>VWZE01016573.1:141310-171703 GCA_013396675.1 Eubucco bourcierii | reverse complement strand
TTTTTTGTTTCCTTTTTTTCTCTTTTTTTTTTTTTTTTGTCGTTTTTGGGCCTTTTTTTCCCCTTTCCACCTTTTCCCTTCCCCCTTTTTTCCTTTTCCCTTTTTCCTTTCCCCCCCCTTTTCTCCTTATCCCCTTTCCCCATTTTCATCCTTTCCCCATTTTCATCCTTTCCCCATTTTCATCCTTTCCCCATTTTTTTCTTCTCTTCTTTTTATTCCTTTTACCTTTTTTTTTCTTTTTCTTAACCTTTCTCCCTTTCTTCCTTTCCCCTTTTCTTCCTTTCCTCCCATTTTTCTCTGCTCTTTCGCTTTTCCCTTTATTCCCATTTTACATTCTCCTCTTTTTTCCCCACTTTACCTGTTTCCTTTCCCCCTTTTTACCATTTCCCCCTTTTCTTTTTTTTCTTTTTTCCACCTTTTTCCCTTGTAATTGGCTACGAGTGGCTCTAGATTCCTAAGGTGGGGCNCTTTTCCTGTTTTTCACCTTGTCTCTTTCCCACTTTTCCCTTTTACATTTCCCCTTTTAATACTTCTCCTTTCCCCCCCATTTTTCTTTTCCGCCATTTTTACTTTTGTCTCCATTTCCACCCTTTTCCCTTTTGTTTTTTCTTCCTTTTGCCTATTTTCTGTTTTTCATTTTTTTCTTCTCCCTTTCACTTCCCTGTTTTCCTCTTTTTTTTTTTCATTCTCTCCCCCTTTCTCTTTCTTCCTTTCCCCCTTTTCCACTTTTCTCCCTTTTCTTTCTATCTTTTTCACTCCTTTCTTTTTTGCCCTTTTAAAACTTTCTCCTTTATTACCTATTCCCCCCTTTCCCTCTTTCCCTTTCCCCCCTCATTTCCCTCTTTCTTTTTTTTTCCACTTTCCCCCCATTTCAGCCCTTTTCCTTATTTCCCCCTTTTCTCTCCTTTTCCTTTTTTTCCTTTTCTGTTTTCTACTTCATTTCTCACTTTCCCTCTTTTCCAGTTTTTCCTTTTGATCTCTTAAATTTTTTTTACCCTTTTCTTCATTATTCCTTTTTTTCCAATTTCCCTCTTTTTTCCTCTTTTTTCCCCTTTTTCTCTTTTCAGGTGTTGTGAGGAGCAGCTGAGGGAACTGGGGTTGTTCAGTCTGGAAAAAAGAAAGGCTGAGGGGAGCCCTTCTGGCTCCCTGGCCCTGTCTGAAGAGATGCTGGGTTGAAGCTCCAGGAGCCAACATGTGAGGTCAGCCATGCGAAGGGCTAGCAAACCCTCCCAGAGTAATGGCATCTCAAATCTGATGTCCCAGCACCTGAATATAGGCTCCCTATTGCCGGAGATCATCTTTGTGATTGCAAAGGGCTGTCACCTCAAAGCATTGTTAGAAGAGCTGCTGGTTTAAGGCTCCAGGATATGACAGAATCACAGAATGCCAGGTTGGAAGCGACCCCAGGTATCATCTGGTCCAGCTTTTAAATTGGATTCAGCTGTGCAGAGGGGCAGCAAATCCTCCCAAAGTCATAGCATGGAGAAGACCAGCTCAAATTTGGGCTCCCAGCACCTGAACATCATAGAATCACAGAATGATTTGGGTTGGAAGGGACCTTAAACATCATCTAGTTCCAGCCCCTTTGCTGTGGGCCTGACACCTTCTGCTAGACCCATCCACCCTCGCCTTGATGGGCTCCCCAGTGCTCTCTGGTTGCCAGGCCACAACGTTTCACGTTTCTCACCCAAGTTCCTGCACCAGATGAAGCAGGATTCACCAGGACTGATTCAAAACTGCTGATCCACAGCTGAAAAACCCCAACTTTTAATCTGTCTAAACCTTCTTGCTAAGGATCTTCTGCTCTTCTTTGACAGCTCCATGCTCTGAAAGCAAGGAGAGGCCTTCACAAAAGAGGGGAAAAAAAATCCCGGCTAATGAATTGCTGCTCATCAGCAAATCCTCCACTCCCTGACTGCGCTTCTGCTCTCAGCCTATTGTAACCGCTAAGTAAACCATTATTAGCTTAATACTCCACGGGGTGGGAGCAGGCAGTCAGCAGGACCTTGCTGATGAGCAGCAGCTCGTTGAGAAGTGACACAACCACTTGCAAGCACGTCCGCAACGTTACACAACGTAGGTGATACTTTAAGTGCTGCTTTGAGTCCCTGGGGGTTCATTCCACTTGATTAGTCCAACCCTGGGAACTGGTGATGCTTGTGGAGCACCATGGTGCAACTGGTAGGTGGTGGGCTCGGTGTGAAAAGTTCCCCATTGGTTTCTCAAAGCAAGCACTTCTTGAAGCCTTACTGAAGAGCAGAGAGGCTTTTAGCTCAGTTTTGTAGAACCATGGAGCTGTTTTGGTTGGAAAAGACCTTTAAGATCATCAAGTCCAACCATTAAACAAGTACTGACAAGTCTGTCGCTCAACCATGTCACTCAGCACCACATCTACAGAGCTTTTAAATCCCTCCAGGGATGGGGAATTCACCTCTGCCCTGAGCATCCTGGACCCGGCTGTGACAACCCTTTCCATGAAGAAATTGTTCCTAATGTCCAGCCTAAACTTCCCCTGGAGGAACTTGAGGCTGTTTCCTCTTGTCCTGTCACTTGTCCCTTGGGAGAAGAGACCAACCCCCACCTGGCTCTGATCTCCTTTCAGGGAGTTGTAGAGAGCCAGAAGGTCTCCCATCAGCCTCCTTTTCTCCAGGCTGAACAGCTTGAGTTAACTCAGCTGTTTCTCACCAGACCTGTTCTCCAGACCCTTCCCTACCTTTGTTTCCAATGCTTTGTCTTTATACATTTCTGTTTAACTGAAAAACCACCAAAGAAAGGAGGAAGGAGGGGAGCAGAAGGTCTGAATGACAGCTCCACACTGCAAAAAAGCCCTGAATCTCTCTTGAGCAGCTCCTGGTGATGGCACAATTGTGATACCTTTATTCAAACCTCACCACGAGCTGCTGTGCTGAGCCCAGTCCAACTGCTGCTGGCATCTGGGCTGTGCCTGGGCAGGTCTCGGGGCTGAGGAAAGTGCAAACCAGTTTGTGAGGGCAGAGGGGTCACTTGGCAGGTGCTGGAGCATCATTTTCAAAGGTTGAAATCATTCCAACCTAACTAAATACTCAGTCCTCATGCAGGATTGATGAAGGGTGGAGCCATCTGTTTCTTCCTAAAATGACAAAAGGAGGAAATACTCTAAAAAACTCTTGGAGTAGAGGTAGAGGTACTTGAAGAAGAGTGTTGCCATCAGGTCGAGGGAGGTTTTTCTCCCCCTCTGCTCTGCCCTAGCAAGGCCACATCTGGAGTGCTGGGTCCAGTTCTGAGCTCCCAAGTTCAAGAGAGACAGGAAACTACTGGAGGGAAGGGCCTGGAACACCTCTGTGAGGAGGAAAAGCTGAGGGCCCTGGGGCTGTTGAGCCTGGAGAAGAGGACCCTGCTCAATGCTCAGCAAGAGCTAAAGGATGGGGAAAAGGGGCTGGGGCCAGATTTTTTTCCATGGTGCCCAGTGACAGGACAAGGGGCAGTGGGCACAAGCTGGAATCCAGGAGGTTCCGTTTGAAGAGAAGGAGAAACTTCTTTGACTTCGAGGGCAATAAAACCCTGGAGCAGGCTGTCCAGAGAGGTTGTGGAGTCTCCTTCTCAGGAGAGCTTTCAAACCCACCTGGCCATTGCGATCCTCGGCACCCTACTGTGGGTGCCCCTGCTTTAGCAGGAGGTTTGGACTGGGTGATCTGCAGAGGAGTGTGTGAGGCATCTGGGGTTGTTCAGCCTGGAGAAAAGCTAAGAGGAAACCTTCTGTCTCTCTACAGCTCCATGAAAAGAGGTTAGAGCTGGAGGGGGTCAGTCTCTTCTCCCAGGGAGCAAGCAATGGGAGAAGAGGAAACAACCTCAAGTTGCACCAGGGCAGGTTTTGGTTGGATATTAGGAAAAGTTTCCTCGCTGAAAGAGTTGTCATAGCCTGAGAGAGGCTGCCCGAGGTAGAAGTAAAATCATCAGTCCTGGAAGTGTGTTATAGCCATGTAGATGTGGTGCTGAGGGACACGGTTTAGTGGTGTCTTGGCAGTGCTGGGTTAAAAGTTGGCCTCAGTGATCTTAAAGGTCTCTTCCAACCCAAACACTACTGGGATTCTGTTCCATCATACTAATTTACCAAGAAACAAAACCAACCATCTGCACCCGCCAGCTTCCCTGCTCCCTGTCCCTCATCCATCCCCAGGCTCTGGCCAAGCTCCACAGCATCTGCAGCTTTTGCTGCCCACCAGGCTCTCCTGGAAGGAGGATTTGCTGAAGGATGTAGGGAGGTCTGCAAGGTCACAGCTGTCAAAGCTGGGAAAGTGGGAAAAGAAGGGCAGAGGGGTTCCTGAGCTTGGCACGAGTGCCACAGCCACCTGTCTGTGAGCATTTCTGGTTTTCCAAGCTGAAAGATGTTTTGATTGCAAATGTTTCCTCTAATCCCCCCCAGAACACCCTAAATTTCATAATTCCTTCTCAAATTACTGCTAATGAATTCAGATTGGTGTTGCCATGTGTGGTCCTGCCACCCTCTGACATGAAATGGAGGTGGTGAGGGAGAAATCTCCAGAGAAAGCCCGAAGTTATTCCAGCTTGGGATATTTCATATGGAAAAATGAAAAGAACTGGAAAAGGAGGGGCAGAGAGAGCAGGAGGCAGCATCTGGAAAAGGATAGCTGTGGAGTGGACAGTAGGAAGAAATCTTTACAGTGAGGGTGGTGAGATACTGGAACAGGCTGCCCAGAGATGCCATAGGTGCCTTTTCTTTCAGAGCGTTCAAGACCAGGGCCTTGAGCAACCTGATCTGGTGGAAGGTGTCCCTGCTCATGGTGTGGGGGGGTTGGAACTAGATGATCTTTCAGGTCCAACCAACCCAAACTATTCAATGATGCTACCTCTGGTGACTTTCAGTTCCTCTTTAAATGCTAGAATCAAAGAGGGCAAAGTGGAATTGCTGTTTTTGTCAGCAGAAGACACTTTCTTTGTGGGAGTTGTGTTCATGAGCAGAAAGATTTTCCTGTTTCCTCCTACTAATGACCCCACACCTAAACTAGCCATGTTTAACCCCAAATGGGTTTCAACACACTTAAATACATAAACTATAAGAATATTGTGTGCTCAACTTGCTTCTGAGCACTTAACCACTCCTACCTTTGGACCTTCCCACAGGAGGAGATACTTTTCCATCAGGATAATCCATTTTCTGGGTGTGAGGAGAGTAGTTGCATTGCTTTGAGCAGGGAGAGGTTTGGTGATGGAGGTGGTGATGAGAAGGCAGAGACATTGTGATTGGTGAGATCCATCACTGAGATATTCTTAGGAGATTAGTTTTTAAAGCACAGAAGGGTTTGAGTTGGAAGGTACCTTTAACGCTCCTCTAATCCAACACCCCTGTAGTCAGCAGCAACATCTGCAACTGGAGCAGGTTGCTCAGAGGCCCAGACAACCTGACCTGGAGTAGTTCCACATTTGGGGCATCTATGATCTCTCTGGGCATTCTGGGCCAGGGTCTCACCACTCTCAGCATAACCAGTGTCTTTGTTCTTTCAAGTCTGAGTCTCCCTCTTTCAGTTTCAAACCATCACCATTTGTCCTGTCACAACAGGCTCTGCTCAGAAGTCCCTCCCCAGCATTCTTCTTGGTCTCTTTAAGTCCTGAAAGACCACAAGAAATTCTCCTGGAGCCATCTCTTATCCAGGCTGAATAATCCTGACTCTCTCAACCTGGCCTCATAGCAGAGGGCTTCCAACCCTCAGGTCATTTCTGTGTTCTCTGGCCCCACTCTAACAGGTCCATGTCTCTCCTGTGCTGAGGACTCCAGAGCTGGCCCCTGCACTTCAGTTGGGGCTCTCAACAGAGCGGCAGAATTTTTCACCTGATACTGCTTCTGTGTTGTCCATCTCCAGAGCTCTGACATCTCCTAACCTGAAACACTCCAGAGGCTGAGCTGTCTGGGAGGGTTTCTTAATACAGCATAGGTTTATTGTTGGATATCAGGAGAAGTTTATTTTCTGAAAGAGTGATGAAGCATTGGAACAGGCTGCCCAGAGAAGTGATGGAGTCATCATCCCTGGAAGTGCTAAAAAAAGTCTGGATATAAGGTGCTGGGACATGATGTCATTGGGTTGATGGTTGAACTTGAGGCTTGGAGGTCTTTTCCAACTGAAACAATTCTCTGATTCTCTGATTGCATGATCCTATGATTCCATGATTTTTTGATTGTATGATCGCATGTTTCTATTATTCTATGACTGCATGAACTGTCATCTTATGATTCCATGATTCTATGGTCCTAGTAAATCCTATGTTCCTTTTAGGAACAAGTTCTTTACCATGAGGGTAGTGGAACACTGGAGCAGGTTGCCCAGGGCCCCATCCCTGGAGATGTTCAAGGTGAGGCTTGACAGGGCTCTGGGCAGCCTGATCTAGTTGAGGACGTCCCTGCTCACTGCAGAGGAGCTTGGACTGGGTGACCTTTGGAGATCCTTTCCAACCCAGACCATTCTGTGAATCTATGATCCTATGGTTCTATGATTCCATGTTGTAGGATTCTGAGATTCTTGGTTTCTATGATTCCATGATCCTATGACTCTCTGTGATTTTATGATTCCACAATCCTATGATTTCATGTTTCTGTGATTCTATAATTTTATCATCCTTTGACTCTTAAGCCAGCTCATGAAGGGCTTCGGCAAGCAGCTACCTATCAGGGGAGCAACACTTTGAGCTGCTGGGAGCCTTTTTGCCTGCGTTTGTGAAACTCTCAGCTCCTATTTTTTCCATTTTTTTTTTCTTCCTGTTGGTGATGCTGAAGCAAGGTTTCCTCCAGCAGGTTTTGTTAGACAATTTTTATTTGATGAGAAGAGTCAGGTTACGACTCCCCAAGTGCCGTAAAAGTTAATGTGATGGTCGCTCTGCGCCCAGGCTCATTTTTATAATTTTTTATTTTATGAAACAGGACAGGGGGAGCTTTAGTGACTTATTACTATTCATTTCGTTTCAATGCAGTAAATATTGATTCAGTTGGGGGTTTTCAATTTAAACCACTCGACGATTATATAAAATATTACCAGCCTCTGAAATTATGCTTACCGATCCCTTCGGCTGCTCATTAACCAAGGAGTGCAATTTTTAGATCCCTTTGCTTTCATCATTCTAATAAATGGGTTAAGCTTCCCTTTTGGAGCAGAAGGTGCTGGAGACTCCAGCTAGCAGGAGCTTGACAGCCTCAACACAGCTCTTAATTTGGAGCCTCTTTCAAAGGATTTTGTGGCTTTTTTTTTTTTTCTTTCTTTTTTGGGGAGGGAGGTCATAGAATGGTAAGGTTGGAAGGGACCTCAAGGATCATCTAGTTCCAACTCCCTACCATAGGCAGGGACACCTCCCACTAGGACAGGTCACTCAAGGCCTCATCCAGCCTGGCCTTGAACACCTCCAGGGAGGGAGCAGCCACAACCTCCCTGGGCAACCTGTGCCAGTGCCTCACCACCCTTACTGTAAAGAACTTCCTCCTAACATCCAGTCTAAATCTCCCCTCTGCCAGTTTAAACCCATTACCCCTTGTCCTGTTGTTGCAAGACCTTGTCAATAGTCCCTCCCCAGCCTTCCTGTAGGCCCCCTTCAGATCCTGGAAGGCTACTCTAAGGTCTCCTGGAAACCTTCTCTTCTCCAGGCTGCAGAGCCCCAACTCTCTCAGCCTGTCCTCATAGCAGAGCTGCTCCAGCCCTCTGATCATCTTTGTGGCCTCCTCTGGACCCACTCCAACACTTCCATGTCCTTCCTGTGCTGAGGGCTCCAGAACTGCACACAGTACTCCAAGTGGGGTCTGAGGAGAGCAAAGGGGCAGAATCCCCTCCCTTGCCCTGCTGGCCACACTGCTCTTGCTGCAGCCCAGGACTCGGTTGCTGTCTGGGCTGCACTCACACTGCAGCCTCATGTTGAGCTTTTGAGATTTTTTAGGATTCTTCCTCTGACTGTGATGCAGTCATGGAATCACAGGATCATGGATTCATAAAGTCAGAATCATAGAGATATAAAATCGTAAAGTCACAGAATCATAGACTCATAGAATCTTAGAGCCATAGAATGTATTCATAAAATCATAGAGTTATAGAATTTTAGGATCATGGAATCATAGACTCATAGGGTCATAGAATCATAAAATCATAGAATCATAGAGTCAAGTAACTACAGAGTCGTAAAAACATAGAGTCATAAAATCATAGAATCATAGAGTTATAGGATCATAGAGTCATATAATGGTAGGAATTGAAAGTGACCTCTAGAGATCATTGAGTCCAACCCCCCTGCCAAAGCAGGATCACCTAGGGTAGGCTACGCAGGAATGTGTCAAAGTAGGTTTTGAGAGGCTCTACACAAGGAGACTCCACAACCTTTCTGGGTAGCCTGCTCCAGGGCTCTAGCAGCCTCACAGTAAAGTTTTGCCTGATGTTGAGTTGGAGAACAACAGAGAGGATAAATGAAGCTGGTTGGTCTATGTGTTGTTCAAAATGACATACTGGAAAGCAACTCTGTGGAGAAGAACCTGGAAGTGCTGGTGGACAAGTTGCCCATGAGCCACCAATGTGCCTATGCGTCAAGAATGCCCAGTGGTCTGCTGGGCTGCATCGGCTGTTACAGCAAGTTGAGGGAGGTTCTCCTCCCTCTCTGCTTTGACCTAGGGAGGTCACATCTGGAGTCCTGGGTCCAGTTCTGGGCTTCTCAGTTCATGAGAGACAGGGAACTATAGGAGAGAGTCTGGTGGAGGCTGCAAAGTTGCTGAGGGGCCTAGAGGAAAGGCACAGAACATGCAGAAGAGCAACCTGAGAACTAAAGGCCTGTAGGAGGCAAGAGGATGGGGCCACACTTTTGTCAATGGTGCCAGTGACAGGACAAGTGGCACCAAGCATAAACTGGAACCTTCTGAGCATGAGGACAAACTTTGCTGTGAGGGTGCTGGAGCCCTGAAGGAGGCTGCCCAGGGAGGTTGTGGAGTCTTCTTCTCTGGAGAGATTCCAAAACCAGCTGGCCATTGTGATCCTGGGCAGCCTGCTGTTGGTGCCCCTGCTTTAGCCAGGCTGGGGGAGAATTAGATAACCTACCAAGGTCCCTTCCACCCCCTACTACTCTGTCATTCTGTAATATTTTGTCCCGGCCTTCTCCCACCACTGGGTCCTATGGTATTGCCTGAGCTCAAAGGACCCATTTACAAGTGTTGTGAGGAATGATTAAGAGATGTGGGAGGAGAGAGAGCATAATTAGTAAGGGTAGAAGGTTCTCATTAGCTGTGGAGAGACTGGTCACTTGGGGCCGCCTACAGATGGAGAGGGTGTTCTCATGGCAAAGCTCCACATGAAACCAGCTCAGTCAACCCACAAAGTGCTGCTTCAGCATTGTGCAGAGGTGTTGAGACATAGCCACGTAGGGATGGGGTTACATAAGCCTTCAGAAAAGTTCTTAAGTGCCACCAGGGCTTTGGTTGCGAGCTGGTGGTGGTTGAGTTGTGGGCTGGAGGTGTTACTCATCCATATATGACCTTGTTTGACTTTTGCAGGGGCTTTTTCTTTCCATTCTCGGACCTTTCCATCCTCACAGCCTTCCATTAAGCCCTTTGGGTTGCAGACATTTTGCCATGCTTCTCCTGGCATCTACTCAGTACAAGGACATGAAGCTGATGTCTGTGTTGTTCCAGGTTACCTGGGGCAGTGGTGGAGCCCCCATCCCTCGAGGGGTTTAAGAAAAGCCATGTAGATGTGTTGTTGAGGGACATGGTTTAATGGTGAACTTGGCAGTTCAGTTGGGTTAAGGATTGTCCTTGATGATCTTAAAGATCTTTTCCAGCCAAAACAATTCAAATTTGGTGGTTAAGCAGCTGGGTTGAGAAGATGGAGAGTGTTAATTGATGGGGGAAAAAAAAGCCTTCTGTCTATTGCAAAGTGCCTTCAGGATGAGAAGAAGGAAGAGCTAATACTGACCTAAAGTTGTCTGCCCCTTTTAAATGAAACCAAGAGTACTCCACAGGCAGGAGGAGACTCAGAAATCATCTGGTTTAGCAAGAGCTGCATTAATTGGATCAATGTTAATATGTGATTTAAAAGACATTGTCAGTGGAGCAGATTCCTGGGGCCAGAACCTGGTGTGAGATGGGTGAGTTACGATGTTGTATCTCTTGGGGCAGAGATGTTCTTTGCCTTGTGCTTTGTGCAGCACTTAACCCTTGGAGGATTTCCTCCTAAAGAAATGATGGTGTGGCAAAGAAGATCTTGGATGAGACTTCAGAGGGGTAAGGGTGAAGTATCATGTCATGGAATCATATCACAGCATGGTTTAGGTTGAAAGGGACCTTAAAGATCATCCAGTTCTGACCCCTCCTTCCACTAGAGCAGGTTGCTCAAGGCCCTGTTCAATCTGGCCTTCAATACCTCCAGAGAAGGGGCATCTATGACCTCCCTGGGGAACCTGTTGCAGTGTCTCACCACCCTCACTGGAAAGAATTTCTTTCTAACATCCAATTTAAATCCCCTTTTCCAGTTTCAATCCATCCCCTCTCATCCTATCACTACAAGCCCTTGTGAAAAGTCCCTCCCCAGCTTTCTTATAGGCCTCCTTCAGGTACTGAAAGGCCATCAGAAAGTCTTCCTGAAGCCTTCTCTTCTCCAAGCTGAACAGCCCCTACTCTCACAGCCTGTCCCCATAGGGGAGGTTCTCCATCCCTCTGATCATCTTTGTGGCCTCTTTTGGACCTTCTCAAATAGTTCTATATCATTCTTGTCCTTGATGGTGCCAAAAAAATCCTGGGTGAGACTTCAGATGGGAAAAGAATGAAGTAAAACTCCATTGCCACGCTGTAGAGCCAATGTAGATCATTAACCACTGGTTTAAATACCACTTTTAGGCCAATTTTAAGGGTGGTAGTAAACTCCTTGTGCTATAATCAATAGATTTTTCAAACTAGCTGCATATTTAGCCTTGTCACCCCAATCTTCTCAAGATTTTAGTAGCTAATCTCACCAATTTGTTGCAGCATGATCAGTATTGCAGTGAAGGTGACCGTGGGTGGCTTTACCAGAGGTCCTTTGTGTGAGTGGATTTGACTCTGCTAAATTCCAGCCATGTTTTTTTTTTTAGTGGGTAAGGTGCTCATCAGATTGTTGGGTTACCTATTGTGAGATGTGAAGGCAAATTATTTTAATACCGAGTGTGAAAAGGAGTTTTTTTGAAGTCCTCCTTGAGAACATGGAGATATTTGAGAATGTAGTTGGTGTTTAATGATAGGATGATGATCACAGTGTTGTAGGGGTTGGAAGTGATCTCTGGAGAACATCAAGTCCAACCCCTCTGCCAAGGCAGGGTCATCTAGAGGAGGTCGCACAGGAATGCATCTGAGTCTCCAGATGTCTCCAGAGATGGAGACTCCAGCCCAGACAGCCAACCGAGTCCTAGGCTGCATCAAGAGAAGCATGGCCAGCAGGGCAAGGGAGGTGATTCTGCCCCTTTACACTGCTCTCGTCAGACCCCACCTGGAGTACTGTGTGCAGTTCTGGAACCCTCAGCACAGGAAGGACATGGAAGTGTTGGAGCGGGTCCAGAGGAGGGCCACAAAGATGCTCAGAGGGCTGGAGCAGCTCTGCTATGAGGACAGGCTGAGAGAGTTGGGGCTCTTCAGCCTGGAGAAGAGAAGGCTTCGAGGGGACCTGATAGTAGCCTTCCAGTATCTGAAGGGGGCCTACAGGAAGGCTGGGGAAGGATTATTTACAAGGTCCTGCAACGACAGGACAAAGGGCAATGGGTTTAAACTGGCAGAGGGGAGATTTAGACTGAATGTTAGGAAGAAGTTCTTTACAGCGAGGGTGGTGAGGCACTGGAACAGGTTGCCCAGGGAGGTTGTGGCTGCTCCCTCCCTGGAGGTGTTCAAGGCCAGATTGGATGAGGCCTTGAGTAACCTGTACTAGTGGGAGGTGTCCCTGCCTATGGCAGGGGGTTGGAACTAGATGATCCTTGAGGTCCCTTCCAACCTTACCATTCTATGATTCTGTGATTCTACCTCTCTGGGCAGCCTGCTGCACTGCTCCATCACCCTTAAAGAAGTTCTTCCTCATGTTTAGATGGAACATCTTGTCGTCAGGTTTGTGCCTGTTACCCCTTGTCCTGTCACTGGGCACCATTGAATGAAGCCTGGTCCTATCCTCATGACACTCACTCTTTGAATATCAATAAACATTGAGAAGATCCCCTCTCAGCCTTTTCCAGTTTCAAAACCCCCAGTTCTCTCAGTCTGTCCTCACAAGAGAGAAGTTCCAGTCCCCTCATTATTTTGGTAGCCCTTTCCTGAACCCCCTACAGGATGATGATGTGGCAGCACATGCTCTGGGAGTTCTGGAGCAAGGCAGAGCTTTCCATGGAGACTGACAGAAATTGGGTGCCAGCTTCATAAGTTCCCCTTGAAATCCCTTCTGTGCTTTGGAAATCATTGAATCCCAGAATGATTTGTATTGGAAGGGATCTTAAAGACCATCTAGTCCAACTAGCCTGCCATGGGCAGGGACATCTGCAACTAGATCAGGTTGCTGAAAACCTGTCCAGACTGGCCTTGAACACTTCCAGGAATGGGGCATCCACAGCTTCCTTGGGCAGTCTGATCTGGTGCTTCACCACTGTCATCCTCAAGGCACTGTCCAACCTAAATCGCTCTCTCTCAGTGTAAGGCCATCACCCCATGTCCTGTCCCTACAGACCCAGCTAAAAAGGCTGTCCCCATCTTTCTTCTTGGCCACTCTTCTCCAGGCTGAACAACTCCAGCTCTCTCAGCCTGGCCTCACAGCAGCCTCCTCTGTCCCCACTCCAACAGGTCCATGTCTCTGCTGTGCTGAGGACTCCAGAACTGGCCCCAGCACTGCAGGTGGGGTCTCAGCAGAGCAGAGGTGCAGAATCCCTTCTCCCCAGCTGCTGGCCACACTTCTTTTCATGAAACCCAGAATGTAGTGGGAGTTCTGGGCCGCTTGTGCGAGCTGTCGAATGTTTCGACCTCTTGCAAAGATGGTAGATAATCGTACAATCCTAGAATGATTTGGGTTGAAAGGGACCTAAAATATCATCTAGTCAGTTTGGGTTCTGCTGATGTGGTTTGTCTTGGATGTGGAGGAATCAGCTTCCCAAAGCAAGCAGGAGATTTTCCCTTCATCCTGCAAAGCCAGGCAATGGCTCTTGTCTTGTGTCACCCAGGAACCTGATCCTTCGATTGCCACAGAATTCCATGAAGTCAAATTGTCTTTGTTGATGGACTGTTTGTGATGGGAGCTCTGGCCCTTAGGCTGAATTTCAGCAGCTGGCAGGAATTGCTCCAGTCCTCCCAGTAGGTCAATTTTTGCACTTTAGGACATGTAGCAGCATCTTGTTCATAGAATCATAGAATGGTTTGAGTTGGGACTTTAAACATCATCTAGTTCTAGCCCTGCCTCCATGGGCAGGGACATAGTCCACTAAACTACATTGCTCAAGATCTCAACCAACCTGGCTTTGGATACCTCCAAGGAGGGGGCATCGAGGGTCTCCCTGGGGAGCCTGCTCCAATGTCTCACCAGCCTCACTGTAAGGAATTGATTTTGGTGATGTTTTTAGCACCTGCTCAATATTCAAGAACCATCCAAATGTTCCCCACTCTTCATGAGCTGTTATCACAACAACTCTTTGTGGTCATTAGTAACAGCTCTTAGCTTCATGTCTTACTTCTCATTACAGCTCTCAGGGCACTTAATAAATGGAGGGAAGTCTTGCTAATGGTAAGGTCGCTGCTTGGGAAGCATCAGAGCTGTTGTTGGCTCTTCAGGAGAACAGGTTTAAAGATTGTTCTGTGCTTCCTGGTGGTCACCTAGCAAAAGGGAACCTCTTGGACTTGCTCCTCTGCACTGTTCTGTGTCTTCCTTACAGGTAATAACCCCCATGAATCAGAAAATCAGAGAATTGTTTTGGTTGGAAAAAGACCTCTAAGATCATGAAGTCAACTATCAATTTAAGACCACCATGGCCATTAAACCATGTTCCCTATGTACCATGTCCACATATTTTTTTGAATACCTCCAGGAATGGAGGCTACCACCTCCCTGGGCAGCCTGTTCCAACCCCTGACCACTCTTTCAGGAAAGAAATTGTTCCTCAGGTTCCTCCTTTAACCTAAGCCTCCCCTGGTGCAACCTGAGGCCATTTCCTCTCATTCTATCACTTGACACCAGGGAGAAGAGACCAACACCCACCTCATCACAGTCTGACCTCAAGTAGATGCAGAGAGCAACAAGGTCCCCCCCTCAGCCTCCTCCCCTCCAGACCAAAGAACCTCAGTTCCTTCAGCTGCCCCACACCAGACCTGTTCTCCAGGCTTTCCAGCAGCTTCACCACCCTTCTCTGGACACTATGCCCTATGGAGGTTTTGGTTCCCTGCTTGCATGGGAATCTGTGTTTGGAGGAAGAAAGGGGTAAATGGGAGCCATGGTGATGTGTCCTGGCGATGCCACCAAGTCCCAGCAAGGTGCTGGACAGACCTAGAACCTCCCAAGCCCTTGTGATGTGAGATATTTCTAAACCATCTGGATATGATGTTTGGCAGCTGGCAGTGGATGGCACTGCTTGATCTCCAAGGGTCCCTTCCAGCCTCTACCATTCTATAGTTCTATGATCTCTCCTCAAGACCTTTGTGGATTGTTGTTGCTGGTTATGGACCATTGTATCTTGAGGCTTCAGGACATCTAGGGGCATCTGGGATCTCTCACAAAACAATTAGCCCAGGGCGGGTGGTTGGACTCACCTGCTGCAAGCCTGAGATGGCTCCTACTTGAATGACCCCTGGGAGACCTGGGGAGTGAGAGAGAGCTCCAGTTCCCAGGTTTGCTTTGCAAAATAGATGTTTCCAGATTCAGCCCCTGAATTCTCCAACTCCATGCTGGGGCCACTCTTTCTATAGTGATGACAGGACAAGGGGTAGCAAGCACAAAGTCAAACATAAGAAATTCCATCTAAATATGAGAAGTAGCTTCTTTACTTTGAGGATGGTAGACCACTGGACCAGGCTGTTTGGAGAAGTGCTAAAATGTCCATCTCTGGAGTCATTAAAAACCCACTTGGATGCCATCCTGTGCGACCTGCTGTGGATGCCCCTGCTTTATCAGTGGGCTTGGACCCAGTGATCTCCACAGACAACTTCCAACCCCCACTGTGCTGGAATTCTGTGCCCCTCTTTGCTCTTCTTCACTGCTATCTGAAGCTCAAGTCCAGAAAGCAACAGGTCTTGGTTGACAACCTAAGGTTTTATTGATGACCACCATGCCTCTGTGATAGCAAACTTGTTTCTTTTCTTCTCCAAGGTGGCTGCATTGGGATTTTATCTTTTCTTCTCTGTTTTGAGATCTAGTTTTATTGTCCCTTTTCCTCTAGAAATTGTCTCTTTTCTTCTCCAAGTTGGTTGTGTTAGTTTTTTTACCTTTTCCTCTTTGTTTTGAGGGTTGTTTTTGTCTCTTTTCCCTCACTACTTTTTTCTTTTCTTCTCCAAGTTGGTTGTGTTATTTTTTTACCTTTTCCTCTATGTTTTGGGGATTGTTTTTATTGTTTCTTTCCCTCTAGAACTTCTTTCTTTTCTTCTCCAATCTGGCCATCTTGGGGTTTTATCTTTTCCTTGCTGTTTTAGTTGTCTCTTTTACCTCAGAATTGTCACTTTTCATCTCCAAGTTGGTTGTGTTGCGTTTTTACCTTTTCCTCTTTGTTTTGGGGATTGTTTTTATTGTTTCTTTCCCTCTAGAACTTCTTTCTTTTCTTCTCCAATCTGGCCATCTTGGGGTTTTATCTTTTCCTTGCTGTTTTAGTTGTCTCTTTTACCTCAGAATTGTCACTTTTCATCTTCAAGTTGGTTGCGTTGCGTTTTTACCTTTTCCTCTTTGTTTTGGGGGTTGTTTTTATTGTCTCTTTTCCCCCAGCTCAGCAGGGTTCAGCAGTTTGGCCTCTCACACTCCACACCACGTCAAGCTAAAAGCTGGTTTTAATTTGCGGTGAGATGTCTGTTAGGATTGCATCCACTTCCCCCAGTCAGCACTTAATTGGCAAGTCGCTTGATTTAACAGCGTGGGAGCCGGCACCGGAAAAATGGCTTGGAATAAATCACCTCCTGACGCCAGAAAATAGATATAATCTCAACATTAACTACATTAATAGTAGCAGGAGCCGAATTAAGAAAGCCATAAAGTATAGGCAGGAGAGTATAAATTAGAGTCATCGCCCTGTCTTCTTCTCCAGGCTTTGCTTGCCTCCCTTCCCTGGAGCCCAGGCTGGCACGCGGTCACGGAGGCAGAGATTCACAGAATGGTTTGGGTTGGAAGGGGATTTAAAGATCATCTAGTTCCAAACCCCCTGTCGTGGGCAGGGACTCCTTCCACTAGATCACGTTGCTCGAGGCCCCATCCAACTTGGCCTTCAGCACCTCCATGACTTCCCTGGGCAACCTGTTCAAATGTCTCATCACCCTTACTGTAAAGAATTTCTTCATAATGCCCAGTGTGAATCTAGACTCTTGTTGGGGTTAGGTTGTGGTTGCCTCTCTAACGGACAAGCAGAGGAGCAAACACCTCCAGCACACACCATTCCAGATTTGTGTCACCTCTTTGGGGGCACCACCAGACTGGATGTAATCAATTTTAGTGGTCGAAGACTGATTTTGAAGAATCATAGAATGACAGAGATCCTTTAGATGACTCTAGAGATCCTTTACTCCAACCTTCAGTCACAGAGTCACAGAATGCTAGGGTTTGGAAGGGGCTTCTGGACCTGCTGACAGGCTGGGAGGAGAGGTTTTCAAACCTGGAGGGACCCAAGTGAGTCTTTCATTTTCATCTACTATGGAAGACAGAAGCATTTCATCAGATATTCCACAACCTCTGCAATCTTCCTGCCACCAGCCCCACTGCCAGCAGTGTCACCTACAGTTGGAATATTGAGGCAATTGATAATAGTGATACAAAACTACCTTTAGATTTGGTCTTAAATGCTTTAAAATCCTTAGATTATACTTTTCTCTACCAGCATTCCCTGTCCCAGTGCTGGCAGGCTCTGGGGAGAGGTATCCAGACCAATAGAGACTTGTGTGGGCACCTCTGTGCCCATCTCATTCTTTCATCTTTGGAACTCTGCAGGCTTTAGTTGTTTTATTTCACAGAGTCCCAGAGTGGTGGGGGTTGGAAGAGACTCTGGAGATCATCCAGTGTAACTCCTGAAGCAAGGCACCCACAGCAGTTGCACAAGATGGCATCCAGGAGGGTTTGGAATGATTCCAGCAATGGAGATTTCAGCACCTCTCTGGGCAGCCTGATCCAGTGCTCAGCCACCCTCAAAGTAAACAAACTCCTCGTGTTTAGATGGAACTTCTGTCTGAGTTTGTGCCCATTAGCTCTTGTCCTTTTGCTGGGCACCACAACTCAGAGAGGAGTGGAGTCTGCATCTCTGGAGAAATTCCAGACCCACCTGGACATTGTGATCCTGGTTAACCTGCTGTGGGTGCCCCTGCTTTAGCAGGGGGGTTTGACTGGATGATTGCCAGAGGTCACTTTTAACCCCTGCCATGCTGGGATTGTGTGTCAGTGCTGTGAGGCAGATGCCAGCTTTGGGTTGATTTAGAAAGTTTTCTTTATTTTGTGTCTGGAGCTATGAGTTGCTCTGATTCTGGTGCCAGCAGAGGGAGACACTTCAGTGCAAGTCCTGTGTGGGACATCTGGCAGCTAATTGAGTTTTAATAAGAGAACAACTCTGAAGTTGTTCATCTTGGTGTACACATCAAGCACATCCGCACAGCTTCAAAGCACCAATGAGCTGAAATAAGGGACTGGTGGATTTAACACCTTGGAGCTGACCACCTACATCTGGAACCAGTATCTCATGTAGGTTCATAGTCCATATTTGCCATCAAATACCATGAGCCTTGTGCATATTATTTCCCTTCTATGCTGGACCCCACTTGTCCTAATTTCACAGCACAGTCGCCAGCTGAGGATGTCTTGGTGCTGTATGGATCATACAGGTGATGGTCTCGCTGCTGGGGCTTTACCTAGAAGCCATGCCTGAGTGATGGCTTCAACAGATGATCATCCAAACATCACAGAATCATACTGAATGCCTGCCCTGCCTATGTGACCCACAGGCTGCATCAATGGGCCAAGGCCAAGTTGGATAGAAGTGCTGATCTGCTTGAGTGAAGGGAGGCTCTACATAGGGATCTGACCAGGCTGAATCAATGCACCAAGCCCAATGGGATGAGATTCAACAAGGCCAAGTGCTGGAGATCCTGCACTTGGATCACAATAACCCTGTGAATGCTCCAGGCTGAGGGCAGAGTGGCTGGAAACTGTTCAGTAGGAAAGAACCTGGGTGTTTGGTTGACAGTGGCTGGAAACAAGCCACTGTGTGTCCAGGTGTGCAAGGCCACCAGCATCCTGGCTTGGATCAGCAAGAGTGTGGCCAGCAGGGCTAGGGCAAGGATTGTGCCCCTGGACTGGGCACTGGTGAGACTACATGTGGAATGCTGGGTTCAGTTTTGGGCTGCTCACTCCAAGAAGGATACTGGAGGGATGGAGCAGGTGTAGAGAAGGGCAACAAAGCTGGTGAAGGGTCTGCAGAAGAAGTCTGATGAGGAGTTGCTGAGGGAACTGAGGTTGTTTAATCTGGAGAGGAAGAGGTTGAGAGGAGACCTCGTTTCTCTCTACAAATTCCTGAAAGGAGATTGGACCCAGGTGGGGCTTGGTCTCCCAAGGAATAAGTAATACGACCTTGTGCTTATAGAAATGTTTTAGTGGTGACCTTGCAGTGCTGGATCAAATGTTGGACCAGATGATCTTACAGGTCTCTTCCAATCAAAGATATTCTGTGTTTCTGTGACAAGAGGAAATGGCCTCAAGTTGTACTATGTTGGGTTCAGATCTTCCATAAATTCATAGAATGGTTTGGATACACCCTGGAGATACTCAAGCACTATATGGACCTGCTGCTTAGGGACATAGTTTAGTGTTCACTCTTTAGTGCTGGGTTGAAGGTTGGACTGGGTGATCTTAAAGGTCTCTTTGAACTAGGTGTATCCTATGATTCCGTGAGCTGGAAGCAATCTTGAAGATCATCTAGTTCCAACCCCCTTGGAACTGGCAGGCACACCCTCCACTAGAGCAGGCTGCTCAAATGATTCTTCCAAGGGAGAGAAGGAAAGCTTTGACACTTCTGAGAGTGTAGGTATGTGAGAGAAGGTCTTGTACTTGGTGTACACCATGATGTCTCCAGATGATTCAGACCCCTTCATGGGGGTCATGTTCTTGGTTCTTGTTGCTAATTGCGTTGCCTGCATTACAGCTGCTGTTGCTCCATTATTAAAGGGTTGGGACTGTTTGATGTGCTCAGATCTCTTCAGTCGGTGTTTGGATCAATGGTTGCATTAAAGCTTTGCCTTTAAGAGCCCAATAAACAAGGAGATGGAAAGGGAAATTCACCCCAAGATGATGCTGTTAAAAATCCATTTCAAGGAGAGTGAGCAGGTCTGAGGAGTGCAGCTTGCAACCAAACCGAGAAAGATGGAAATGAAGAAGCTGAGGATCATAGAATCATAGAATCATAGAATCATAGAATGGTAAGGTTGGAAGGGACCTCAAGGATCATCTAGTTCCAACCCCCTGCTATAGGCAGGGACACCTCCCACTAGTACAGGTTACTCAAGGCCTCATCCAATCTGGCCTTGAACACCTCCAGGGAGGGAGCATCCATAACCTCCCTGGGCAACCCATTCCAGTGCCTCACCACCCTTACTGTAAAGAACTTCCTCCTAACATCCAGTCTAAATCTCCCCTCTGCCAGTTTAAGCCCATTGCCCCTTGTCCTGTCATTGCAGGACCTTGTAAATAATCCTTTCCCAGCCTTCCTGTAGGCCCCTTTCAGATACTGGAAGGCTACTATTAGGTCCCCTCAAAACCTTCTCTTCTCCAGGCTGAAGAGCTCCAACTCTCTCAGCCTGTCCTCATAGGAGAGCTGCTGCAGCCCTCTCAGCATCTTCGTGGCCTCCTCTGGACCCGCTCCAACACTTCCATGTCCTTCCTGTGCTGAGGGTTCCAGAACTGCACACAGTACTCCAGGTGGGGTCTGATGAGAGCAGAGTAAAGTGGCAGAATCATGTTTCTTGGTAAAGCAGAATCATGGAATACACAAACACAGCAGTTTTTGGGTTGGAACCCTTTACATCATCAGGTCCAACCGTTACATCATCAGGTCCAACCATTAAACCAGAACTGCTAGGTCACCACTAAACCGTGTCCCTCAGCACCATATTTCAAAGGCTTTGAGGGTTGTGTTTGCCCTGCAGAGAAGGACCTGTGGGTGCAAAGCTGGACATGAGTTGGCATTGTGCACTGCCAGCCCAGAGCCAGCTCTGTCCTGGGCTGATCAGTGTAGGCGGAAGGGGGAGGGAGGGGATTCTGCTCCTCTGCTGTGCTCTGTTGAGACCTCACCTGCAGTGCTGGGGCCAGCTCTGGAGTCCTCAGTACAGGAGAGACATGGACCTGTTGGAGCAGGGACAGAGGAGGGCACAGCAACAGTGGGAGGGGTGGAAGCCCTCTGCTGTGAGGCCAGGCTGAGGCCAGAGTTGGGGTTGTACACTCTGAAGAAGAGAAGGCTCCAAGGAGACCTTCTGGTGACCTTTCAGGTCATAAAGGGGCTGAGAATAAAGCTGGAGAGGGACTTTTGTGCAGGGCCTGTTGTGACAAGACAAGAGATGATGGTTTCAAACTACCTGGAGACTGGAGAAAGGAAGAAATTCTTCACCATGAGGGTGGTGAGACCCTGGTAAATTAAGATTAATTTTAATTAGTGCATTGCCATGGATTTGTATCTATCCTTAGTCCAAGCCTCTCTATCCATGGACATGTGGCTTTCTGAATCCCACCAAGAGGTGCTGGTGTTTTCTCAGCAGCTAATTCCCTTAAGCTCAGCCCTGCTGAACTTCTTTAACCTCTTCGATGCTGAGTCAGTGCCTGAGTCAGCATTTTCCACCCAGCCCAAGATCTTAGTTTGGTTTGATTAAAATCTCTCAGCTCTTCCTGGTGTTCCTGGGGTCATTGCTACTTCCTACCTGAGAAGAAGAGCATCCAGCAAGGAGCCATCGCTGGGAAAAGCAATGATGGCAGAGATTTTGGGAAAGCAGGATGAAGGGAAAGCCTTGAGTGGGATTTGGTTGGTTATCTTGGACAAGAGTCAAAGGTGAGGCTGATTTGGGGTTGTTTTGGTGGTTAGGAGTCAGTCGTTGATCCCCTCACCGTGTGGAACCACACAGTGTTTCGTCTCAAGTAGTGCTTGACCTTTGCTTGATGCTTCCTATGGCTCTCTGCTGTAGACACTTAAACCCTAATGAACTTTGTCCAATCATCTGAGCTAATGGGGGTAGAAGGAATCTAATTAATGGGACAATGGTTCCTGGTCTTCCTGGTCTAATTACTGATCTTCTGCAACATTAGAGCGGCCGGGTTGGAGAGCTGAGTATTAGGGGATGTCAGCATTTCCATTCTGAGTCTTAAGCGGTTTAAGGGGATACTGTCATGGGTTTTAGGCTGAAACTTGACCTACCTTGAAAACAGCTTCATGTGGGCAATCATATCTTCTAAAACAGGTATTTTGTCTTTTCTCCAGGCCAGCGTTGCAGTGCTGGAGATGATTTTATAGTGCAAAGTTTGCTGGAGAACTTGAGTGGCTTTGAAATGTTTGAGAAGATCCTTTAATGGCTCTTCATGGGTGGGATCAGACCCCTTGCTGGAGGGAAACATGTAAGGTGGTTCTGAGTTGGATTGTCAAAAGAGCTGATCCCTTTGTGGCTCTTCACGGGTGGGATCAGATCCTTTACTGGAGAGAATCCAAGCAAGGTGGTTCTGAGTTGAGCTGAGAGTGAGCAGAGCTGCTTTAGGCTGGAGTTGGAGAGATGATGAACTTCTGAAAGATAGGGAGGAGGTATCTAACCACCCGGAACCTCTGGAGAAGAGGCATGCAGGAACCTAAGCATAAGAAACTGAAACAGCCAGGGAGATGTAGGCTGAAGGGGGAACTGAAGCTATGGAAAATGTGAAGGAAGGGAGATGCAGAGATCAGGGTAACAATGAAATGGAAGAGGAGCCAGCAGAGCAGGAGACCCTGTGAAACCAAAATCCTGGCAAATAGTCTGAATGCAGTCACCATGGCTGAGACCTTCTGGTCATGAGATGGCAAAGTAAACCAAAGTGCTGTTGACCATGGGAGGAGAGAGAAAAGAAGAGGCCAACCACTCTCTAAGGAAAGCAAGAGCCTGGAGAAGATGAGTGATGGAGTTCTCAGCAGCTGTTTGCTCTCAGGAATGATGATGAAATGTTAATTACAGGCAGAAGCAGCCTCCTACTGAGAGGAAAATTGTCCTGCTGGCAGCTCAGCAAAGATGCATTTAGCTGGTGGAGCTGAGCACCTCCACACAGTTCAGGTTGATGTGGTTGTGAGGATTGAAAGTGCAGGAGAAGCTAACATCTGGCTGTGGATGTGGAAGGTTTATGGCAAGGAATGAGATAGGTGGTGTAACATCTCTCACAGGGTACATGTAATATGGAGATATCGCCAGCATGTCAGGGTGGCTTTGACTGGTTTATGATCCTGGAAGAGACCACCTGGATGCCCTCCTCCTCTTGGTTGAGGGCAGCACATTGCTTCTCCAGGCTCCTGGTTGGGGATCTTGGGGCCACGAAGACATCAGCTGGCTCCTGGCATACTCCTGGACCATGTGTAGCCCAGAGCGTATCTTTTCCTGCAGCTTAATTGGGTTTTTACAGACCTCATGGTCCTGGATGCAGTCTGCAGCTCGGAGGAGGATTTATGACACTGGGGACATTTCTATGACTCTTCTCCCAAGCTGTGTGGGTGGTAAGGAAAAAGACTCTTGTGTTGAGCAAAACCATCACATCTTTAAAACCAGGGTTGAAATGAGGGGTGTTGAATGAATCTTGCAGCGATTTGCCCATGTGGCCAAGAAGGTCAGCAGTGTCAAGCCATTAAGTGTGGTCAAGTGCAGTAAGTGTGACCAGCAGGTTGAGAGAAGTTCTTGATGCTCTGCAAGAGCATGGAAGGGCAAGAGGCTGGGGACAGATTCTTGTCAGTGGTGCCGGGACAAGGAACACCAGAGAGAAACTGGAACCCAGGAGGTTTTATCTGAACAGGAGGAGAAACTTCTTTACTGTAAGGGTGCTGGAGCCCTGGAGCAGGTTGCAAAAAGAGTTTGTGGAGTCTTGTTCCCTGGAAGGCTTCCAAACCTACCTGACCATTGTGATCCTGGGCATGCTGCTGTGGGTGGCCCTGCTTTAGCAAGGTGGTTGGACTGGATGATCTCCATGCTAGAATTCTGTGACCTTTTTATTTTGAAGAGGGAAACATCAGTGTTGATCTAAATTGCAACAGCCAGACATTCTGACAGAATTACTTACCCTTTTTCTGTGGATTGGGGCACCTCGAAGCAGGTTGTGGGTGGGGATAGAGACTTGCAGAAATCACAATGACTTCCAAGGGGAGCTTGAAGAACTATAGGCATGTTTGATGAGCTCTTTTAAGCCTAAATCCTTTGGTTTGCTTTGCTGCGTGCTAAGCAATGAGGATATTGAGATTTTTTTTGTGACTATTTGTCCCAGATCAGGGTTTTGCTTTGTCATTTGGGAGGCTCAAGGTAGATGAGGTCTGTCCTTCCTTGCCTCTTTCTTCTGCTGCCCATAACCCCCTGTTATGATCCGCTTTTTTTTTTTTTTTTTTTTCCTCGGGAATTAAANTTTTTTTTTTTTTTTTTTTCTCCTCGGGAATCAAATGCCAGCATGCAAATGTGATTTCTTACTATGTAAGGATTACTTCAAGTAAAATAAGCTAAGCCTAAAGAAGATATCCAGAAGTAAAAGAAACCCAGCCTTTCAGAGCCACTTGTATCGCCGACAGCGCCAAGAAATCCCAAATCCTCTCCGTTTCAGCTGTCTGAAAATGCCGGTGGGATGCTCTTGCTCCACTCTTGGCTTTGAGTCTCATTTATATCCCTCAGAGACTCCCAATGGTTCATAGAGTCATAGAATGGGTTGGGTTGGAAGGGACCTTAAAGATCATCTGGTTCCAGTGTCTCATCATTTAGTCCCAGTATTTCAAATATTGGTGCTTTTGTCCACCTTTTTGGAGTTTTGTTTGTTTGCTTGTTGGTGTTTTTTTTGATCGGGTGATCTGTTGAGAAGGTGTCACATTAGGCAGCTGGAGAAAGCCTGGAGAAAAGGAGGCTTAGGGGAGACCTTCTGCCTCTCTACAGCTCCCTCAAAGGAGGTTAGAGTCAAGTGGGGATTGGTTCTTCTTACAAGGGACAAGTGATAGGACAAGAGGAATTGGCTTCAAGTTGCACCAGAGGAGGTTTACCTGGGACGTTAGAAACAATTTCATTACTGCAAGAGTGGTCAGGCATTGGAACAGACTGCCCAGGGAGGTGATGGAGTCACCATCCCTGGAGGTGTTCAAGAAATGTGTGGACATGGCACTTTGGAACGTGATTTAGTGGCCATGGTGATCTTAGGTCAACATTTGGTCTCAGTCATCTTGGAGGTCTTTTCCAACTGCAACAATTTTATGATCCTGAGATCTCCCACTGCTGTTGGTGCACTCTGGGGCAAATGGTCCTTGTTGCTAACCTCCCTTTCCACATGGAAATTGCCCTTTTTTGGCTTTTTTTGATCTTTTTAAGAGGGGAGCGTGCTTTGGTCGCAGCATTTGGAAGTTTTGGTGGTTTTCTTCTGTTCCAAGCAGTTTTGCTTTGATTGGAGGTATTGAGGGTGTATCAAGGTGGACATCAACTGAGTGTGGGCTACATTTTGTCTTTCTGAGCCCTTTTCTCCCACTCGCACCAATTTTGGGCTTACTGATATGTTGAAGAAAACATTTCCACTTCTCAAGTAGTGATATGAAGTTGATCTTGCAGAAGAGGCTTGAGGAAGAACCCAGCATTGCCACTTTCCAAGTGATGTGAAGTCAGTCAGGCAGAGAAGGCTGGAGGAAGGGCTCAGCATTGCCACATGCAACATGGTGTGAAGTAGGTCAAGCAGAGAAGACTGAAGGAAGGACACAACAGTTTGAGGTTTGACTATGGTGAAGAAAAGAAAAATCAGACTTAATCAAGACAAATATCTAGGAAGTACCAACCTGAAGTTACTAGATTTGAACAAAGTTTCTGCTGCTTTGAGGGATGCAAGGAGAGAGCCAAACTCTCAGCCTGCAAAGTGGTTTGTCTGGCCTGGACATCTGTAGTGTTATTACCACAAGATGCTGTGATTTTCATAGAAAATCATTTTGGTTGGAAAAAGACTTTTAAAGCCATCAAGTCCAACCATTGACCCAGCACTGCCAAGTCCACTGTAGAGCATCCTAGAATCGTCTTGGTTGGAAAAGACCTTCAAGATCACCAAGTCCAACCATCATGGCATGTTATTCATTAGAATATTTGAATGAATTGGAATAATGGAATAGAATCACAGCATCATTTAGGCTGGAGTAGACTAGCAACCATCTGCAGCAAGAATTTCTCATCCCCGGTAGTCCTACCTCAGCTCATTTCCCTCTCTACATTTCTACTCCAACATCTCTTCTTAGCTGGGTGAGACCATCACAAGGGGAGTTCTTGACTCTCTACTGAGAGGTTTCTGTAGGCTCCTCATTTTCCTCTGGCTTTTCAAACCTCCTGGAGCTGCTCAGCTCTCCTGCTGAGGGGATTTTTGTGCCTGCACAAAGTTCCTTCCCTCCCTAATCCCTCTGCTTTCTGGGTTTAAAGCTACCCAGGACACCCCACTACACTCACATGAGTCAAGGCTGCACATCTCAAGGACACCACCCAGCTTTCACTGTTCTTGATCCACTTCCCCACCTTCCACAGAACAACTTTGGCATCAGATTGCCTCATTGATAGCACCATCCACAGACAGAGTGAGCAAAACACAGAAGTGTTTGGGTTGGAAGAGACCTGTGGGATCATCAAGTCCAATGATCAACCTATTGTTGCAAAGTCACCACCAAGCCATGGCCCTCAGCACCACATCTTCATGGCTTTAAATCCCCTACAGGGATGGAGACTCCACCACTGCCCTGCAGAGCCTCTTCCAGGTCTTGACAACCCTTTTCATGAAGAAATTCTTCCTCTTGTCCAATCTAAACTTCCCCTGGTGTAACCTGAGGCCATTTCCTCTTGTCCTGTTGCTTGTTACTTGATGCCCCAGACACAGAATCCCAGTATGGTAGGGGTTGGAAGGGACCTCTGGAGATCATCTAGTGTAATCCCCCTCCTAAAGCAGGGTCACTCATGGCAGGTTGCTCAGGGTCACAATGGCCAGGTGAGTTTGGAAGCTTTCCAGATTAGGAAATTCCATAGCCTCTCTGGACAGCCTGCTCAAGGCCTTGACAAGCCTTCTGGGGAGGAAGTTGTTTCTTAACCTCAAACATCTCTGGTGTAGCTTGAGTTGTCTCTTCTTGTCCCATCGCTGTAACACATCCCATGCTGTCCCATCACTCTCCAGCCTGCTGTTGAACCTCCAGCGCCTCCAACACTGTTTTAAAACATTTTTTTAGCATTCCTTTACCCTCTTTTCATTAAAATTTTTTCTTCCTTGTGTCCACCTTGTGAGGTGGGAGGGGGGCAAGACAACCCTTAACCTTGTGTAGTCAAGGTTATGGCGATAAATTCTATAGCATTGTCACTTCTCTTCGGAGTAAATTGGCTGGCCGCTTTCGGGCTGAAGGGGAAGATAATTTGCTGTAGTATTTCAAATGGATTAGAAATGGATTTGAAGGGAAAGTTCATGCCTCCCATTACAAAGGCTCCAAAGAAGACTATCTTAAGGCACTGTTCACACTCTGGCCTTCATTATCCACACTTAATACCTTTCCTATTTTCCAGCCTTAATGAAATTTCCTGCCGGAGCGGGGCCTGCTGGATGGACAGGAGGACTCTTTAGATCCATAGGCTTGTGTGGTAGAAAGGGAATTACAAGCTCCTGGTGTTGAGGGGGGTTGGTATATTCTTCAGGTCCTTGGCCCTGCTATTATCTCATTAATTTTATCCTCTCTTCTCAATACAGTTGATTTCCAAAGGCCATCCTTTCCATTAGGGTGACAATTCACCGGCAGAGCAGCGACACGGCCACCGATGAAAAGCCACGGGGTGTTCAGTGCGGCTCCTTGCCCTCCGGCCTTCCTCCTGCTGGTGGTTTGTCCCTTGTGGCCACCAGGGTGTCCCTAATTGAAAAAAAAAAAAAAAAAAAAAACACATAGGGCAGTGGTTGTGTTGGGACTACAAAATCCCTTAGGGCTACAAAACTCCTTGAGGCTACAAAATACCCTTGGTTTGACAAAACGCCTTGGGGCTACAAAACTCCTTGTGGGTACAACCCCCTTGGAAGCCACAAAACCCTTTGGGGTCACAAAATCTCTTCATAGAATTTCTTGAGGCTACAAACCCCTTTGAAGCTTGAGGAGGGTAGATTTAGACTATCAGGAAACAATTCTTTACAGTGAGGGTGGTGAGACACTGGAACAGGTTGCCCAGGGAGGTCACGGACGCTCCCTCCCTGATGGTGTTCAAGGCCAGGTTGGATGAGGCCTTGAGCAACCTGGTCTAGTGGAAGGTGTCCCTGCCCATTGCAGGAGAGTTGGAACTGGATGGTCTTTAAGGTCCCTTCCAACCCAAACCATTCTATGAGTCTATGAATAATGTGGCTTAAGAGGGAACTAGAGTTGTCCTACGGGTGAAGGTTGCACAATTACATAACTCTCCTGTTCTTCTGTAGGAGCTGAGGTACCACCATCATTTTTTGATACAAAACATATTTTACCTTCAATTTAAAATCACCTACAGATCCTCTAACACACCTAATGGCCTCGGGTTGTACCAGGGGAGGTTTAGGTTGAATATATTAGGTAAAGATTGGTTATTGAAAGAGTGGTCAGAGATAGGAACAGGTTGCCCAGGAAAGGAGTGGAGTCACCATCCCTGGAGGTCTTCAAAGCACATGTAGATATGGCACTTTGGGATATAGTTTAGTGGGCATGGTGTTGTTGAGTTGATAGTTGGATTTGCTGATCTTAGATATCTTTTCCAATGAAGACAATTCTAGGATGCTCTGTGGTGGATTTGGCAGTGCTGAATTAATGGTTGGACTTGATGGTCTTCAAGGTCCTTTACAACCTAAATGGTGCTAGGATTCTGTGTGGTGGACATGGCAGTGTTGGGTTAATGTTTGGAGTTGATTGTTTAAAAGGTCTTTTCCAACCAGAATGATTGTATGATTCTGTAAAGGAAAGATGTGGCCAAAACTGAACCAAATGTAGATGTTGAGCTGTTGAAATCACCATCAAGGCTGACTGTTTCTGGGTACATCCTTCCTTGGACACTTCCTCCACCAAGAAGGTAGAAATGGAGGTGGTCAAGCTTCCACTGAGTTCAAGCTGGGCCTTCAATTGAGAGTTTGGTCTGGTGGTGCTTGGGAGTTTGGCAGCCTGAGCAGATGTTCTTCAGAAGCTTTGCTTGGAGGCCACCTTGGTGGTCATTTTTTTAAACTGAGAAATGCACAGCCACAAATCGCAGAAGGTCCAGCACCACTCCCTTCATGGTGTGAGATGCTTTTGGATGCTCTCTACCAAAATCCTTGAAAAATCACAGAATGATCTCCAATCAGGAGCAATGAGATCTCTGGGGCATCATGATTGGGTCTCAACCATCCCTGAGGTCTACCAGAGAGGTGACTGTGCTGCTTATTCATTACTTCTCCACTCCTCTTCTCCTGGCTTTTCCTTTCCACTGTTTATTTGTAAAAGTCTGAAGCAGTTTGTAAGCAGCAGCTGCTCCCCGCTCGCTCCCTGCGCACACACTAGGGGTCAGATGCCACCAGGTAATAGCCCTTGATAAATGGTGACTTTGCAGCACTGAGCGTTGGAGTGTGCAACCACTTCAGCAGGTTGAGTGAGCTCAGCAAGGCTGGAAAATAAATATCCTGAGGCTTTGGAGGGATTCACTGAGCCCAGGCTCTTAAACTGGTGCTTGAATCAATGAGGTGGAGGGTCAGGCAGCCTGAGGAGCCTCCATGGCTCTACCTGACATGGTTTTGGTTAGATTTTATTGATGCTGCAGCCATAAAATGAGGGCTTTTTTCCTTATGTTGTTTTTTTGGGTTTTTTTTGGGTTTTTTTGCCATACCAATCTTTTTTCTAGGACATGATTTTAATGGTGGACTTGGCAGTGTTGGGTTAATGGTTGGGCTCAAAGGATCTTCCTTTGGTATGATGGTGGTGGAACACTGGAACAAGTTGCCCAGAGTGGTTATGGAGGCTTCATACCTGGAGACATTCAGGGTCAAGCTTGATGGGGCTCTGAGCAACCTGATCTAGTTGGAGATGTCTCTGCTGAATGCAGTCCCTCCTACCATCCATACCTTCAGACAACACAGCCACCACTGCAAAACTTTGCAGCTAACCTAATTTTGAGGAAATCAAACCTTGAGCAATCTCTTGAGGACCAATCCCTTGAATATGTGGGTCGTAATCCCCATCTTCTGAAAACTCAAAGAGTGCTTCTCTCAGCCTGGTAGCCAGCGGCAACCACCCTGAAGAACCTTCAGGAAACAATGAGCCTGTCACATTAAGCACCCAGAAATGTAGCTGTTATCTTTCAGAATTGTCCTTTTTTTCTCTCCCAGCACATCTTCATTCCAAGGTAATGCTCTCCAGGGTTTGCATTCTGCTGATAGGATCCTGGGAATCTTAATTTACAGATCCTCACCCATAATGCGCCGTTTAGAGACGTTCTGCTAATAGCATTACCGGCCTCGTTTGGGCTAATACCAAATTAGAGCCCTTCATTTGCATAAACAAATTACTGTTTGGATTAGCACTAAATGAGGAAGACGACTGATGTTGGAGGAGATTGGATTGGGCTGCAGCGACTTGAGTCTGGGTAACGGAGGATGGAGGGAAATGAGCTGGGTGGCTCTGAGCTGGTCGGGAATCATGGAATCATTGAGTCCTGGAAACATAGGGTCATTGAGTCATTCAGTCATTGAATCAAGGAGTCATGGAATCACTGAATCATTGAGTCATGGAATCAGTGAGTCATTGAATCAGTGAGTTGTGGAATCATTGAGTCATGGAATGTCTTCATTGATGATCTGGACGAGGGCATCGAGTCAGTCACCAGCAAATTTGCAGATGACACCAAGCTGGGGGCTGATGTTGCTGGGTTGGAGGGCAGAAGGGCTCTGCAGCAGGACCTCGACTGCCTGGACAGATGGGCAGAGTCCAAGGGGATGGCATTCAATAAATCCAAGTGCCGGGTGCTGCACTTTGGCCACCACAACCCCATGCAGAGCTATAGGCTGGGGT
>VWZE01016573.1:127083-141141 GCA_013396675.1 Eubucco bourcierii | reverse complement strand
GAGAGGCTGAGGGAGCTGGGATTGTTTAGCCTGGAGAAGAGGAGGCTCAGGAGGGACCTTCTTGCTGTCTACAACTACCTGAAGGGTAGTTGTAGCCAGGGGGAGGTTACCTTCTTCTCTCAGGCAAGCAGCACCAGAACAAGAGGGAAGTTTAGGCTGGAGGTGAGGAGAAAGTTCTTGCCTGAGAGAGTCGTTGGCTACTGGAATGGGCTGCCCAGGGAGGTGGTGGAGTCAGCGTCCCTGGAGGTGTTCAAGGCGGGTTTGGACATGGCACTTGGTGCCAGGGTCTAGTCTTGAGGTCTGTGGTGATGGGTTGGGCTTGATGATCTTTGAGGTCTCTTCCAACCCTGGTGATACTGTGGTACTGTGATGGAGTCATTGAGTCAGTGAGTCATGGAATCGTTGGATCATGGAATCATTGAGTCATTGAATCAGTTATGGGAAGCACTGACTTTGACTGAAGGAAAAGGACCTGGGGATGTTGGTTGACAACTAGCTGAAGATGAACCAGCATGTGCTCAGGTGGCCAAGAAGGCCACCAGGGTTGTTCAGCCCTGGCCCAGGCTATCCAGGGAGGTGGTGGAGTCCCTGTCCCCAGAGGTGATTCAAAGCTGTGGAGATGTGGTGTTGATGGTCATGGTTTAGTGGTGACCTAATAGTACTGGGTTAATGGTTCTTAAAGGTCTTTTCCAACCTAAATAATTCCATGACTCTATGAAGTATCACCAGGGTTTTGGGACAGGTACCTTTGGTGTGTCATAAGAGTTTACAGTTGCTTGGGTGCCCGTCCTTCAGCACATGGTCTTTTCTCCTGTGACACAGTCATGGATGAGCTCCAGGAAAGAAATGGCTTTTTGTTGCATGGGGGAAGTGGTACCAGGAGGAGAGACTTTGAAGGTTGTGGGGTTTTGGGTGTAAATCACAGGGAATCAGAGCTTCTCTATGCACAGCAAGAACACCTGTGGTTCTTCCTCACCTCCATCCTCAGGCAGTCAAAGGTTTGCTCATCAAGAGGTAGCACCTTGTTATCTCCTTTAGTTTGGTCTCACCTTGACTCTTATCACCTCCCTGCAGGTCCCTGCTGTTTAACCAAGCACGCCTGGCACCTCAAGGGGGCAAGTCCCAGCATGTCCAGCAGAGATGGAGGAGCAAAGGCTATCGCTGCATCGGTGGGGTGATGTACAGAGTGTCCGCAAACAAACTCTCCAAGACATCCAACACCCCTGGTCGGGCCAGAGACCTGAGCACCAAGAGCCCTGGCAGAGCAGGTGAGCAACCAGAACTTGTTCTGCTCTGTGTCCACACTCCTTTCATGTCCCAGCTTCAGCCTCGAGGTTGTCTTTTAGCTGCTTAATCCCAGTCCACATGTTGCGACTCGTCTTCTTTAAGGGGAACCTCATGAAGTTCTACAAACCCAGGTGTAGAGTTCTGCACCTAGGGAGGAGTAACTTTCTGCACCAGAACAGGTGAGGGTTTGAGCTACTGGAAAGCAGCTTTATGGCGAAGGACCTGGGAGTTCTGGTGAACAAGTTCACCATGAGCTAGCAATGTGCTCCTGTGGCCTAGAAGGTCTTTGGGAGTTGATGATCCCAAAGGTCTCTTCCAACCCAAACACTTCTGTATTTTGCTCACTCTGTCTGTGGATGATGCTGTCAATGAGGCAATTTGGTGCCAGAGTTGTTTTGTGGACGGTGGGGAAGTGGATAAAGAATGGTGAAGGCTGGGTGGTGTCTTTGAGATGTGCTGCCTTGACTCATGTAAGTTTGGTGGGGTGTCCTGGGTAGCTTTAAACCCAGAAAGCAAGGGATTAGGGAGGGAAGGAGCTTTGTGCAGGCACAAAAATCCCCTCAGCAGGAGAGCTGAGCAGCTCCAGGAGGTTTGAAAAGCCTGAGGAAATGAGGAGCCTACAGAAACCTCTCAGTAAAGAGTCAAGAACTCCCCTTGTGATGGTCTCAGCCAGCTAAGAAGAGATGTTGGAGTAGAAATGTAGAGAGGGAAATGAGCTGAGGTAGGACAACCAGGGATGAGAAATTCTTGCTGCAGATGGTTGCTGGTAAGGGAGGAGGGCAGAGATTTACCATCAGTCATGGATTAGCTGCCTGAGCACCTGGGGATGGGAAATGAAGATGCCTGCAGATGATGGCAGAGGGGAAGATGCTGCAGTAGGCAAGGGGGCACGGGGCTGATGGAGCATCACTTTCAGGTAATCTCCCTTCTGAGAGCATTCAAGGGATGCTCAGCAGTGGTTTTGGGACAATTTGCTGGGGTATTTTTTGCAACTCAGCGCTGCTTAGGTTGGATTTTTGGTGGTTGACTGACCTGCAACGTCCTCCTGGCTGCTGGCTCTGCAGATAGGTTATGTGCACACTCATGGATGTGTGTCCATATGGCTTCTTTGGAAGTCTTTGTGATTTTACCTGCAAGCTATTAAGTCCTTGGCTTTGGTGGTGCTTCTGGAGGAGGATGGGCAAGGATCAGCTTTTGCGGATGTTGAAAAAAATGTCCATAAAGTGAGCGCCAAGGTTTGTGGACCAAGAAAGTTGTGGTGTCAGCAATGCTGGATTTTCTCAAGAGCTTTGTTGAGAACTATGGGATTTTCTGAAGAGCCTGAGTCAGGACAATGAGCTGCCCAAAATCACTTTGAGGGTGATTCTGCTATGAGGACCATCCTTAGGTGCTAAAGTTGTCAACAAAACCAGGAAACATCTTTCTGGAGTGCAAGAAAAGGGGTGAAACCCCAAAAATGTGTTCAGGGAAGATGTTATCTGGAGCAGGTCTGGTTTTGGGGCCAGATTTCAGGACAGAGTTGGACCATTGAGAAGGGTCCAGTGGAGAAATGAAGGACTTGGGTCTGCGATCTGAAGAGGAGGAGATGGAGTGGCTGCAGATGCCTGAGTTCACGAAGAGCTGCTGTGGAAAGAAAAAAATGTTAAAGGAAAGAGGTCTTCCCATGGTCAAGTTGGGGGGCCAAGAATCATTTACTTCAACTTCTGTATGAGGAGGACACAGGTAGAATAGGTCCTGTTGTTCACCAAGGAAGTAGACTTACAAACTGCTGCCTAATTGGCAGTCCATGCCTTGGTGGCTTTAATGTAGGTGATGGGAGGCAATGGGAGAACTTAGCTGTTCACCACTGTGCAGGGAGGCTGGACTGGATGATCTCTGGAGGTCCCTTCCAACCTATAAAGTTTTTGGTTCTATGATTCTGCTGCTGGAATAGCACCAGTGTTTCTGACACAGCTTCTCCAAGCCCCGATCTTGCACATTGTCCTGTTTTGAGTCAAACATTAGGGAAAATGTCTTCTCCAAAAGGATTGTCAAGGCTTGGACAAGGCTGCCCAGGGCAGTGGTAGATTCCCTGTTTCTAGAGGGATGTAAAAGTCATGGAGATGTGGTGCTGAGGGATATGGCTTAGTGGTGGACTTGATGATGTTAAAGATCTTTTCCAACCTAAATGATTTGGTGATTCTGGGGTTATTGTCTATAAAATACAATAATACAACATAATAAAATGCACTCATCACATCTCTTTGGGTGAGGAGTGGGAGGTGGTAGAGTCACCATTGCTGGAGGTATTCCAGGAATGTGTGGACATGGCACTTTGGGATGTAGTTGAATGGCCATGGTAGCGTTGGGCTGATGGTTGGACTGAATCTCAGAGGTCTTTTCCAGCTGAAACAATTCCATGATTCTGTGATTTTTTGATTCTATGATTCTGTTTTGTTTGAGATATTCCTTATTTAGCTTCAGTCTCCTTCCCTATCATACAGGGAAGGCTCATGGTGGGCTCATGGCCATAAATCCCTGGCAGCTGGTGCGTGTTAGTATTTTGATGTCATTTTCCAACACTGTAACTCATCCTCCTTCATAAGGCTGGGTTCAGCAGATCCTGGCAGCTCTGCCTTTACAGTAACCAAGGCTGGCAGGGTGGAAGATTTGTTTGCTTATCGAGTCTGAGCCTTCAAACCTTGACTCAACGCTGTTGTGCCTTCAACACTTGACTAAGTTTATTTAGAAGATGGAAACCCCCAGCTTTTCCTTTCCCTTTCAGTGGCACTCTGTGCCTTTGGGCTGATGGAGAGATGGGAAATGCTCCTGACAGTTTAATAGCTTGGACTTTACTGATGGTGGGCAATAATTCTGCTCTTTGCCTGAATTTATGGAGTTGGTGTTTTGTCTTTTCCTGGCTCAACAATAAGAACCGTGATGGTGGTTGCTTCAGCTGATCCATCATATCCAGCATATGCCATCCTATCATCCCTGCCACACAAGCTGGACAAGCAAGTGTTTTGATATTGAGGTTGAGTTCAAATTTGGTCCTGGGGATGCATCTCCTGTGGCCCTCTGATGTATCAGAGTCAATCCTTGGGCTACCAGGAGTGGTAAAGCAACTCATTCATCTCCCGAAGCAGAAGATCAGAGAGTTTGTCACAGCTCATTCATAACCTGCTTTATTATCAGTGGTGCAGTGTGAAGAACACTCACCTTAGGGACATCATTGCAGGTCCAGGGGAAGGTTCTGGAGATGTTTGGTGTCAAGCTTAGGGCCTGAGTCAGCTGCTAGATGAATGACAGGTGCTCTCTGTGGATGCTTCTGCTTTCCCAAAAGGAAGAGAAAAAGGTGAGACTGATGGGGTGAGAAAGAAACTAAACCAAGTGGGATGGAAAGAAGAACAATTCAATGAAATAGAGAGAAACCAGTATTGAATCTGATCTTCCTCATGGCAATGGCATCAGTCACCACTGATGCTGGGGGCAGGCACTGGGAAAGTCCCGGGCTGGATGAAGTGGCAGTTGAAGATCAGGCAGCATATGTCCAGGTGGCCAAGAAGGCCACCAGCACACTGGCCTGGGTCAGCAACAGGTAGCCAGCAGGAGTAAGGCAGGGATCATCCCCCTGTACTGGGGGCACCGGTGAGGCCACACCTCAAATCCTGGGTTCTGTTTCAGGCCTTTCTCTCCAAGAAGGACATTGAGGGGCTGGAACAGGTCCAGGGGAGGACAACGAAGCTGGTAAAGGGCCTGGAGAGCAAGTCTTGTGAGGGAGTGGGTGACTAACTGAGATAATTCAGCCTGGAGAAGAGGAGGCTGAGCGGAGAATTCATTGCTTTCTACAACTCTCTGAGAGGAGGTTGGAGTGAGTTGGATGTTGGTTCCTGCTCCCTAGTATCAGGTGATGGAATGAGAAGAAATGTCCTCAGCTTGCATCAGGGCAGGTTTAGGCTGGGCACAAGGAAGAATTTCTTTACTGAAAGGGTTGTCAATGCCTGACCCATGCTGCCCAGAGAGATGGTGGAGTCACCGTCTCTGGAGGTGCCCAAGAAATGTGTGGATGTTGCACTTTGGGACATGGTTTAATGGCCATGGTGGTGTTGCCACAGTTGGACCAAATGATCTTAGAGGACTTTTCCAACCCAGACAATTCTATGATTCTATGATCTTCCCTCTGTCTCTGCTTTCCCAGATGGGGAACACAAAGAGGTGAAGAATGGGATCTCACCTTTACATCAAATGCACACACCCACTTCTCATACCCGTGCAGGACAGATAAGCCCCAAGTGTGGCAGAACTCTTCACCCTTGTCAGGAATGGGATTTGTGCAAGAATCCATTTTTCACTTTGCAGAAATGTTAGGAAATAGGCAGGGGGACAGCGTGGAAGGCATTTATATGTTGCAATTAATTCAGTGAGCATAATAATTGGGTTTTCTCCACTCACTATGAACCATTTCCCTCACTTCTTTCCAAGAGCTGCTAAAATGTTATTCAGACACTTGAGGAATTTCCATGAAATTGGCGAAAGAAGCAAAAGGTCCTGGCACAAAAGAAATTCGAAAGGTGAAAATCAAAAAAAACCTCAGCTCTGAAGATTGAAAGCAGCAGAAACCAAATTAAGGTTTGACATTGGCCGGAAAACAGCTCTGACCCCAATCTAGGTGTTGAACACCAAGAGCTGCAGCTGCCTCTGGTGGGGTTTTGCTGGTGGCCAGGCTGTTTTCCACGAGCAAATCCTCACCTGCAGTATTTTCTCATCCTTCACTGAGGTTTTGCCTCCTGGGAAGGATGGAGGAACCTCAGTAGGATGAAGGGCTGGTGATTGTGGGGATACTGGGCTTCCCCTGCTGGAAGGATGCTCATGAGTGGCAGCCAGCCCCTCAGTGACAAGCGTGGTTTGATTTATTGGTGGTTCTCAGCTCATTCCCGCAGCTGCAGGATCTGAGAGAACTGGAGTTTATGAGTCAGGAGAGAAGTATGGCCAGCAGGAGCAGGGCAGGGATTGGTCCCCTGCCCTGGGCACTGGTGAGGCCACACTTCAAATCCTGGGTTCAGTTTTGGGCCCTTCACTCCAAGAACAGCATCAAGGTACTGGAGAGGGTCCAGAGAAGGGCAGCAAAACAGATGAAGGGTCTGCTGAACGTGTCTGGTGAGGAGTGGCTGAGAGAGCTGAGATTGTTCAGCCTGGAGAAAAGGAGGCTGAGGGAAGACCTTCTGTGTCTCTGCAACTCCCTGAGAGGAGATTGGAGCCAGGTGGAGGTTGGTTCCTTTTTCCCTAGGATCAAACAACAGGACAAGAGAAAACAGCCTCAAGTTGCAGCAGTGGAGGTTTAGGTGGGACACAAAGAGCAATTTCTTCATAGAAAGAGCTGTTGAGACCTGGAACAATCTGCCCAGAGAGTCCCCCTACCTGGAAGGTGCTGAAGGACACGATTTACTGGCAGCATGGGTTAACAGTTGGACTCGATGATCTTAAAGGTCTTTTCCAACCTAAATAATTCTGTGATCCAGCAGCCTTGAAGACACCCATGACTGCTGAGCTCTCACAGATGGAGGTGTCAGAGGAGCTCCTGATCTGCCAGTTGATGTCTCCCAAACTAGCCATGACCGTGACTGACCACAGAACCAAATTATTTCTAGATACGTGGTTGAGTTTAACCTTCTTGGACTGAGGGCCTTTCCCTGCACCTAAACAAACCCCCTCCCTCCATCCTGCTGTCTAACATCTCCTACCTCGGTTTCCCCACTCTGCTACAAGAACATCATTGAGCACAGGTGGGAGAAATGAAGATAGAAAATCACAGAATCATTTATGTTGGAAGAGACCTCTAAGATCATCAAGTCCAACCATTAACCCAACACTGATGGGTCAGCACCAAACCATGCCCTTCAGCACCACATCTACACGGCTTTTCAATCCCTCTGGGGATGGGGACTCCACCAGTGCCCTGGGCAGCCTGTTCCACACCTTAATCTTTTAGCCTTTTTGGGAAGAAATTGTTCCTCGTGTCCAAATTCTTCTGGTGCAATTTGAGTCTGTTTCCTCTTGTCTTAGTGCTTTTTCCCTGGGAGAAGAGACCAACTTCCACCTGCCTCCAGCAACCTTTCAGGGACTTGTAGAGAGCCAGAAAGTCTCCCCTCAGCCTCCTTTTCTCCAGGCTAAACAACCTCAGGAGGATGTGAGCTCTTCTACTGCATCACTCTGAAGACAGATGAGTGATGCTCATGAACACCATTTCAGATGTGCTGGGAGAAGGCAAGGCTGGGCGGAAGGAGGAGGCAGAGAAGCAGGGAGCTGTGTGCAGGAAGAAAGTGCTCGCTCGGCTCCTTGTTTACCAACTAATTTTAGAAGTGCTGAGCACCACAGAAATGCTCTTTCTGCCTTCCCAGGGATGATGAAGTGCTCAGCACCAACACAGGGCCAGCCGAGGGCTTCTGTGAACAATGTTCTGCTCTGAGCTGCTTGGCTTGGTAAAATAATCAGGGAGCCACAGAGTGGTTTGAGTTGGAAGGGATCTTAAAGATCAGCTAGTCTGGGATGCCTGCCATGGGAAGGAGAACCTCCTACTAGGTCATGTATCTTAGAGTTCCATCCAATCTAACCTGGAATGGTTCCAGGGATGGGGCATCTACCACCTCTCTGGGCAGCCTGGGCCAGGGTCTCACCACCCTCAGTGTAAAAAATTCTTCTTTCTCTCCAGTCTAAATCTCTCTCTTTTACTTGCAAACCATCACCCCTTGTCCTGTCATCCCAATACCTGATCAAGGGCCCTCCCCATTTTTCCCATAGCACCTTTTAAGCCTACAAGTGGGTATCCCTGGAGCCTTCTCCAGGCTCTCTCAGCCTGATCTCACAGCAGAGGTTCTCCAGCCCTCTGATCATCTTCATGGCCTCCTCTGGATCCACTTGAGCAAGTCCATGTCTTTCTTTGCTAGGGGCCCCAGAGCTGGACACAGTCCTCCAAATGGGGTAAGAAGGGGAAGACTTAAGACTGGACACCTTTAACATGTTAGCACCAAATGGTGGAGGGGTAAGGAAGATGGGTGGAGAAGTCAACCCGAAGCACCAAGGTCTGATTCCAGTGAAAACTGGAGTGTGGCTTTCCTTGTTTCAGCTGGGTTTGGTGGTGTTAGTGCTCTTTTTGCTCAGTTCCTTAGGTTTGGGATTACTTCATTCTTTGCTCTTCTTCAAGATCCACCCCTTTCTGACTGCTCAATCCCTTGGCCCTTTTTAAGTACAGACCCTTGATCCCTTTTGAGTTTCATCCCTTGGCCCCTTTTGAACCCCATCCCTTATCCCTTTTAGAACTCCATCCTTTGGCACCTTTTAAATTCAGTCTCATTTGGCCCTTTTAGAGCTCCATCCTGTGGCCCCTTTTGGGTTCAATCCTTGATCCCTTTTGAGTTCCAATCCTTGGCCTCTTTTGAGCTCTGTCCCTCGGCCCTTTTAGAACTCCATCTTCTGGCAGCTTTTAAATTCAATCTCTTGGCCCCTTTCGAGCTTCATCACTTGACTCTTTTTGAGCTCCATCCTTTGGCCCCTTCCGGGTTCAGTCCTTGTCCCTTTTGAGTTCCATCCCTTGATCCGTTTTGAGTTCCAGTCCGTGGCCTCTTTTGAGTTTGGTCTCTTGGCCGTTTTTGAACTCCATCCTTTGGCACCTTTTAAATTGAGTTTCATGGCCCCTTTTGAGCTTCATTCCTTGGCCCTTTTTTGAACTTCGTGTCTTTGCCCCTTTGGGCTCATTACCATGGCCCCTTTGTAGCTCAATCTCCTGGACCCTTTTTTGAGCTCCATCTTTGGCCCCTTTCTAAGCTTAAACTTTTGGCCTCTTTTGAGCTCCACCCTTTGGCCTCTTTCTGAGCTCAAACCTTTGGCCCCCTTTGAGCTCTATCCCTTGTTTTGGGAGTTTCTCAGTCTCTAGACCACTTCAGTACCAGTCTCTGGGATTTGGAATTGCTCAATCCCATAGCCCTTTTGAGCTCAGTCTTTTGTCCCCTTTTTGAGCTCAATCCTTTAGCCCTTTGGAGCTCAGTCCTTTGTCTTTCGAATTGGTCAGTCACTTGGCCCCTCCATGCTCAGTCCTTTGGCTCTAAGATTTGCCACTCCCACTACCCCTCTTGATTGTAATTCCTTAGCCCTTTTTTACTCAGTCCCTTGTTTTTGGAATTGCTCCATCTTTTGATCTTGGGGCTGTTGAATCCCTTACCCCACTTGAGCTCAGTCCTTTTGGACTTTTTGAACTCCATCCCTAATGTTTGGGATTCTCAGTCCCTTACCCCTTGGTCCCATTTGAGCTCAATTCCATGGCTCTTTCCATCTCAGTGCCTTGTCTTTGGGGTTGATGAATGCCTTGGCCCCTTCAATCTCAGTCTCTTGGGTTTAGGATTACTCAAATTTTGTGAAGCTCAGTCCCTCAATTCTTGGGTTACACAGTCCTTTGGTCCTTTTTAAACTCAGTCCTTTTTACTCAATCCCTTGGCTTTGGGATTACTCAATCCCTTACACCCTTTTGATGTTAGTCCCTTGGTCCTTTCTGATCTTGTCTCTCAGCCCTTTTTGAACGGAATCCCTTATCTTTGGGACTGCTCAATCCTTTAGCCCCTTTTGAGGTCATTTCCATGACTTCTTCACTCTCAGTGCCTTGTCTTTTGGGCTATGGAAATCTTTGGCCTCTTTTAACTCCAGGACTGCAGACACTGGTGGGCAGGCACCTGGTCACCTTGAGGACCACCTCTAGATCCAGCGCTTTGGAGCTCTAGACCAGAGCTTGCAAAGCTGGAGAGATGCTGCACAGCAGCTGCTCCACTTGCAGGCTGCTCATACAACATCAAACCCGACGCGTGCTTCATTAATTGAGGTTCATTCATTAATAAACCACTTGTGAGTGTGTGACCCAGGACCATACACACTGTTGTTCGAATCTGGGGTGCAACCAAGCAGGAGAATGAAAAAAAGCCCTGCTCACACAGTGGCAGCTTTTTGTTACCTTCTAGAGAGTGAGGGCTTCTGCCGTCCGGTGAGTAAAATAAATTACCCCCAGCAGCTGCTAGTGCTGATCGTCTGAAACAGCGGAACCCACTTAAATGAATAATAATTAAAGAAATAAATTTCCCCGAGTGCCAGCCTCAAAACTTTTTGTTCAGCAATAAAGCTGAAGGAGAAGCTTCGCAAAATGAATCGCCGGGCTGTTGCCGAAGGAGGGCGAAGCAGGGTTGCTGTGGGACCTCTTAAAGGAGCCAGCCTGGGTTTTGTTGCACGTCAAGGTCATAGAATCATAGAATTGTTTTGGTTGGAAAAGACCCCTAAGATCATCAAGTCCAACCTAAGACCACCATGGCCATTAAACCATATCCCCGAGTGCCATGTCCACGTTTCTTGAACACCTCCAGGGATGGTGGCTCTGCCACCTCCCTGAGTAACGGAGCTGAACCAGCGTGGATAACAGCAAAGCTTCCCTTGGTGAGCAAAGAATAATGGTAAGTTGGGATGACCCTGTTGTGGTCATCTCAAAAGCTGGAACATTGGTTGCTGGAGCTGGTTATCTGTGGGTTGTGGTTACTTCTGCAGAGCCCTGGTTGTTGCCCCATCCCTGGAGGTATTCAAGGTGAGGCTCAATGGGGCTCTGGGCAAGCTGGTCAAGGTGAGGATGTCCTTGCTGACTGCAGGGGGGATTGGACTTGACCCTTGGAGGTCTGTTCCAGCCTGTACCATTCTATGATTCTGTGATTCTTTCCCACCTTCTGTAAGATTTCCAGAAAATACCCTTGATTTGGGACTGTTATAGAATCAATCATTTGGGTTGGAAGAGACCTTTAAGATCATTGAGCCCAACCAGGTCACCACTAAACCATGTCCTGCAGCACCACATCTACTTGGCTGTTAAATCCCACCAGGGAAGGGGACTATACCACTGCCCTGGGCAACCTGGTGCAGGCCTTGACTACTCTTCTGGGGAAGGAATTGTTCCTCATGTCCCACCTAGGCCTCCCCTGGTGCAACTTGGGGCCATTTCTTCTTGTCCTATTGCTTGTTCTTTGTGAGAAGAGACCAACTCCCACCTGAATCCTTTCACAGAGTTGTAGAGAGCAGTGAGGTCTCCCCACAACCTCCTTTTCTCCAGACTCAGCAACCCCAGTTTCCTCATCTGCTTCTCACAAGATTTGTTCTGTAGACCCTTCCCCAGCTTTGTTGCCTTTCCCTGGACACACTCCAGCCCCTCAATGTGTTCTTCAAGTGAGAGGCCCAAAATTTGAGAGAAAGAAGGTCTCCAGAGAGTGAGAAAGTCTGCAGATGGGCAGCAATGGGCTTGACAGTTTATTCTGTCCCCAAGGAGGGTGACCTGCATGCCTGCCACTGGCCATCACCCCAGTGTGGGGCTCTTGCCCTCTTGCACATCCCTTGACCTTGACACCTCTGCACCTTCTCTTTTTTTGGAGCTATTAAAAATTTCTTCGACCTTTCCACCACATCAGGAATAAATTACTGAGTAAGATGTGCAAGCTAATGATGAGGTCCACATGAGGAGGTCCTGGTCCTTCAGCTGTGCCCTAGGAGCAATAAAGTCCTTCCTAAATAATTAAACAGGTAATAATTAACCATACTCCCTTCCTGCAAGATTTGCAGATGGCTTTGAATGCAAAGAAAAATCTCCAGCATCTCTTTCTGAGTGGGGTTGGTGTCTCACAATCCTTTGGGTGAAGGGGAGCTGAGTGAAGGTTGTGGAGCTGGATGCAAGCATCCTGGTCCCCTGTGCTGGAATCCTGGAAAAGCATCAACTGTTGCTACTGAGCAAGTTCCTGGACTGCCAAATCAAATCTCTGCCAACCTTTCCCTGGAGAAGGACTAGGCTGAAGGTGAGGGACACCTCAAACCTTGTGATAAGGCTTTGGGGGTATGGAGCCCTTCAAGCTCTGAGATGTGTTCTGGGGGTTATGGAACTCCTCAAGCCCTGAAATATGTTTTGGCTGTTACGGAACCCCTCAAAGCTGAGATTTGGTTTAGGGGTTATGGAACCCCTCAAGCCTTGAGATGATTTTGAGGCTTATAGAAGCCCTCAGTCCCCAAGTTTTAGTGTTATGTCAGAAAGCAGAAGGTATGGTGTTGGTGGAGTGACACAGCACCCAACCCATTCATTTCAAACCAGTGTTGTGGTTGTGGAGCTTTCAGCAGGGATGAATTGTGGCTTTTAGGGGTATAAATTGTGGATTTGGGGGATAAACTGTGGCTTTTGGGAGATAAATAGTGGCTTTGGGGGGATAGATTGTGGATCTGGAGGATCAATAATGGCTGTTGGGGAATAAATTCTGGATTTTTGTAGGATAAATTGTGGATTTAGGGGATAAATTGTGGCTTTTGGGCAATAAATAGCAGCTTTTTGGGGGGATAAATTGTGGATTTGGGGGATAAATTGTGGCTTTTTGGGAATAGATTGTGGCTTTTGGGAGATAAATGGTGGCTTTTTTGGGGGATGGATTATGACTTTTGGGAGATAAATGATGGCTTTTTTGAGGAGTAGATGTGGCTTTTTAGGGGGATAGATCCTGGCTTTTGGGAGATAAATGGTGGATTTGGTGGCATAAATGGTGGATTTGGGGAGATAAATTGTGGATTTGGGGGACAGATTGTGGCTTTTGGGGACAGATTGTGGATTTTGGGGGGATAAATGATGGATTTTGGGGGTTAAATTGTGGATTTGGGGAATAAAATGTTTTCTTTTTGCAGATAGATTGTGGCTTTTGAGGGGATAAATCGTGGATTTGGGGGGATAAATGGTGGCTTTTGGGGGATAGAGTGTGGCTTTTTGTTCTTTTCCATCAAAATCTGGAATTTCGTGTGGGAAGCGAACGCGACGGCTCCATGGGACCACTCAGCTGTGGATTCCTTCAGAGGAGCAAGGAATAAAACCCACCCAGGAGTTAGGCTGTAGCCCCTGCTATTAATCATGGCTGTAATCATGCATTTAATGAACGTGACAGCTCCTGCTCCCTCCGGAGAGACGCCTCAAGTCTCCCGCTTGGGCTGGGGACAACAATCACTTCTCGACGCTCGGCGCTTGAGGACGCCGAGAGCCTCCAGCGTCGGGCTGGGATGATACATGAAGGGAAGCAACCCCCCCGATTGCAACGGGCTGTGGATTTCCTTATGGATGATCTGCTTCAACCCAACTAAATCATTAAGAAGGAAGCAAAAAGAAAGCAAGAGAAGTAGTGGAGAGAGAAAACCACCTGTCCCTTAACGTGGGGTATAAAATATCCAGGCTGCCGCGGCGGCTCTGCATGTCATCAGTTAAAAAGCCCTTAATGTGCACTTCTTGGTGCTCTCCACAGCAACTTTCCCTTTTTTCCAGCCTGGTGTTTTTTTGATTTTTGTGGGGTTTTTTGGTTTTTTTTTCCCTCTTCTCCTCTCCCGTCATTGTTGCTGCTGCTTTTGAGTGTGCACAGGGGAGGAACTTGCAGTGCTGTTTATTGAAACCTCTACAGTGTGGGACTGGTGGAAAATAGGGGAAAGAGGAATCATAGAATCATAGAATGGTAAGGTTGGAAGGGACCTCAAGGATCATCCAGTTCCAACCCCCTGCCATAGGGACACCTCCCACTAGTACAGTTTACTCAAGGCCTTGTCCAACCTGGCCTTGAACACTTTCAGGGAGGGAGCAGCCACAACCTCCCTGGGCAACCTGTGCCAGTGCCTCACCACCCTCACTGGAAACGACTTCCTCCTAACATCCAGTCTGAATCTCCCCTCTGCCAGTTCAAACCCATTGCCCATAGTCCTGTCATTGCA
>VWZE01016573.1:105138-118682 GCA_013396675.1 Eubucco bourcierii | reverse complement strand
ACCATCCAGCCAATTCCTTATCCAGCGAGTGGTCCATCCATCAAGTCCATGCTTTTCCAGTTTGGTGACCAGGATGTCATGTGGGACAGAGTCAAATGCTTTACTCAGGTCCAGGTAGATGACATCAGCTGCCTTTCCCTTGTCCACTGTCGCTGTGACTTCATCATAGAAAGCCACTAAATTTGTCAGGCAAGATCTGCCCTTGGTGAAGCCATGCTGGTTCCCACCAATCACCTCTGGTTTGTTTTCCATTTGCCTTAGCAGGACTTTCAGCAGGATCTGCTCCATGATCTTGCCAGGCACAGAGGTGAGGCTGACTGGTCTGTAGTTTCCAGGGTCATTCTTTTTACCCTTCTTGAAGATGGGTGTTATGTTTGCCCTTCTCCAGTCAGCAGGAACTTCACCAGTCTGCCATGACTTCCCTTGACATAAAGGACAAAGGATTCCAGTTAGGAATTCCTTGGTTCTTCTAATGTTGATGACCAAGTCTGAGTTTGGGCTGTGCTCCTTGCATACTTTAGGAATTGCTGCTCCATTTCCATCAGTCACAAGAAGACAAAGTTTTCTCCTGGTCTTGTGTCTCCTTCCCCTGGTGCCCCCTAGCTCCAGTTCCATTCTTTACCTTTACATTATCATCTCTTTATGTTCTAGAACATACAGTGTGCTTTTGGTTTAGACTGGCCTTTATCTTCTAGAGCTGAGGGTTTTGAGGAGCTGCATGTGACCATGCTGTGATCACAATCATCTGCAAACCTGGTTGCCATCAACCAACTGGTTTTCACAGCTCCATGTTAACTTTGTTCAGACCAAAATCTGATGTATTTCTGGGCAGCATTTTCTGTGCTTCAGAACCTCCCATACCTCTAGAACCTCCAGAAGTTGAGAATATATGTCCCTGGAGTCTCCTTTTAGGGGCTTATCTCCTGTCACAGTGGTACCTCCTAGGAAAACTTCTCTGTTCAAAGATCCTCATGGGATATGGGACACTAGTTTCTGTCAGGTGCCTGTATGTACTCCTGATTTCTTGGACACTCATACCTGGAGGTCTTCTTGGTGCTTCATCCAGTTTCTGGTGTGATCAGGGCTCTAGGAAGGACCTTTTTGAAGGGAGCTTCTTCTCTGAACTCTGCCTACTAATGAGCAGTCAAATATGATGAAAGAACAAAATCTATCAGGAGGCAGCAGCTGCTTTTCAAAGAATCACAGAATCATGGAATTACTTTGGTTGGAAAAGACCTTTAAGATCATCAAATCCAGCCCTTTACCCAATACTGCGAGTCCACCACCACACCATGTCCCTCAGTACCACATCTACATGGCTTTCCAATACCTCCAGGGATGGAGACTCTGCCACTGCTCTGGGCAGACTGGTCCAGGCCTTCACAGCCCTTATGGGGAAGAAATTGTTCCTTGTGTCCAAACTAAACCTCATTTGGTACACCTTGAGGCAGTTTCCTCTTGTCCTATTGCCTCTTCTTTGGGAGAAGAGACCAACTCCTGCCTGTCTCTAACCTCCTTTCACAAAGAAAAAGACCCTGTACCATGAAATAGGCTTCAACAGCAAGCTCCACAGCAATCATGTTTATTTGTGCCCTTGGGGCAGACAGGGCAATGGAGCAAGACATGCTTGATGGTTAAAACTCATTCTTTTGCAACCCACATCATGCTTACCTTTCTCCTTCTCCTGCATTTACAGGTTTCTCCGTGGCACATGCAAGAAGACAGATGGGACCTGTTCGTTTTCCCACAAGGTGTCCAAAGACAAGGTCTGTATGGCTTCCCAATGAGTGCACTGCAGCTTTGTGTGTGAGCAGACCTCCACTGGTGGCTGTAAGGAGGTCTGCCTCATTAAATGCTTCCAGTAGAGTTTGTTTGTGGATTGCTTACCAAGCTCTTAAGGCTCTTGATGGGGTTGTGATAGGAAAGAGTGTCTTCAACCAGTGTGGTGAATCAGTAGTTGAATGTGGTAAGCAGCAGGTTGGAAACCAGAAGCACCTGAGGCTATGTTGGATGGTGTGTGTTGAGTTAAGAAACTCCAGATATGGGAGAATAAGAGCAGGGCAAGTGTAGATCCTGCATCTGGAGAGGAATAACCCTCTGCATCAGTACAGGTGAGGGATGAAGTGCTGGGATGAAGCTCCCCAGAGAAAGGCATGGGAGTGCTGGTGGACAACAAGTCGACCATGAGAAAGCAATATGTCCTCATGGCCAAGAAGGCCAGTGGTCTCCTTGGGTGCATGAAGAAGAGTGTGGCCAGCAGGTTCTCCTGCCTCTCTAGGCTGCCCCAGGGAGACCACATCCGGAGTGTTGGGTCCAATTCTGGGCTTCCCACTTCAAGAGAGACAGGGAACTACTGCAGAGAGTCCAGGGGTGGCTCTGAAGATGCTGAGGGACCTGGAGCATCTCTGTGAGGAGGAAAGGCTGAGAACCCTGGGGCTGCTTAGACTGGAGAAGAGCAGCCTGAGAAGACATATACTCAGTGCTCAGCAAGAGCTGAAGGGTAGGGGGAAAGAGGCTGGGACCAGACTCTAGTCAGTGGTGTCCAGTGACAGGACAAGGGGCACCGGGCTCAAACTGGAACCCTGAAGGGGAAAAACTTCTTTGCTGTGAAGGTGCCAGAGAGGTTGTGGAGTCTCCTTTTCTGGAAAGATTCCAAACCCTCCTGGACATTGTGATCCTGGGCAAGCTGCTGTGAATGCCCCTGCTTTAGCAGGGGAGTTGGACTGGATGATCTCCAGAGGTCCCTTCCAGTTCCCACCATGCTGGGAGCCTGTGTGATTCTCTAAAAGAAACATTTAGTTGTGTCTAATTCTTAGCTACCTCTGTAAGATCACCCTTCCATCTCCATGCCCTCGTACTGGGCTCAGAGGAGGAGGATATTTGACATGGAAGAGCTTGGAGGTGTAAATTAACCCTTCTAAAAAGCCAGGCAGTGAAAGCAGCTGGCAAAGCTCATCATCATTTTCAGCCTTCTTGATGGATTTGGAGCTCCATGGTTTCATTACACAGAGCAAGGTGGAAAAATAATTAGATTTTCTTGTAGTGATTATCAGGTGACAATTTAGCAAATTAACCTCCAGTCAGTGGTGAGGATCTCTGCTTGGACGTAGCTTTGGAGACCTCAAGCGTTGAAGCAGAGGTGAAGTCAGTGCTGAAGGTTAAGTGTAGCTGTGGTTTCTTCACTGAGCTGGGATGTGCTTCAAGCCCATATTTACATTTCAGCTTTGGTGGATGGGATTGGGAGGATCATGAAGGATCACCCAGAGAACAGCAGGAAGGATAATCCCATCAGGGTACTGGAGCACCAACCAGGGAGGTGTCACTGCTTGTGGAGAGGTTTCACATCTGCTCTACTGTCAAGGCTCTGCTGTTGGGATGGAGATGCCAAAAAGCAGTTTTCTTGCCCATGAGTCTCAGTCCTTCATCATGGAGTCTGCAGCCCTTGTTGGATGTACTTTTGGAATTTCCTTTATCAAAAGTAGCTTTGTCAGAGCTTTCTCAGCTGAGCCTGGAGCATAGCAGGGATCACAGCTCACCTAAACTATGCCAGATCTAGAAGATCTGGATGAAGAGATCAAGGCACTGTCAGCATGTCCCTAAAAGTCACTGAGTTGGGTGGCAGTGTTGATTTGCTTGAGCAGAGAGAGGCCTTACAGAGGTATTTGGCCAGGCTGGATTAATGGGCCAAGGACAGTGGGATGAGGTTCAGCAATGCCATGTGTCAGATCCTGCACTTTGGGTTACAGCAGCTCTATGAATGCTGCAGGCATGGGGCAGAGTGGCTGGAAACTGCCCAGTGGAAAAGGACCTGGGGGTGTTGGTCAACAGTGACTGGAAATGAGCCAGCAATGTACCCAGGTGGCCAAGAAGACCACCAGCATCCTGGGTTGGATCAGAAACAGTGTGGCCAGCAGGACCAGGGAAGTAACTGTGCCCCTGGACTGGGCACTGCTGAGGTCATGCCTTGAATCCTGTGTTTAGTTTTTGTCTTCTCACTCCAAGAAGGACATTCAGGGGCTGGAGTGTGTCCAGAGAAAGGCAACAAAGCTGGAGAAGGGTCTAGAGCACAAGTCTTGTGGGACCTGGGGTTGTTTGGTCTGGAGAAACAGATGCTGAAGGGAGACCTTCTTTCTCCCTACAACCCTTGGAAGGAGGTTGGAGACAGTTTGGGCTTAGTCTCTTCTTCTAAGGAACAAGTGATAGCGCAAGAGGAATTGGCTTAAGGTTGCACTAGGGAAGGTTCAGATTGGACAGGAGGAACAGTTTCTTCTTTGAAAGGGTTGTGAAGGCCTGGACCAGGGCAGGGATGGATTCCCCATCCCTGGAGGGATTGAAATGCCATCTGAATGTGGTGCTGAGGGCTGTGGTTTGGTGGTGATCTGACAGTGCCAGGGTAACGCTTGGACTTGATGATGTTGAAGGTCTCTTCCAATCCAAACAATTCTGTGATCCTGTACTTGTACAGTGCAGTTACTGACCTGTAAAGGATTTAATCCATGGGACATGGAGTCTCCTGGCTATCTGGGAGAAGACCATCTTGAACATGATTGGCCTTTGGGCTCAGATTTTTTCTTGTCTCCCTTCCCCTCCTTGTGCCTGAGGCACACTCGTTGTCAGCAGGGAGCTTGTAAGCTGTGGCGGCGATGAGCAGAGTCGCGCGGCACGAGGCACAGAGTGCCAGATGTTTTGCACATGCAGCTCTCTTCTGAGTCACTTCATCACCAGTAGATAAGGTAGAGAAGATAGACTGGGAACAGCTGTTCTCCTGCCTCCTGGCACATCAGCAGAGGGCTGGGGATGAGTATTGATAGGAAGAGAAGAGGCTGGTTTGGGGTTTTTTATTTATTTCTTGTAAAGAGTCCAAAGCAGTGTGGACAGCAGGTGGGGGGAGGGGATTCTCTCTTGCTGCGGGGCTCTGCTGAAATCCCACCTGCAGTGCTGGGACCAGTTCTGAGGTCCTCGGCACAACATGGACCTGTTGGAGTGGAGCCAGAGGAGGCCACAGCAATCATGGGAGGGCTGGGAGCCCTCTGCTATGAGGCCAGGCTGAGCGAGTAGGTGTCTTTCATCCTGGAGAAGAGAAGGCTTCAAGGAAACCTTCTGGTGGCTTTTCAGGACTTAGAGGGGACCTCTAAAATAGATGGGGACAATCTCTTAGCAGGGCCCGTTGTGACAGGGCTAGGGTTGACGGTTTGAATCTAACAGAGGGAGATTTAGACTGGAGAGAAGGAAGAATTTTTTTATGTGGAAAGTGGTGAGACTCTGGCCCAGGTTGCCCAGATTGGTGGTAGGTGTCCTGTCCCTGGAACTGTTCCTGATTAGGTGATTTGGGGCTTTGAGCAGGCTGCTGTAGTTGAAGCCATCCCTGCTGACTGCAAGGAGCTGGGGCTAGATGACCTCTAAAATTCCTTCCAACCCAAACCATTCCATGATTCTGTAATTGTTGCCATGCATCTTAAGTCACCAGAGACAGGGCTGTATGCTAGGTCCAGGAGGTGAAGCCCCGAATTCTTGCAGGGCTTAGCCATTGGTTCAAAGACAAAACCCTTGCTGCACCTTGGGACAGTTCTGTGCCTCAGTTTCCCCCTTGAAAAATGAGGGCAATCTCTTTGTTTTATATGGGAGAGCTGCATGGTTAGGTTCAGCTGTCACAGCAGCGAGGGCCTTTTCCTCATCCTAAGCAGGAATACTCAAGCAGAGGGTGATTCTCATGGTGGAGAGCTGCTCCAGATGGACTCAGAGCAGAGCAGAGAAGGAGAATGACCTGCCTTGTCCTGCTGGTCACACTGCTTTTGATGCAGCCCAGTGAAATGGTTGCCCTTCTGTACTTAGCACTGATGAGGCCACACCTTGCATCCTGGGTGTGCTATTGGGCCCCTCACTACAAGAAGGGCTTTGAAGGGCTGGAGAATGTCCAGAGAATGGTAATGAAGCTGCTGGAGAGTTTAGAGAATAGGTCTTTAGAACAGTTGAGGGAACTGGAGTTGTTTAGTCTGGAGAAAATGGGGCTGAGAGGAGACCTCATTGCTCTCTACAGCTGCCTGAAAGAAGGTTGGAGTGAGGTGGGGGTTGATTTCTTCTCCCTAGTATCAGGAGATAGAAGGAGAGGAAATGGCCTCAAGTTGTGCCATGGGAGGTTTAGGTTGGATATGAGGAAAAATTTCTTTCCTGCAAGAGTGGTCAGGCATTGGAACAGAGTGCCCAGGGAGGTGGTGAAGTCACCATCCCTGGAGGTGTCCAGGAAACCTGTGGACACAACACTTCAGGATGTGGTTTAATGGCCATGTTTGTATTGCTTTGACAGTTGGACTCAGTGATGTTAAAGGGCTTTCCCAGGAGAAACAGTTCCATGACTCTGTGATTCCATGATGTAGTTGGCCTCCTGGGCTGCAAGCATCCATCAGAGCAACATGCAGGGAATTTCCTCATGGTAGGACAGAGCCACCAGCTTGTCCCCATAATAGGATGAAGGGGAATGGACTGAAGCTGGAGGAGGGCAGATTTAGACTGCATATTAGGAAGAAATGCTTTACAGTGAGGGTGATGAGAGACTGGGACAGCTTGCCCAAGGGAGGTCATGGATGCCCCTTCTCTAGAGGTATTCAGTGCCAGATTGGATAAAGCCTTGATCACCCTGGTCTAGTGGAAGGCCAATGACAGGGAAGTTGAAACTGGATGATCATGAAGGTCCCTTCCAAGCCAACCCATTCCATGAATCCACGGTTCTGTGACTTAAGAGGAAAGAGTAAATCCGAATGAATGGCTTTGTGAGCGAAGGTTAGCGAGAGGCTAAGACTCGGGCAGCCGCCCCCATTGCTGCTACAACAGCTTTTCCTCTTGAGGAACTCCCAAAGAATCAGCATTTTTTCTCCTTAATAGAGCTTCAAAAAACTCTGTTGTGAGCAATTTGGACAAAAATTTCACGTTGAGTTTCGGGTTCATTAGCTGCTGGCTCCAGAGCTTGTACCATCGTCAGGAGCTGTCTAATACGGAGGCGCCGCACCAGCGCCTTGAATTAATGTTATTGTTATTTGTGTGGACGTGGTGGGGTGCAAACAAGGTTAATTGAAATGAGAGTGCTGCTTCCTCTTGATAATGGCTCAGGGCTTGACAGCGAGGAGGGGGTTTGTTTTTTTTTTTTTTGTTGAAGAGCTGCCTTTATTATCCCTTTTTATTAGAGCTAATTTGGGCTCTATATCAAAAACTACATTAAGGGAATCATTTACGGTCACACCACCAGCACCAAAAGAAGATAGCCCCAGAGCCCTGTCCTTTATGTTAATGTCTGCAGTTAAAAGACAATTAAAAATAAACTCTTCTCTTTTAAAGCACCCTTTGTTTTCTTTCTGATTCCCCCCCTCCACACCCCGCCTTCCCTCTATTTGGAATCACAGAATCATGCTGGTTGGAAGAGACCTTTAAGATGATCAAGTCCAACCCTTAACCTAACAATTTCTCTCAAGTGAGGCAATTCAGTTAAAACTCTGGTGTGTCCTTCAGGACAAAGGGTAACAGGCACAAAGTTGGACATAAGAAGTTCCATCTAATCATGAGAAAAAACCTCTTTAAGGGTTCCCAGAGAAATGAGGGAGTCTCCATCTCTGGTGGCATTCAGAACCCACCTGGATGTGTTCCTGTGTGACCTTCTTTATGTTTTATGTGTCCTTGTGTTCCTGTGTGACCTGCCCTAGGTGATCCTGCTCTGGTAGGGAGGTTGGCCTCGGTGATCTCCAGAGGTCAATTCCAATCCCAACTATTCTGTGGTTCTGTGATGAAAGGGATTTTTTTTCTCTGCACAGCCTCTCCTGTGCTTATCATTGACTCACAGAGTAGTAGGGCTTGGAAGGGACCCCTGGAGTTCATCGAGTCCAACCACCTGCCAAAGCAGGTTCACACAGGGGCAGGTCACACAGAAACATATCCAGATGGCTCTTGTAAGTCTCTAGAGAAGAGACTCCACAATCTCTGAGCAGCCTGCTCCAGAGGTCCAGCACCCTCACTGTGAAGTTTCTCCTCATGTTTAGGTGAAACTCCCTGGGTTCCTGTTGTGTTTGTTACCCCTTGTCCTATCACAGGGCACCACTGAAAACAGACTGAGCCCTTCTTCTTGACACCCACTCTTAAGGTATTTATAAACATGTATAAGCTCTCCTCTCAGTCTTTTCCAGACAGCAGCCCTTAGGTCTCTCAGCCTTGGTCAATATTAGTTTGAGGTTGTTCAGACTGGTGGGATTGAGATGCTTCTGGTGAATGGAGGTATCAGCACTGCTCTGAGCAGGAGGGGATGTCAATGTATAGGTAAGAGCAGGAAGATCTGGGTCATCACAATGGCTTTGGGAAGCGCTATGGCCTCAGCTGGGTCCTCCTTTCCCTTCCTCCTGGAGCATCTGTTCTGCAGCAGCCTTCCTGGAGCATTTCTTGTTGAGCATCTCTGCTCCACCACACAGGGACAGGCATCATCACATCACTTGCAGCTCGTGGAGGCACCAGGCTGATACCTTCACATGATGCAGCACCCCCCAAATGATGCTTGTGGAGGTGCGGGTGCTTGTTTTATCCCTTGCTAGGACCAGCTTCTTGGAGTGTTGTTCTCACCATGTGTTCTGTGCCTTCCAGCCAGCTCTGTATCCACAGAGGAGCCAATTAAAGGATGGGGACAGCCACAAGATGCTCTTTTTACCTTTGCGATGGTCAGAGCCTCCCATGGGAGAGTACAGCCAGGCTGGGTGTGAGCCATGTGGTGCTGGTCCCATCACAGCCTCTGCATCACCATTTGGGAAGGCTCTTCTCAGTCCTTGGCCATGTGATGGTGAGCTCAGCTTAATCACTTTTGCAAGAGAGTTGCCCAGGAAGTGGTGACCCCTTCCCTCCTCTTCAAGGTTAGTTGGGGGAATGCTGGCAGAATAGGAAGTTTTGGAGAAGATGAACATTGAAGAGACATGAATTATGGATCTAGTGAATGGGCTGTCAGGTGGTAAGGAATTGGTTGCATTCAAAGGGTTGATGACTTGATGTCTAGATGGACACTGGTGATAACTGGTGTTCTTCAGGGGTCCATCCTGGGACCAGTATTGTCTAATATCTTCATCAGTGCAGGCAACATGAGGCTGTGTTTTGTGATTGACATGCTTGAGAAAAGGGATGGTATTGAGAGGACCTGGACAAGCTGGAGAAATGGGACTGTGTCAGTGCCTTGAGATTCAACAAGGCCAAGTGCAAAGTGCTGTACATGGGTCAGGGCAGTCCTGGGTATCAATCCAGGCTGGGGATGGAGGGCTGGAGAGCAACCCTGAGGAAAAGGACTTGGAAGTGCTGCTGAGTGAAAATCTGGACATGAGCCAGCACCAAGCACTGCCAGCCCAGAGCCAGCCCTGTGCTGAGCTGATCCCCAGCAGTGTGGGCAGCAGTGTGGGAGCAGAGTGCCTCTCTGCTGCACTCTGCTGAGACCCCATCTGCAGTGCTGGGGCCAGCTCCGGAGACCTCAGCACAGCAGAGACCTGGACCTGCTGGAGCAGGGCCAGAGGAGGCCACAGCAATGATGAGAGGGCTGGAAGCCAGACTGCAAGAGTTCTTCTCTGGGGCTGCTCAGCCCAGAGAAGAGAAGGCTCCAGGGAAACATTCTGGTGGCCTTTCAGGGCTTGAAGGGGGCTGCAGGAAAGTTGGGGAGGAACTTTGACCAAAGGAGTGTGGTGACAGGAGAAGGGTTGATGGTTTCAGAGGAAGATTCAGACTGGAGAGAAAGAAGAAATTCGTCATCTTGAGAGCGGTGAGACTGTCTCAGATCACCCAAGTGAGGTAGTAGATTCTCCATCTCTGAAACCATTCCAGGTCAGCTTGTGTGGGGCTCTGAGCAACCTGCTGTAGTTGCAGATGTCCCTGCTGACGGCAGGGGGCGTGGACTAGATGAGCTTTAAAAGTCCCTTCCAACCCAAGCCGTTGCATGGGTCTGTGCTAACCTGCCCTGTGTGTGGTTCCAGACTAACCTCCCCATGACAATTCATTACAGCTCCCCCGCCCCCATCCCTTCCCTCTCCTCTAGAGTCAGTTTTCTTTCTGGTGGTATTTTCATACTTTCCACTCTCTCTCCACCATCCTGAAGGACTCTAAGGCAGGATGTCCACCCCCTCTGCCTCGTTGCAGGACACCTCAGTAAAATAGCTAAAAATACCTCTGAGTTGAGTGGCTGGCAGGAGACCTCTCTTTACTTAACTCATGTCATGGTTTTATTTCGGGTCTGGTGTTGGAGTGGCTCCTGATCAAGAGTTGAGGTGAACACTAACAAGTTTCTTATCCTCTGCCCTTGCAGATGCCAGTGTGCTCCTACTTCTTGAAGGGCATCTGCAGCAACAGCAACTGCCCCTACAGCCACGTCTATGTCTCCAGGAAGGCAGAAGTTTGCCAAGATTTCCTCAAGGGCTATTGTCCCATGGGTGAGAAGGTAAAGAGGGGACCAGTGTTTGGGTTCTTGGGTTGGATGCACCTTTGCTGAGTTCACCAGCTGTACACGTTGGGCAGGGTGGACCTTGTGAATTGCAACAAGGTCAAGTGTGGTTCTACACCTGTGGAGAAATAATCCCCTGCACCAGTACAGGTGAGGGGATCACCTACTGGAAAGGAGCTCTGTGGAGAAGGACATGGGAGTCCTGCTGGACAAGTTCACCATGAGCTAGCAATGTGCCCTCATGGATGAGGTCCTCTGGGCTGCATGAAGAAGAGTGTGACTAGCAGAGGGAGGTTCTCCTGCCCCTCTACTCTGCCCTAGTGAGGCCACTGATGGAGTATTGCGTCCATTTCTAGGCTCCCCAGTACAAGAGGGACAGGGATCTGCAGGAGAGAGGTCAGTGAAGGGCCACAAGAATGCTGAGGTACCTGAAGGATCTCTGTGAGGTGGAAAGACTGAGAGATCTTAAACCAAACGAGGGAGACTGAGACTGGGGAAAAGGAAGAGATGTTTTGCACCAAGGGTGGTGAGACCCTGGCCCAGGTTGCCCAGATTGGTAGTAGATGCCCCATCCCTGGAACCATTCCATGTCAGGTTGCTTGGGGCTCTGAGCAACCTGCTCGAGTTGCAGATGTCCCTGCTGACTACAGGGGTGTTGGATTAGATGACCTTTAAAGATCCCTTCCAAGCTGAACTAACAGATGATTCTGTGATTTGCTGTACAGTGTTGGCCCATCTCTAGGACCAGGGAGGGATTTTCCCCTTGGACTTGGTAGTGGTGAGGCTGCACCTCAAAGTCTGTTTCAGTTTTGAGCCTTTCACGCCAAGAGAGACATTGAGGAGCTGCAGCATGTCTAGAGAAGGGCAACAAAGCTGGCGAAAGGTCTGGAGTAGTTGGTGAGGAGCTACTGAAGGAATTGAGGTTGGTTAGCCTGGAGAAAAGTAGGGTGAGGGGAGACCTTGTGTCTCTCTCCAGCTCTCTGAAAGGAGGTTGGAGCCAGGTGAGGGTTGGTCTCTTCTCCCAAGGAATAAGTGACAGGACAAGAGGAAGTGACCTCAGGTTGCACCAGGGAAGGTTTAGGTTGGACACAAGGAACATTTTCTTCATGGAAAGGGTTGTCGAGGCCTGGACCGGGCTGTGCAGGGCAGTAGTGGAGTTCACACCCCTGGAGTGGTTTCAAAGCCATGTAGAGGTGGTGCTGAGGGACATGGTTTAGTGGTGACTTGTCAATGTTGAGCCAATGGTTGGGCTTGATCTTAAAAGGTCAGCCACCCAAAGCTATTCCATGATTCTGCAAAGGGCCAAACCCATCATTTCCCCAGGAGAAACCACTAAGGAAGAACAACTGTTAAAGAATTAAAACCAGAGGGAAAAGGAAAGAGGAAAAAAGCCAAAAGTGAGAACTTGAAGGAAAGGAGGACACCAGCAACAGTGGAAGGAACCACTAATAAATGAGCTGGTGCCTGATTAATTTCTTTGGCAGCATGTGGAGGGCTCTGCAGGCAGAGGGAGGGAACATTTCTTTAGAAGGGAGACACAAGCATCCATCCAGCCACTTCCCTCCAGCTCCCATTTGGAATGGCCACGGAGCCAACGTCCCTACAATTATTTTCAAGATATTCCAATTTAAATGAAAATACAAACGAGATATTTAGAATATTTATTCTATTAGTAAAAGTGCTTACTGTGTCACTTTGAGAGTGTCACCAAAGCATTCTCCTCCAGATGATGGATAGCAGCCTGTAATTATGTATGGGGAGAAGTTGCTGAGCAGGCCATATTTAACTGGGGAGAGGAGAAATACCAGCTTGGACCATTAAGGGTTAATTTTCTTCTCTAAATAACATCCAAAAGTGCTGAGTTTGTGCCTCTGACTCCAACTAGAAAGTCCTCAAATGGACCCCGGAGAGTTTCTGATATTCCACTGAATCAAGGAAAAAAATGTGAACCTTGCTTCATAAAATGATGGCTTGTTAAAGATGAGCAGTCCCTTCTCTTCTGAATAATTTAGGGTGGGAGGTGAATCTTCCCTTCTACCTTTCCCTGTCTATCTGACTGGGGTTTGAACCACAAAGAGCACGGCCAGCAATCCCCATGACACATGAGGTGAACCTCGTTAAGTTCAACAAGGGCAAGTGTAGAGTCTTGAACTTGGGCAAGTATAACTCCCATGGCTCATTCCAAATGTTATGGGATACCTGAGGGGGAGCAATCCCCTGCGCCAGCACAGGTTAGGGGTTAGCTGCTGGAAAGCAGCTTTGTGGAGAAGGAGCTGGGAGCACTGGCAGATAAGGAGTTGACTGTGTGAGAGAGATATGCCCTCGTGGCCAAGAAGGCAAACATTCTTTTGGGGTCCATCAGGAACAGTGTGGCCAGTAGGATGAGGGAAGTTCTCCTTCCCCTCAACTCTGCCCTGGAGAGGCCACATCTGGAGTCTGATTTTGGGCTTCTGCAGTTCAAAAAGGACAGGGATCTACTGGACAGAGTCCAACAGAGGGCCATGAGGATGATTAAGGGAACAGGACATCTCTGTGAGGAGGAAAGGCTGAGAGCCCTGGGGCTGTTTAGCCTGGAAAAGAGCAGCATGAGCGGGGATCTTTTCAATGTTTACAAATACCTTAAGGGTGGATGTCAAGAAAATGGGTCCAGCCTCTATTGATGCCCTGTGACAGGACAAAAGAAACTGGACCCCAAGGGGTTCCACTTGAACATGAAGAAAGATTTCTTTACTGCAAGGATAACAGAGCCCTGGAGCAGGCTCCCCAGAGAGGCTATGGAGTCTCTTTCTCTGGAAACTTTCAAAACCCACCTGGACACATTCCCGTGTGGCCTGCACTAGATGATGCTACCCTGGCAGGAGGGTTGGAGTGGATGATCTTCAGAGGTCCTTTCCAACCCCATTCTGTGATTTTGTGACACCCATTATAGTGTCCTCAGCAGATAAACTCCAACGAGGACAGGTGGTAATTAGGAATCCAGATTCCTCTCTGATGAGTGTTGCCACATTGGATTCTTCTCCCAGTTGTGTTTTCTTCTTGGTGCCCCCCCACCCCCCCAAAGCCCCTGTTCTGGGCTTTATCAGGCCTTCATAAAAAATGTCCA
>VWZE01016573.1:70632-105123 GCA_013396675.1 Eubucco bourcierii | reverse complement strand
GCCTTCATAAAAAATGTCCATTATTATCCATAATTGATGACGTGGTGTTGCCTGTGTTACCTCTTAAGTGCTCTCTAGGATGTCATGCACAACACTCAGGCCAAATTGATTGGCCTTTGACCCATCCCATGGGCTCTAACTGCAACTCCTTGAGCTCTTCCTACAAATGATATCATGATCAGCCCATTCCACCTTCATTAGGAGCTTAGAATTAAGTGAAGAAAGCTAAGAGGCTGAGGAAGGTTCTCCTGCTCCTCTACTCTGCCCCCAGGAGGTCACATCTGGAGTCCTGCGTCCAGTTCTGGGCTCCCTAGTTCAAGAGAGACAGGGAACTACTGCAGGGAGTCCAGTGGAGGCTTTGAAGATGCTGAGGGGCTTGGAGCATCTCTGTGAGGAGGAAAGGCTGAGAGCCCTGGGCCTGTTTAGGCTGGAGAAGAGCAGCCTGAGAGGGGATCTGCTGAGTGCTTAACAAGAGGTATAGGGTAGGGTGTGAGACGTTCAGAGGATGAGACGTTCAGTGGTGCCCAGTGACAAGACAATGGGTGGTGGGCACAAAAGAAGTTTCCATCTGAGCATGAGCAGAAAATATTTGCTTTGTGTGTACAGGAGCCCTGGAGCAGGCTGCCCAGAGAGGTTGTGGAGTCTCCTTCTCTGGAGAGCTTCCAAACCCACTTGGCCATTGTGATCCTGGGCAAGCTGCTGTGAGTGCCCCTGCTTTAGCAGGGTTATTGGACTGGATGATCTCCAGAGGTCCCTTCCAATCCCTACCATTGTGTGATTTTGTGAAGAAGGCTTTAATTTTCATTCTCTAGTCTCTTTTTCAGACAGGAAGGGTCCCTCCACCCTTGGGGAGAGGGCACAACTGCTGTACAAGAGCATGGCCACATCCTTCAGGAAGGGAATGCTATCTCCGGTATTAAATGCATCCAGTAGGGAGCTGGTAGCAGAACCAGAACCTCCGTTTCCTGCATCCTCACTGGTTTTCACTTTTTAGTTCAGAGGTTTTTCTACCCTTTCTGCTCACATAGGGGGCCTACAGTTTCCTAGATGGAGTGAAGGGACTTGCAAGTTCAGCTTGGTGAAGCAGTCAGTGAAATGTGTCTCCAAAGAGCTCAGCAACTCAAATAATTTCTGAACACAACATCATACATTGTGACTAAAGTCATGAAGTGGTGCCCGCCATAGAAATCTCCTTTGTCACCTTACCTGGAGCTCCCTGACCTTCTCTGACACCATGAAATGTCTACACTGTGTGAGGCTGGTCCCTCTGGGCTGGTCATCTGCACTGGAGGAAGCCCAGAGTAGGATGTGGGAAGAGAATGAGAAATTGATCCTCTTGTAGGTGCTCCCCAGGGTTTTCTGAAGCTTTTAATGAGCTGATCTATAGTAAAAGCTGCTCTGTGCATCCTAATTTCTCCTCCAGAATGGGTCCATATCCATGCATCTTGGCTGGAAGCATGGGTTCACTAGGAGAGGATCACAGGATCATAGAATTGTTTAGACTGGAAGGGACCTTAAAGATCATCTGATTCCAGCCTCCCTGACACAGGCAGGGAGACCTTCTGCTAGATCAAGTTGCTCAAGGCCTCATCCAGTCTGGCCTTGAGTACCTCCAAGGAGGGGACATTGACAGCCTCCTCAGGCAGCCTGTTCCAGTGTCTCACCAATGACAGTATGCAGTGGGGCTGGTGGGTGCAAGGAATGGAGCAAAGCTGTGGTGTCATGTCCTTCGTGGCTAGGGAGAAGTGGGAGGAGATGTGGTCATGAGCTGCATAGTCAGCATGTCAGAAGGAGAGAGGTCAACTTGTCTAAGAGGTCATTTCTCTGCCAACCTGCTCCTCTTGGTACTCCCACAATTGGCTCCTGCAAGAATACCCAGTGTGGTGGGTTAGGAACTTTCCCTCCCCTCCCACTATAGAGGTTTACCAGAGCAGCTCAGATGGCTTGAAAGTAAGGTAAAGCTATATGTACAGCAAACTAAGTTTACAATGCACAATGTATTTACAATTATATACAAATTAGATATAATACAGAAATCCAAACTCCCTCCTGGACAAAGGAGCTGCCCAGAAGGGGCTCAAAGCATCTCTCTATCTCTCTCTGTCTTTCCAGACAGACAAACAAAACAGCAGGCAAAGCTTACATTGTTGTCTGTTAGCCAAGGCTAGTGGAGAGATACTAGAGCAGAACGAAGGATAAGCGAAAGGGAGCAGCGTCCCAGAACAGAGTCAGACAAATCGTTTACTTTTTAGCTTTTTATCCCTTTCAGCAAACCAGTGAATGATACAGACTTCATCAGTGTTTTCTTTTTACAACCAATGATCTGGTTTTTCTCATTATACTATTCCAATTAGCCTCAAACCAGCATGCCCAAACAGTGTGAAATAAGATGAAATATGAGGAAACAAACCAAAATAATCCTTGGCCCAAAGGAGCTCATGGGATGATAATGTCCCTTGGACATCAGGCTGCTGATGTGACCTTCGATGGCAAAATGTGGGCTGAGATCTTTGTGTGGCTGTGGGCTCCGACCTGGGAATTCCAAGAAACAGTTGTGTGACCTAAAGGAGCAGGTGCCTTGAGATGTGTTTCACAGGCACAACCCATGGATTATTGGGGAATCATAGAAACATAGACTGGGTTGAGTTGGATGGCACCTTTGAAGGTCATTGATTTAGTGGTTGGACATGATGATCTAGAGATCATGATGAAGAGAATGCTTCAAGGGGACCTGATAGTAGCCTTCCAGTATCTGAAGGGGCCCTACAGGAAGGCTGGGGAAGGGTTATTTGCAAGGTCCTGCAACAACAGGACAAGGGACAATGGGTTTAAACTGGCAGAGGGGAGATTTAGGCTGGATGTTAGGAGGAAGTTCTTTACAGTGAGGGTGGTGAGACACTGGAACAGGCTGCCCAGGGAGGTCGTGGATGCTCCCTCCCTGGATGTGTTCAAAGCCAGATTGGATGAGGCCTTGAGTAACCTGTACTAGTGGGAGGTGTCCCTGCCTATGGCAGGGTGTTGGAACTAGATGATCCTTGAGGTCCCTTCCAACCTTACCATTCTATGATTCTGTGATCTTAAGGTCTTTTCCGATCAAAATGACTCTTACAACTCTTTCCATTCGATCTTCAACTAGAGCAGGTAGCTCAGAGCCCCAGGCAACCTGGCCTGGAGTGGTTCCAGGGATGGGGCATTTCCCACCTTTCTGGGCAACCTGGGCCAGTGTTTCATGACCCTCAGTGTCAAAATTTTCCTCCTTCTCTCTGGTCTGAATCTCCCTCCTGTCACAACAGGCCCTGCTAAAAAGTCTGTCCCCATCTTATAGACTCCCTTTAAGTCCTGAAAGGCCACCAGAAGGTCTCCCTGGAGCCTCTTCCCCAGGCTGAACAACCTCAACTCTCAGCCTGGCCTCACAGCAGAGGTGCTCCAACCTTTGGATCATTTTTGTGACCTCCTCTGGCACTGTTACTATAAACTGTATCTGGAGGATTCGTGGCCAGGGCAGATGTTGATGCTGGTGTCCTCCAGCCTTCACAAAGTGTCAGATGAAAGACAGGTGAGTCAGCTGGGCCCTCTCTAGCTGCTGCATCTGTCAGATGGGTTTGGATTAAATAAACTTTCCCCCCGTGGTGTGCGTTAGCGAGCGCAGCGCCTTAAATACCCATCAGCTGTCTCCAAGCCTGTGGGTAAATGCTCGTCCCATGGGGGCTGTTAAGCAGCAAGACACAGTGAGCTGAAACAAGGAGGCTACATGTGGAAAGGAACAGAGGGAGATGTGCTGGAGTAAATCATGGGTAAGCTGGAGATCTGTGCTCTGGTGTTTCACAGAATCATACATAGGATGCTCTGGGTTGGAAGGAACTTAAGATCAGCTGGTCTGACCCACACTGCTAGACCAGGATCATCTTGCTCAGAGCCCCAAGCAGCCTGACTTGGAGTGGTTCCAAGGATGGAGTATCTACCACCTCCCTGGGCAACCTGGGCCGGGGTCTTGCCTTACTCATCATAACAAGTTTCTCCTTTCTCTCCAGTCTGAATCTCCCTCTTTTCATTCCAAACCATCACCCATTGTCTTGTCACAACAGGCCCTGCTCTGGGATCTGTCTCCAGCTTTCTTCTTGGCCCCTTTATGTAATGAAAAGCCCCCAGAAGATCCCTCTGGAGCCTATTCTTCTCCAGGCTGAGTAACCCCAACTCTGTCAGGCTGGCCTCACAGCAGAGAAGTTCCAGCCCTCCCATCATTGTTGCGTCCCTTTGGGACAGGACAAGGGATAATAATTTGAAGCTAAAAGAGAGAGACTTAGACTGGAGACAAGAAAGATTTTTTACACTGATGGTGGTGAGACTCTGGCCCAGGTTACCTAGAGAAGTGAGTAGATGCTGCATCCCTGGAACCATTCCAGATCAGATTGTTTGGGACTCTGAGCAGCCTGCTGTAGTTGAAGATGTCCTTGCTCACTATAGAGGTGGTGAACTAAACAGGCTTTAGAGGTCTATTCCAACCCAAAGCATTCTATGATTCTGTGGTCTGCCATCATGTTGAAGATGCTCATGGCTGACCTGCTCTGTGACTGCCCATTTGTCCTCTGAAATCCAACTTTTTTGGTTATCATCAACCAACAACCTTTCACCAGAGCTGCACCCTTCACCATTTGCACGTTCTTATGATAAGGTATCAGTGAAGCTCATGCTCTCAGGGGTAGGTTTGGTCAACAAAGGCTGCTGAAGGAAGTGCCCACTTCCTTGAGAACATCATTTCCCTCTCCCAGGTGGGGTGTGGGGGTTTTCAGAGGGGCAGTTGCTTGCTTTTTCTGTAGAAAATTTAAATTCAGGGACTTTTTCTTAGCTGATGCCTTGTTCTCCACTGGGTTTCTCTGGTCTGATGACTTGAGTTGGTTCTTTTCTTCTTTTCTGGTGGAAGTTTAACAAGTTCCCACCATAAACTTACTAAATTTAATGCATTTCATTAGGAGAAGCCATGTGAGCTGTCTTAGCAGCAGTTAAATGTCTTTGGAGTTTTCATTATCCAGTGCTTGGCTCACAATGGAGAGCAGCAACCTGGGGTCCTTCTTCTCCTTAATCTCTTCTCACAGAGAGGTGAAGGTCAACACTCTGCATATTGCACGGTCTCAGATGTTTTTTGTTGCCTGCTGGGTAAGACAGCATTTTTTTGTTTCTCACTGCCAACAGTCATCAAATATTGGTCTTTCTGGATCTTCTTCTCCTTTATTTTGGTCTCAGGTCAACCCTCAGCCAGTTTGCCTTTTCCTTGAGCACACAGAATCACAGAAGCGTAGAATGGTTTGGGTTGGAAGAACCCTGAAAGATAGTCTAGTTCCATCTCACTCACCACTCTGCCCCTTTAAAGATCCCTTCCAACCCACACCATTAAATGATTCCATCATTCTGTAGATCTTGCTAATGGAGATGGCAGCTCCCTGTTGAAAACCCTTTGTAGCCTGCAGAGATGATTGCGAGCAAGCACCTGTGGGGCACAGTTTAGTGGCCATGGTGGGCTTGGGTTGGTGGTTGGCCTCCATGATCTTAGAGGTCTTTTCCAACTGAAACAATTCTATGATTCTAAGTTTCTTCTGTGGCCAATCCTGCCAGTCTATGGCTGCAGAGATGTTTGTGGGCTTCCAGTTGCATCTTATTTCCTATAGTCAGTAAGGGCCTAACGAGGCCTCTTATTGCCTCTGTAATTTAACTGTTGTATCTTCAGCAGCATTCAGATGCTTCCATTAAAGATCTTGTTATCAGGGCAAACTCAAACTGCTTAATAGCCTGGACTAGTTGATAATAGAGCTTAGATAAGCATCTCCTGTGATTTCTTCTACTTTTTAATATCTCTGTAGGAGAAGGTGCATCACAAGACATGAAAATTAGGAAGTTCAGGGGAAAGCTGTTCGTGAATCATGGCTACAAAGTGGGAATATCCTGGTGAGGCAGAGTTCTTGATTGCAACCTGACCTGCTCTAGAGATGAACACCAAGAGGAGCAAGTTTCATCTTTGCTTTCCACATTGGACTGTCCTTTCTCTCTGATTTGTTCTTTGAATCATAGAAACATAGAATCATTTTGGTTGGAGAAGACCTTTAAGGTGATCCAGTCCAACCATTCCCTAACTCTACCAAGGCTGGTGGTGCTGAACTATGTCCCTCAGCACCACATCTCTGCCTCTTTGAAACACCTCCAGGGATGGAAATCAGCCACCTCCCTGGGAATCCTGTTCCAGGATTTGAGAACACATTCAGTCAAAAAGTTTCTTCTACTGCCCAACTTAAACCTCCTTTGGAGCAACTTGAGGTCACTTTCTGTCATCCTGTCACTTGTTACTGGGGAGAAGAAACTGACCCACGTGTGGCTCCAACCTTCTTTCAGGGAGTTGTAGGTAGCCAGAAGGTCTCTCCTCAGCCTTCTTTTCACCTGTTAAACAATCTCTGTGTGATACCTTCCTTGAGCCCCCTGCATGGTGGAGCCCATGTCACCCTCAGTCCAGATGACACTATGTGGTGGATGTCTGGTGTGCTCCATCCTCAGTAGCAGTTATTTGGGGTTGGTGATTACCACTGATGAGTTCCTCACATGAAATAGGCTCCATTGTGGCTTTGGAATGGGATGGAGTAGCTTCTGAAGGTCTCTGATGGAAACTGGGCTCCTCAGCAATGCAGTGCAGGGAGTGATTGAATGCTGCAGACTTAGCCATGGGGTGGTGAATGCCAGCTTTGGGATTCACCTTTTACATGGCTTTTCCTTCCTTCCTTCCTGAATTTCTTCCTTCTGAATTCCTTCCAAATTCCTTCTGAATTCCTCTTTTCCTTCTCTCCTTCCCTCCTTACAATAGCCCCCTAGCTCTGAGATGTGGTGGGTGAGAGAAACATGAGAACAAGCTGACACCATTCTACCCATTTGATTCTGCTGCTTAGTGATGGGGCTGCCTGTGAGAGCTCCATCAAAGCCACATGGACACGCAGAGGACTTTAAAAGACAGGAAGCGCTCGAGCTGAAGAACTTGAGCTTTGGGGATTAACTCGTGCTTTTACTGCACCCTAGAAGATCTCCTTGGTGCTTTTATCAGCACAGTGCTCCAGGTTGCCACTCAGGAGCTGGACTTGTGTCCAGCACAATGGATGGAGAGATGGACACAAGTGCAAGGAGAGGGGAAGTTGCTCCAACACTTTCCTGTCTGTTGTCCGTCTTCTGGTCCCTTGTCACATGCTGTCCCCCAGCGCTGGGAAAGGAACAAGAATCAAGCAAGAGGGTGAGCCAAGCTTGCAGATACTTGAGAAGTTCAACCTGGGAATGCCAGGCTAGATGGAACCTCTCATTCCACCCCTGTAAGGTCAGTGGGTGGTTGCTGGTCGGCCCAGTAACCCAGCTTCACCTTCCTCCCTCCCTCCACCTCCTTGTGCCAAGCTTCTTCATGGAAAATGTTAATTAAAGTCATTCCCAGGGCTGAGCCAGGACCTTCCAGCAGTTGCTGCCTCCTTCTTTGCCAGGTCCATGCTAAACAAGGTTGTGCCCTGCAAATCCCCTGATCTCCATCCTGCTCCCCGTGCATGCTGGGGCCAGTTGGGCCATTTAAGGCTTTGTGAGTCGTTAGCAGCACCTTGAATTTCACCCAGTGCTGCCTTGCCAGCCAGGAAGGAGTCCTTGGTGCCAAGTGGGCATCATCCCAGCACCCAGGCACTGCTGCCAGTCTGGGCTGTGAGGGGAACCCCAGAGTGGGGAGACAGGGATGGAGACGGCATCAATGGGATGTTGATGGTGATGCCATTATCCTCACCAGCACCTGATGGAGCAGAGGTGTTTCTTCTCAGGGTGGATTTTTTTCCTTCAGGGGTGCTGTGTATTATCTCTGGTCTCTGTTGGAAGGAACCAGAGGGTTTTCTTTCTGTTTTATGGCCCAACCTGTGGGCTGGCGGGGGTCCCGTGGGGGTATAATTAGCCATCCCAACAGGTGGAAGAGATCAGATGGCCCCCAGCACCAGGCTGCACCCACAGCCCCTCTCAACTTCACCTCAGTTGACACATGGCAGACAACAATCCAGCAACCCAGCCTGGACATGTGCTGTTTGGCACGTGGGGACAAGAGCAGAAGAGCTGCCATAAATAAACAGAAGGGGCTTTTCCAGCCAGCAAGGAGGGGATCCCAGATTCACCATCCCACCCCTGAAGCAGCGGAGATGGACGCGGCATCAATGGCAGGAGGGAGTGCGGCGTGGAAAAGCCATTAGAAACCTGAGCTGGGGATGTGGCCCTGGGATTAGTCACACATGGTTTGTTTTCTTTATGAAGTATCTTTTTGCCATGGAGCCAATAAAGGTGGTGTGGTACAGTGATTGACATGGAGGTCAGTGCTGGTGAGACCATTGAGGAGGTGGAACATCCCAGTCCTGGCATCTGGATGAGACAGTGGTACCAACTGCTCCGTGAGGATTTGGAACTGGTCCCTTGGGTGCCCCCATGGGAAGAAACAGCCACTTTTCTTGGCTTTTCCTCCCTAAAAACAGCATCATTCCCGTGTTGCATCCATGCAACCTTTTTGAGGTCAGGGCTCTTTTCTCCTCCTTTTCCCCTTTCCCAAGTCCATTGTCTTCTGGGAACTGCTATACAGGAGCCCATCTCCCATCTGTGGGCAGAAGCTTTGGAGAGCACCAGTCTGACAATACTTGGCAGTGATTGACTTAAGATGGGACCTTAGTTAATAGGAAGTTTGCAGGGTGTCACCATTGTGGTATGGATGGAGATCTGGAGGTCATGGTGGACTAGAAACCTTCCAGCATGCAATAGATCTGATCTACCATTAGGCCAACTTGCTGTTACACGAAACAGATGCAGCTGACTCTAGTTTGGGTTGGAAAGGACCTTAAAGATTGTCTACTTAACCTCTCTGCCATGGGCAGGGACACCTTCCACTGGACTGGGTTGCTCAAGACCTCATCCAACCTGGCCTTGAACACTTCCAGGCAGGGGGTGTCCATAACATCCTTGGACAAGCTGTTCCAGTGGCTCACCACCCTCACAGTGAAGTTGAATATTGTATCCAACTCTGGAGAGACAAGGACTTTTCAGAGCAGAGCCAGAGGAGGACAGAGAAATAGTCAGAGGGCTGGAAGCCCTCTGCTGTGGGGACAGGCTGAAAGAGTTGGGGTTGTTTAGCCTGGAGAAGAGACGGCTTTGGGGAGACCTTGTGGTGGCCTTTCAGGGCTTAAAGGGGATGGTAAGAAAGAAGGGGAGAATCTTTTACCAGGGCCTGTTGTGACAGGACAAGGGGTGATGCTTTGAAACTAAAAAGGGGAGATTCAGACTGGAGAGAAGGAAGAAATTTGTTGTGATGATGTTGGTGAGACCCTGGTCCAGGTTGCCACGAGAGGTGGAAGCATTCCAAGTCAGGCTGTCTGGGGCTCTGAGCAACCTGCTATAGTTGAAGATGTCCCTGCTGGTGGTGGAGTTAGACTAGATGACCTTTAACCAGTCTATGATGTTATGAAGTACTTTGGAGTAGTTTGAAGTCCTTGGACTTTGGAGTAATGGCAGAGCCTGGGTGCTGTTTGGAGATGGCTCTACTTTCAGGTTGTCCATTGTCCTGGAGATGTCTTTGCCTAATCCCTGCAAACAGAGAGAGGAAATCGTAGCAAGTGGAGTTTTTTAAATTAATTTTTCAGTCAAAAAGCAGCTCTGTGGCTGTGGGATGCCCCCCATTGAGCCAATGTCCGTGTGTCCATCTGGATCCCAGCCCTCCCGCTGCTCAATGACATCTCCAACCTCCACCAGATGAGCTCCTTGCTCTGCTTTTGATTTCAGCAACTGGCCCCAGGCAGCAGAGCTGCTGAATCCTTCTGCCCTTTTGAGGAGAGAGCTCTCAGGCCTCAGCAGGGCTCCTGCTCAGTCTCAAAGGTCACCATGGGGAGCTGGTCCTCTGCCCCCAAAGTCAAGCTGCATTTAAAGGGCAGGAGCTCACCTACATCCTGCCTTGGTGGGAAGATGCACTTTTATAAACAGCATGAGCAAAGAATCTCACCATGGTGGGGGTTGGAAGGGACCTCTGGAGATCACCCAGTCCAGCCCCCCTGCTAAAGCAGGGGCGCCCACAGCAGGATCACAATGGCTGGGTGGGCTTGGAAACTCTCCAGAGAATAAGACTCCTCAACTCCCTGGGCAACCTGCTACTGGGCTCTGAACCCTCCAAGCCAAGGGGCTTCTCCTCTCCTCGTGGAACCTCCTGTGTTCCAGTTTGTGCCTGGTGCCCTGTCATTGGGCACTGCTGACAAGAGTCTGGCCCCAGCCTCTTTCCGCCCACCCTTCAGCTCTTGCTGAGCATTGAGCAGATCCTCTCTCAGGCTGCCATTCTCCAGCCCCAGAGCTTTCAGCCTTTCCTCCTCACAGAGATGCTCCAGGACATTCAGCAGCTTTGGAGCCTCCACTGGACTCATTCTTGTAGTTCCCTGTTTCTCCTGAACTGGGTCCAGAACTCCAGGTGTGGTTTCACCAGGGCAGAGCAGGACAGAGCAGAGGAGGAGGAGAACCTCTCTCAACCTGCTGGCCACACTCTTCTTCATGCACCCAGGAGACCAGTGGATTTCTTGGCTACAAGGGCACATTGCTCACCCATGGGAAACTTGTCCACCAGCACTCCCATGTCGTTCTGCTTGGAGCTGCTTTCCAACAGGTTCCCTCCTCACCTGTACTGGTGCAGAAGATTGTTCCTCTCCAGCTGCAGGACTCTATGTTTGTCTTTATTGAACTTCACGAGGTTCCTCTTCAGTCAGCTCTCTGAGCTGTCCAGGTTGATGTTGGAAGGTAGAAGGAAGCACCAACGCATCCTTCTCTTCCCTTAGCAATGTCTCGGTGCCACCTGGAGAACCTCAGAAGGGCTGTGAAGGAACATCGGCTCCCCAAGGGGTTTCCCTGCTATTCCCAACATTCCTCTCTTTTTTTTTACCCCTTGCAGTGCAAGAAGAAGCACATGCTGGTGTGCCCTGACTTTGCCAAGAAAGGTGTCTGCCCCAGAGGTGCCAAGTGCAAGCTGCTGCACCCCCAGAAGAAGCGCCTCTCGAGAGAGGAAGAAGATGGAGACCGCAGTGACCCTCCCTCCAAGTGGAGAAGGGGCTTGGAGGAGACAGGCAGGTAGGAAAGATCAGAAGAAATGAACTTCTCTTCTAGCTATTTCCTCCTCTAGATGTGATCTATGTGTTGTTTTCTTCCAAGGTGGTGCTAATGTGGGTCACTGTGTTGTCTTCTTGAGAGAGCCACCCTGAGCAGTAGGGTTGGGCAGGGTCTGTGCTTGAGGGAGGGTTCTTCAGGCAGAGCTGATGGAGAGGAAAGAGAGGGTAGTTCACATCATGCTACATGATGTGTGCTGTAGGACTGGATCTTAGAAATGTGCTGCACAGGGCTTCAGCAGCAACATGTATCTGCAAGGCTTTGGTGGACATTCCTCCTAGGATATAGAGGAGGCCTAATGGAGACTCCACCACCAAAAGTGGGTACAGCTTATCCATAGCACTGAGGGAAACTGGAAGGCATCATCCCCTTCCTCTGTCTTCCTCAAATTCATGGTGAAGTCCAGAGCTGAGCCCTCAGTGTTGCATGGAAGGGCTCACCATCAGAGCTGGACTCGCTGCCTGAAGAAGCAGAGTTGGGGATGGACATGGAGATACATGGAGATAAAACTTTGATACTGGGCTGGGTCCTTGGTTGATCGGTGGAAGCCTTCTGAACTCTCTCTGATGCTTTTGAGTGTTGGGATGGAGCTCACGAGCTGATGATGGACACATTTGTCCTCATCTTACAGAGATATGAATTATCTTGAGCTGGGCACATCATTGTCTTTTTCTACTCCCATCCCTGGGTCCTGCCTGCAGAAGGACTTCATCCCGACATCATTAAAGCCACAAAGGTCAAACCTAAAGACCTTAGTTAACAAGAGGAGAAAATGTGTGCTTGGATGCTCAACTCCTCCATGACTCTTTGCAGTGGGACATGGGGGTGAAGGTGGGATGGAAATGGAGGGATGTGGAAGCTTTCCTGGTCCATACTCTTGCTTGGTCCTGGGCCTCATCCTGGCCCTGCCTTGTAAGGTAGCAGAGGGGCACAAGTGCTCAACAGGCTCTCCCAACTTATCTCGGGTGACAGAAGAGCCTTGGAATGACAGCCAGCTCACATCCCGGTGTGAACGAGGTGTAAAATAGCTCCCTGCTCTTTTTAGGGAAGGAGGCATGAGCTCAGGGCTGGGTGGAGAGGTCTCCTTCCCCTCCTCTCCTGGAGACAGCTCCTGGCATCCCCCACTGGGACCAGAGCACGCCCCAGCTTGGAAGCTTCTCAGGAGGTTTTTTTTTTGCCTTTATTGGCACCATCACTGGAGATGTGGAAGGAGCTGAAGTGTCACATTAGCTGGACTCAGAGGAGGGTGGCAGGGCTGGGGCTGAGCCAAGCCCAGCAGAACATCTCCAAACCATCCCTGTTCCTCATGCTTTCCATCTCTCCTCTCCTCTGCTTGCTCAGCCCAGCCCAGCCAGCACCCTGGCAGGGTCCCTGCACCTGCACAGGCATCCAAGAGCTGGAAACATCTAAACATGAGGAGGCACTTCTTTAATTTAAGGGTGATGGAGCACTGGTCCAGGCTGCCCAGAGAGGTAGTGCAGTCTCTTTCTCTGAAGACATTAAAAACCCATCTGCACATGTTCCTGTGTGACCTTCTCTAAGTGAATCTGCATTGGAAGGGAGGTTGGACTTGGTGATCTCCAGGGATCCCTTCCAACCCCTACCACTCTGTGAAATCTTGCAGGGAAGCACAGGAAATGGAAACCATCTGGGGAGTGAGAAACTCTGTATGAATCCAAGATGGCTTCTGGAAATGGGAGATGTGGAGCAGGCTGGGATAGATCTTGGAGAGCTTCTGTGAGTGGGCCTGGTGGTTCACCCCAACCTGTTACATTGCACCTGATGTTCCCAAGAGGGATCATTTTATTTTCCTTCATTAGGTGGTGAAACACTGGAACAGGTTGCCCAGAGAAGTTGTGGACCCCTCATCCCTGGGAGTGTTTAAGACCAGGCTAGATGAGGCTTTGAGCAACCTGGTCTAGTGGAAGGTGTCCTTGCCTGTGGGAAGGGAATTGGAGCTGAATGATCTTTAAGGTTCCTTCCAACTCAAACCATTCTGTGATTATTTTTACCTCCCGTAGCGATGATCCAGCTCAGCTCCATGATGATGGGGAAATCCCTGGACCCTCCAACACGGAGCAAGAGGTGAAGTTTTGGAAGGCAACCAACACTGCCCCAACCAGCTGCCTTCAAAAGCTGCCATCCTTCATCTCCCTCCAGTCCCCAGCATCCTCCAGTGACCGGAGCTACAAACCGGAGATGGATGAGGAAGACTTTGAGGATGAGCCAGGTAGGAAGCACTTGCTCAGAAGCTGCTCTAATTCACTGAGTGGGAGAGTTCTCTCTCTTGCTGCTCTCCACGGGTTTGGATGAGATTGGTGTTCCTTGTGAATCACCAAACCAGTTAACACTGGGAGCTCAAATTGGGATGGCAATCAGGACTCACTCAGGAGAGTGAGCCCCTGGCTCTGTTCCTGAAACCACAAGGTAGGATTTTGTCCTCCTATTTTTATTACTAACTCCTTCCTCATCCTCTAAATCATGCCAAGGTGAATCCATTGACCTCATGGACTGGGCACTGGTGAGGCTGCACCTCAAAACCTCTGTTCAGTTTTGGGCCACTCAATCCTAGAAGGACATTGAGGGGCTCAAGCATGTCCAGAGAAGGGCAACAAAGGTGGTGAAGGATCTGGAGAACTTCTGAGGGGCAGCTGAGGGAATTGATGATCTGGAAGGTCTTTTCAGTCTATGCAGTTCTGTGACTCTGCCTGGATGCTGCTTTCCATCTCCCTTTTCATTCCCCATCCCACACCAGAGGGTTCTGCAGCTGCTGTATCTCCTGCCCAGCACCACAGAAAGGCTCTGGCTCAGAAACCCAAACATTTTGTGGCTTCATAATGAAATCCCCACCTCTAGTCCATCTGGCGCAAGACTTGGCTCAGTATGAACCAAAAAGGGCTTGAAGCATCCCTCCTTGCCTTTGATCTCATCTCACCTCCATCCAGGTGTGGAATTGGAGCAGGATCCCACTGGGAGAAGAGATGAATTCAGCACCAAATGCCAGGCTGGGCCGTCCGCAAGGTTGTCCATAAGTGGGTACCGAGCAGATAATCCATGCAGAAGAAAGCTCTTGAAAAGACCTGGATAGGGATTGGCAGCCTGGAATAACTTGGTGAAGATGGAGCAGAGACGTTATCCTAACACTGAAGACATCCTTTCCCTCTTGATCCCTGTTTGCATGTTCTCAGGAGGAGAGTTTCCAAGCATTTCGGGTGGAAGGATGAGTAGAAGTTGGTGGTTCAGCTCAGGGATGTTGATGTTGGGAGGTAGGAGGTAGGGGGTCAGGATGTCCATCCCTCTGTGCTCCTTTTACCTGGCATCAGAGGTGAACCTCACTGAGTTCAACAAGGGCAAGTATAGAGTCCTGCAGCTGGGGAGGAACAACTTCCAGCCTAGGGCCTGACCTGCTGGGAAGCAGCTTCATGGAGAGAGACCTGGAAGTGCTGCTGGACAACAGGTTCACAGTGAGACAGCAATGTGCCCTTGTGGCCAAGAAAGTCAATGGTCTGCTGAGGTGCATGAAGAAGAGTGTGGCCAGCAGGTGGAGGAAGGTTCTCCTGGCCCTCTGCTCTGCTCTAGTGAGGCAGCATGTGGAGTATCCTCTCTAGTTTTGGGGTCCCCGGTTGAGAAGATATAGGGAGCTACTAGGGATAGTCTAGTGGAGGCTCCAAAGCTGCTGAGGGTCCTGGAGCATCTCTGTGAGGAAGACAGGCTGAGAGCCCTGGGGCTGTTTAGCTGGGAGAAGAGCAGCCTGAGAGGGAATCTGCTCAGTGCTCAGCAAGAGCTGAAGGGTGAAGGTCAGGAGGCTGGGGCCTGGCTCTTGTCAGTGGTGCCCAGCGACAGGATAAGGGGCAGTTGGGCACAAACTGGAACCCAGAAGGTTCCATCTGATGATGAATAGAAATTTGTTTGGTGTGAGAGTGCTGGAGGCCTGGAGCAGACTGCCCAGAGAAGTTGTGGAGTCTCCTTCTCTGGAGAACTTCCAAATCCACCCAGACACTTTTCTGTGCAACCCAGTCTAGGTGACCCTGGGGTTGGGCTGAATTATCTCTGGAGGTCACTTCCAACCCCTTCTATTCTATGATTCTATGAAAGCAGATGCTGGGGAATCCATAGGAAGGGAAATCAGGGCAGGAGCTGCAGATGGCTGTAAAATCATCTGATGATGAAGCATGTTCCATGCCAAAGGGATGCAGTGATGACACACAGTGAGTCTGGGCACAAGGATGCTGTTTGGTGGCCAGTGCTGAGGTGCACTCGGTCATTAAAAGTCTGATCTCAACACAAACAAAGGAGCTTTGGGGCATGGCAGGAGCTGGGGACCCCATAACCTACCAGGAGAAAAGAAACCCCAGGCAGTATGGAAGCATCATCTCAAAGGGGTGCAGGATGAGGCCTTTGATGCTGCTGAAGTGCTGCTTGAGGACCACATCCTTCAGATCACCAGAGCTGGTGCTTGTAAGTTTGAGATGCTGTTTTGAGCTGAGCATGTGGTCAGCAGGAGTCCTTGCACAGGTCTAGATAGTAGCTGGGGTCTGCAATTGGGTTTGGGGGGCTGAGATGGGATTTGGGGATTTCTGATGGAATTTGGGGGTCTTCAATGGAATTGGGAGGCCTGTGGTGGGGTTTGGAGATCGGTGAGGGGGATTTGACATCTACAGTGGTGCTTGGGGTTGGTTTGGTCATCTGTGGTGGGATTTAGAGGTCTGCAATAAGATTTGGAGGTCTGTGATAGGGTTTAGGAGTGTCTGGTGGAGTTTGGGAGTCTGTGATGGGCTTTGAAGGTTCGTGATGGGTTTTAGGGGTCTGCAATGGCATTTGAATGTCAGTGACAGGTTTTGGGGGTCTGAAGTGAGGTTTTAGGGGTTACAATGGGGTTTGGATGTCTGAAGTAGGGTTTGGGCATTTGGCATTTGGAGGCCTGTGAGGTGTTTGGGGATCTGTGATGGAGTGTGGGGTTCTTCCGTGAGATTTGGAAGTCTGCTATGGGGTTTGGGAGTCTATGATCTGGTTTGAGGGGATCTGTGTTGGGGTTTAGGGGTCTGTGACTGGATTTGGATGTCAGTGATGGTCTGCAATGAGGTTTAAGAGTCTTCAGTGGAGTTCAGGGGTCTGTGATGGCTTTCGAGTCCATAATGGGGCTGCCAGCAGGGGGCAGAGCAGGGCTGTGATGGGGGTTGGGCATCTTTAGTGGAGTTTGGGGGTCTGCAAGGGGGCTTGGGGGTGTACAGTGGGGTTTGGGGATCTGTGATAGGGTTTGAGGGTCTGCATCTTCCCAGCTTCCACCTTTGTATCAAGAATAATGTTAGGTTTCTGCTTGTAAAGCCTAAAGGTGACACACAAATTGGTGGGATAGTCGATAAGGTGGACAAGTTGTTATTATGGCATGAGCCCAATGGCTTGGTTAAGCAGGCATAACTGGAGAAGATGCCCTTTGAATCCTGGGACAAGCAGGAGAAACAGGAAAACATCAGCTGTGTGTGTGGGAGGGGTGGAGTGAGGATTTGAAGATGTCCTTTGTCAAGGACCAGCATGGGCAAGAGCATCATCTCACAGGGTCTTGGTGGGAGTCTGCACCTTCTGGCCTTGGGAAGAAAGATAGGACAAAGGAGTGATGTGTGGAGCCTGCTGGTGTTCTTCCATGGGGAGTCTCCAAGATGCAAGAGGAACCCTGTAAATTGGTGTGGATGGAGTCATTTGAGGGCTCTGGTGATTTCAGAGCATCCTCCAAAAAAGCCCATTTGTGCAATACGAATTGAGCAAACTGCTCCTGACTGAGCACCCCAGCTGGGAAAAGTGAGCTTGGTGACATCCCAGCCTCTGCCTCCTTGTGTTCTCTGTCTGGGAGGGCAGAGCCAGAGGGAAGGTCATAAAATCACAGGATGGTTTTGGTTGGAAAAGACCTCTGAGATGAAGTCCAGCCATCAACTAACACCAGTATGGCCATTAAAACATGTCCCCGGGTGCCATCTCCACATTCTTTGAACACCTCCAGAGATGTTGACTCTACCACCTCCCAGGGCAGCCTGTTCCAGTGCCTGACCACTCTTGCAGTGAAGGAGTCGTTTCTCATGTCCAACCTAAACCTCCCCTGGTGCAACTTAAGGCCATTTCCTCCCATTATGTCACTTGATACAAGGAAGAGACCAACTTTGCTTCAATCCCCAACTTCACTCCAACCTCCTCTCAGGGAGCTGTAGAGAGCCAGAAGGTCTCTTCTTAGCCTCCTTTGCTCCAGCCTCAACAACCTCAGTGCCCTCAACCACTCCAGACTTCTTCTCGAGATTCTTCACCAGCTTTGTTGCCCTTCTCTTGGCCCACTCCAGCCCCTCAATGTTCTGCTTGGAATGAGGGCCCCAAAACTGAACCCAGGATTCCAGGTGTGGCCTCACCAGAGCCCAGCCCAGGAGGATAATCACTTCCCTGCTCCAGCTGGTCACACTATTGCTGATCCAAACCAGGATGCTGGTGGCCTTCTTGGCCACCCAGACACTCATGACCAACACACCTGGGTCTTTCTTTGCTGGGCATTTTTCAGCTACTCTGCCCCAAGCCTGGAGCCTTTGTGGGATTGTTGTGACCCAAGTGCAGCACCCAGCACTAGCCTCAGCACATTGATCCACACTGGCAGGTCCCTTTGTAAAATCTTCCTGCGTTTGAACAGATCAATTCCCGGAGTGAGTGAACCCAGGATTCAAGGTGCAGTCCCTCCAGTGCTCAGTCCATGGGGACAATCACTTCCCTGCTCCTGCTGGTCACACTGTTGCTGATCACTGCAATAACAGTAGAACAGGCTGCTCAAAGGGCTTGTGGAGTCTCCTTCTCTAGAGACATTCAAAACTCCCCTGGACACATTCCTGTGTGACCTACTCTAGGTGATCCTGCTCTGGCAGGGAGCTTGGACTCGATGATCTTTCAAGGTCCATTTCAACCCATAATGTTCTGTGATTCTGTGATCCAAGCCAGGGTGCTGGTGGCCTCCTTGGCCACCTGGGCAGACACTGGCTGACGTTCAGATGGGCTCCTCTAACACCTGTTTCTAGGTACTGGCCTTTTCCGTGTTTCACCCCCCAGTTGAATAGCCTGGTACTGGAGCCTAACTGGCCTCCTTGTACTAATTGTAAGCAAGCTCACCAATGCAAACCCTTCCAATGGAGTGCTAATTTAATTAGGAAGCACCCATTTTTAGTTAATTTGTTCGAGAAGATCACTGCAAGCTCCTGGAGAGAACAGATGTTTCCTCCTTCTCCCTCGCTGAACATTCAGGGCTTTGTAAATGGCTCCGCTCAGCCTTGTTTAGGAGAGAAAAGAGGATTTTATAGCCTCCAACGACCCTTTTCTGTAAACATTTTACAGCTCTCTGCACGTCTGAGTGACGATAAAGCCGGAGCAGCTCGGCAGGCTGCAGCTCTGCCACCATAAGGCCATCATTTTATTGTCATATTTCAGGGCCGTAACGTTAATGGAAGATGCTCGCTCCACTCTTTTTTGTTTTAACGGCTCCGCTGAGCACCTTCCAAACCCTTCCAGCTCTGGAGAGGGGTTGGCGGAGGTGCAGCTCGCCAAGGTTTGTTTACAGCTCTGGCTGCTGGAGGAATCACTTTGGAAATCGCAGAAGCATAGAATGGTAGGGATTGGAAGGGACCTCTGGAGTTCATCGAGTCCAGCTCCCCTGCCAAAACAGGAGCACCTAGGGCAGGTCGCACAGGAATGCATCCAGATGGGTCTTGAAAGTCTCCAGAGAAGGAGACTCCACCACCTCTCTGGGCAGCCTGCTCCAGGGCTCCAGCACCCTCACAGTAAAGAAGTTTCTCCTCATGTCGAACTTGCTGGGTTCAGGTTCTATCTGTTGCCCCTTGTCCTCTGAAAAGAGACTTGCTCCCTTCTGCTTGACCTCACCCATTTACAAACATTAATAAGATCTTCTCTCAGTCTTCTCTTCTCCAGGCTAAACAGCCCCAGGTCTCTCAGCTTTTCCAGTTCTTTCATCATCTTCATAGCCACCACTGCATTCTCCCCAACAGAACCCTATACCTTTTGAGCTGGGGAGCCCAGAACTGGACACAGTACTCCAGATGTGGTCTCACCAGGGCAAAGTAGAGGGGGAGGAGAACTTCCTTGACCTGTTGGCCACACTGTTCTTAATGCACCCCAGGATACCATAGACCTTCTTGGCCACAGGGGGTTGAAAGGGACCTCTGGAGATCATCTAGTCCAATTTCCCTGCTAAAGCAGGGTCACTTAGATCAGGTTGCATTGATGTGCCTCCACCGTGGCAGCAGAACATCAAGCCCTGAAGTGTGCAAGAAAAGGAAAAGGGACTTTGGAGCATCCTTGATGTGTCTAGTCCTTAACTCAGCCTTCCCACCACTTCCTTCCCTTGAGGCCTTCTGCTGTCATGGAGTAATTTAGCTGGAGCAGGAAATGTCCATCTTCTATCCTGACGGTATCCGTGAACCCTCCCTGTCTCATGACCCATCAGCCAGGAGGGCTCCAGGGCAATATCAACCTTGGTGGCCCTTTCTTGACTCTTCACCTGGCACTTGGCAGATTTCTTCTCACAGAGACTGTGATGCCCCCATTTGGCAGGTGGTGATGCTTGCTATGTGATCCTGCTGCAGGTAGGTGCTTCCCTCACCAGCTCCTTGGCCAACCCACACTCTGTTGGGCATGGAAACAAACTTTAATTAAGAGAGTGCCCAAACTCTTTCCTAACTGAATTAACCAACCTCTAATAGAATTGCTTCTTCTAATGCAAAGATCTATTGAGCTGGTAGTGGTGGGCTGGTGGAGCAGCACCATCCCTTGGGCAGGACAGCACCTATCAGGCTAATTGGTTTCCTGTTGATGGGCTGCGTCTGCTCGGGTCGTTAGCAATTGCATCTTCTCCTCTTGAGTCAGCAGGTCCTTAGGAGTTTGGTGGGGGACTCTGCAGTGGGGGGAGGTTTAGGTTGCTTTCATACACCCTGGGTAGTGGATCCAGACATCTACTGTTTGGTCATGAGTGATTGCTTCCCAGCCTGGAGAGACAGGTGAACTGGTGGACTTCACCAGGAGGACTCCATGGTGGACTTGCCCATCCCTCTGCAGCAATGCTTTATATCTCACAACCTTTGCCTTCATCCCTCCATCCTTTAATGCTTTCATCTCTGTCCTTCCATCCTTCCATCTCCAGCGTTCTATCTCCAACCATCCATCTTTCAATCCTTCCATTTCCATCCTTCCATTCTTCCATCTCCGTCCTTCAATCCTTCCATCTCTGTCCCTCCATCTTTCAAACTTTCCATCTCCATCTCCCCATTATTCCATCTCCGCCCCTTGCTAAAGCTCTAATCCTGTTGCTGGAGGCCTCAGGCTGAGGGTCCCATCAAGCTTTGGGCTGCTGCAGATAACATGGCTGTTGGAGGCTTGGTTTGGATCTCCTCATGTCTCGATGGCTCTGAGAAGGTCCCAAAGTCAGAATCTTCATTACCATTTAATTTCCTTATTGCAAAGTGGCCAATTTAGTTGAAACTTCCAATAAACCAGATGAATGTGGTGACTTCTTCTAATTGGGCTCTTGCTCTGAATCAAAATCATTATTTCTTAGCCCACAAAAGGCTGTCAGAAATACTCTTTGATTCACTCTCCACCTGGACCAAGCCTCCTGCTTGCTTCCAATCCTCTCCCCTGATTGATCTGCAGAAGACTTTCAGATCTGCCAAGTCTTGCTCCTTGGCCAGGACTGAAATTCATTTCTTGCATATTAATTTTTTCCCAATTTTTTAGGGTCTTCTCCTATTCTGAAGTTGGATAGAGCTGGAAGGTCTGCCCTCATCCTCCTTTTCTCCAGGCTTAACAACTCCAGTGCCCCTAACCACTCCTCACCAGTCCTGTGCTCCAGACCCTTCACCAGCTTCACTGCCCTTCTTTGGACCCACTCCAGCCCCTCAATGTCCTTCTTGGAGTGAAAGGCCCAAAACTGAACATGGGATTCCAGGTGTGGCCACAGCACTGCCCTGTCCAGGGGGACAATCACTGCCCTGGTCCTGTTGGCCACACTCTTTCTGATCCAAGCCAGGATGCAGGTGGCCTTCTTGGCCACCTGAGCACACAGGGGCTCTCTGTCTGTCAGCACTCTCAATTTGTTTACCCTCACTTGTGAAGCAGAAGGTCAAGATGGAGTTTCTGTTGCAGAATGTCTCACCAGATGAGTTTAATGCAGGATCAAGACAAGGAGATCCACCCCCTCGAGCTGCTCTTCGAATATCAAAAATAATCTGTGGAAAACAATTCCACAAATTCCAGAGGGGAGGATTCTACCTCTCTGCTCTGCTGAGACGCCAACTTCAGTCCTGGGACCAGCTCTGGAGTCCTCAGCATAGGAGAAACAGGAACCTGTTGGAGCAGGGGCAGAGGCCACAGAGGAAGCCCTCTGTTGTGAGGCCAGGCTGAGTGAGTTGGACTTGTTCACCCTGGAGAAGAGAAGGTTCCAGGAGACCTTCTTGTGGCCTTCCAGTACTTAAAGGGGCCAACAAGAGAGTGGGATAGACTGGTGAGCAGGGCCTGTTGTGACAGGGGTGACAGTTTGAGTCTAACAGAGGGATCTTTAGAATGGAGAGAAGAAAGGAATATTTTACACTGAAGGTGCTGAGACCCTAGCCCAGGTTGTCCAGAGAATTGGTAGATGCCCCATCCCTGAAACCATTCCAGGTCAGGTTGTTTGGGGCTCTGAGCAATCTGTTCTAGTTGCAGATGTTCCTACTGACTGCAGGGGGATTGGACTAGATGACTTCTAAATGTCCCTTCCACCCCAAACCATCTGATGAGTCCATGATTCCCAGCCACTTTCCTTCTACCCATCTCCCTCCCAGCCTCAAAGCAAAGGAAGAAAAGCATTTTTTTAACCCCTCAGTGATCAGGAGTGGTGTGAGCACACAGAGGATCTGGGCTTTATGATCCTAAAGGTCTCTTCCAGTGGAAACAATTCTGTGATCTGGCAACAGGGCCCAGAGCCACCTCCTTTCATTCCCCATCTGAGGGGAGTTCCCCACCTCAAAATGTCTTTGCAATCCCCCTCGAAGCAGCATCTTGATGAAAGAAATTTGGTTTGATCTTCCCTGTCGGGTGCAGCTGGAGCCTCTCAGCAGCATCTGGGGGACAGCCAACTTCTATCAAAAAATCTAATGCTACCACCTGAAGCTTGATTTACTGCTCTGTCCACCCCTTGGACTTGATAATATATTTCTATTAGATTCCCTTCTTCCCCTTCCCTTCTCCTCCTCAAGAGTGGCAAGTTTCTCCATCTGCCTGACACCTTCTTATGCTTAGGCAAAATAAATGTTGATTTTCATCAAGAGGAAGAACGATGGAAGTCCTAATTCTCCAGCCAGGCTGACAAGCTCAGCAAAAGCCACCCAACTTTGGATGGAGAGCTCCCGATCCAGCCCTGGTTCTTCTCTTTTTGAAGCAGTTCCATCATTGTAATGAAAAAGGAGTTTCTTAGCCTGGCTTCCACTAACTAGAAATGATTTACCTGGTTCCTAGAAGATGGACTGGGAGGCTGCGCAGATGCAGAGGAGAAAGGGGAGGAGGGGGTGGGAGGAGGAGGGGGAGAATGAAGGCACTTTGAGATGCAGCCCAAGATTGATCACGCCATTTGCAGGATCTCCCATGCACAAAAGCAGAAAATATATTTTCCTTTGCCAGGAAGTGAGGGAAGTGACACCACCCCCACCTTTTTCTCCAGGTTTTCCCCCTCCTTGGTTTTTTGGCCTGTGACATTTGCCCATCCCCAGCTGTTTCCTGTTTTTCAGGAGCAGCATCCCAGCATTCCCCTCCATCTCTGGTGAGAAACTGGACCTTTCTAGTCCTTTTACAGCCATTTTTTGGGGTTTCTTTCCTTGTTACCCTCCTTGATTTTGTGAGGAATGAGTTTCACATCAACCATGGATGCTCTGAAAGCTTCTCATATCCATGCAATGTTACACCAAAGTCAGGAAGCTAATTGTGGTTCCTTTCCTAATAATATTTTTTCTTTTTCCTATCAAAAAAATTTTTTTTTTTTTACAAAAAAAAAAAAAAAAAAAAAAAAAGAAAAGAGTGAGAAATTTATATTTCTGCTTCTTTAATAATTTTTGCTCTGAGTTACAAAGTGCAGGTTTCATGTCACTGTCTGGATATTAGCTCATGAAGTTTCCTCAGGAGAAATTGAGCCATTTCTACCCTTGTGGGCCCAAGACCACAGTTGGTAGTGACTCAGGGATGAGTTGATGCCCATTTTGACCCCCTGGGATTGATGGGCAACAGCTCGGATGGATTTTAATTACAACAACCAAGATTTGGAAATGCCAAATTGGAAAAAACCCATCTGGCTTCTGGAGAATCAGAAGGGTGGTCAGAGGCTGAGTGAGGTGTGATGAGGGTCTGCTCAGGGTGTTAGCATAGAATCATGGAATCATGGAGTCATGGAATCATAGACTGGTTTGGGCTGGGAGGGACCTTAAGGGTTGTCTAGTTCCAACCCCTCGATATGGTCAGGAGCACCTTCCACTAGACCAGGCTGCTCAAAGCCTCATCTCTTCTGACTTTGAATCTGGGCCAAGTTGGACCAGGTTGACATCTGGGACCCTCTTTGAGGTAGGCACAGTGCTTCAGTAAGCAGAAGTCATCTTGGAAAGATGCTAGTGGTGGATTTGGTCCTCAAACTTTTCCCTGTCGTGGCCAGAGCACCCAGCATGAATTAATCTCTTGCTTGCTGCTGCTCTGCTATTTCCTGCTCTAACCCAGACCTTAATTACAGCAACCAAAGTCTGATTTGGAAATCCCAAGTTGGAACCCCCCTTCTGGCTCCATGCAAAATGGCTCCTGGAGAATCAGGAGGGTGGGCCAATGGCTGAGTGTGGTATGGTGAGGATCTGCTCAAAGTGTGATGAGTGTCTGCTCCACATTGCTGTTCCTTAAAGCCAAACTGGGCTGCGTCGTCGCTGACGAATGGCCAAGCACGTGGTGGCTGCTGTGCAGCCTCTGATGTATGGGTGTTATATTAAGGGTGGAAAGGTGCTAAATGAGCCCTCTTTATTCTACATAAATTAGCTCCAAAGCCCATGTATCACTGCCACCACCATGCAGACGCTGGGGAGGTTTGTTTACCCAAGTTTAAAAGCAAAGCAAAGCTCTTGGTGACTCCTCAGTTTTGGGTATTGCCTGATGTTCTCACCCCTCCTACCTTCCCTGCCCCGTAACTTTCTTCTTCAAGTTTTTAAGGCTGCTAGAAGGGGTCCATGATCTCACCTCTGCCTTGGGCATCATTGTACTGCGTCCAGCTCTGGAGTTCTCAGCAGAGGGAAGATGTGGACCTGTTGGAGAAGGTCCATATGAAGCCACAACAATGATGGGAGGGCTGTGAGGACAGGCTGAGAGAGTTGGGGTTCAGTTTGGAGAAGAGAAGGAGAGACCTTCTTGTGGCCTTTCAGTATATAAAGGGGCCAGTGGGGACAGACTTCATCAGTGCTTGTTGTGACAGGGCAAGGGATGTTCCTGCACCCACATGCCGAGGGATTTCCAGGGCAAACCAAGCCAACCTCATTGACTTGTCTCTTTTTCTTCCTTTCCACCCCCAGGTAGCACCAAATGGAAGAGGACTTTGCCACCAGCATCCTCACGGGACTCCGAAAACACCCGTCAGGAAGAGGGTGGCAGAGGTGGGTGCTGGCAGGGTTGGGTGCTGCTGTAGTGGAACTTCACTTTGTGGGTGGTAGAGCACTGAAGCAGGCTGAGAGGTGGTGGAGTCTCTATCTCTGGAGTAATTTAAAAGCCCCCTGGACACCATGCTGTGCCACCTGCTCTAGGTGGCAGGAGGATTGGACTAGATGAACTTGGGAAGTGCCTTCCAATCCCTCCGATTCTGTGATGCTGTGGAGGACCACTCTCATTTCCAGTGCCCCTGTTCACCTCTGGTGTGTTGATCAACCATGACCAGGCAAGGAGAAGCCTGAGGGTGTCCAGATGAGTCCACCTCCCACCATCACCTTTTCCTTTCCTCTTTCCAGGCAAACAACTGCAGATCAAGCCCCGGCTGTGAGCAAGACCCAACTCCATGGCAGCCAAACCAGCTCAGGAAGTGCAGAGCCAGGCCTGGACCTGGCACCTACCTCAGGACACCAGAACCAGACATGACATCATATTCTCATCTTGTTTTTCTGGGCACATCATTTTGGCACAGAGCCAGGTGACATCGTTGAGGAGGCATCACCCATTCCCATGTGGAAGCAGCCTTGAAATGTTTTAATTTGCCAGTAAATTGTCTTTTCAGCCCGTTTCTTGAAGGCAAGACCTACCACCAGCTTCCTTGGTTGCTTGTGGAGCTGTGAAGAAGATTCCATCCCCATTGACCCTCCCTCAGATCGTGGCTGTGCTGCTGTCCAGGGCATGAGGTGACACAGGAAGCTGAGGAGCTTAACACTGTCACTCAGTGTGCCCACATTCAGGTCAGCCAGTATGTTGGTAACAAGCGTGGCTGGTGGTCACAAACCACAACACTGGGATGTAATGGGGGTGGAAAGCCCCAGCATGGCTGAGCCCTAATCTCTCCATGCTCAGATCCCACCTGCATCCATCCTGCTCTATCTTCTTGGTCCTGTTAGGTGATTTCTGGGAGCACAGCCACATTCCAAGAGCATCTCTCATGGAAACTTGTGTTGGGAGCAGTGCTGAGTTCATACCAGATGCTCCTGCAGCATCTTGGGATGTCCCATGGTTGGTTGCATCCTAACTCCCATCCCAGCGGAGGTTTGGTCTCCGTCGGAAGACCCAAATCAGCTCTTTTGGGTTTTGGCTTTTTTGGAGGTCCCTCCAAATCCCAGCAGGAGCAAAACACAAAGGGAGCATTTTACCAAGTGCTGTTGGCCATGTGGCTGCTGCCATGGTGGGGCTGTGCAGCCATGGCTACAACTTCCAAGGGGATTTTGGGGTGGTGGGTGCCGTTCCACTACACGAGTGGGGCTTTGGAATCACATGTAGGATTTCTTGGCAAGAGCTGAGAGCAGCCCTGTGAGGTGGCTAGATTTGTCCATCTTCTGCTCCTCAATCTCAAGTCCTGCAGAGAAAAGACATTAGCAGGGCCATGGGTGAATGTTGGAGCTCCTGGAGAACCCAGCAACCAGCTGCATTCAGTGGTGAGGTGAGTGATGGAACCACCACAGTGGTGTGGGCTCAGATGTGCCGTGACCGTGGTGAGGTTTCACTCCCTGGCGAAGGTCCCCATGGGGATTTTTCCTTCCCTGGGTGGGCACCAATGGGTGCACACATGCCATGGAGGGGTCTTCTGATCACTCTACTTGGATGTTCTCCCCATCCCAGCTTGTGGTGAAGCCTTGGGTGACCTGAGCGAGCAAAGCTACAATGTCCTCAACACTTGTCACCTCCCCAAGCTCCTGTTAAGATGTTGCTCAACTGGGAGAAGGGAGGTTTAGTGCCCCTTGGAGATCAGTTTGAGGTGGCCATGTCCCCCCCAGCCACCGTGGGAACCACTCATACCCCATTGTGTGCAAAAACCCAGATTTTGGGTAAACCCTTAGTTGTCTCAGTTGCTCTTCAATATCTTTTATTACCCCTTTGTGGTTTGGTTTGTAAATAAAAAGGTTCTGCCTCAGGATTCCTGGTCAGAGCATGGCTTTGCTCATTGTTCCATCACAAACATCTTGAGAAGCTGGTGGAGGGGCCTCTGTGCTCCCCAAATCTGTCAAGGTTTTTCATTCTCTTCACTTTTTCCTCCCTTCCCCCAAAAATGTCAAATCATGGAATAGTTTTTGTTGGAAAAAACCTTTAAGATCGTTCAGTCCAACCATTCTCTAGCTTTACCAAGGCTGATGCTAAACCATGCCCCTCAGCATCACATCTCTGTGGCTTTTAAACATCTCCAGGGATGAAGAATCAACCACTTCCCTGGAGAACCTCTTACAATGAACAGGCTCCTTCCTGTCAGTGAAGAAGTTTCTTCTAATATCCAACCTAAACCTCCCCTGGGGCAACTTGAGACCATTTCCTTGTGTCCTCTCCATTGTTCCTTGGAAGAGGAGACCAACCCCACCTCCATCCTCCTTTCAGGCATGTAGAGAGCCAGAAGATCTCCCCTCAACTTCCTTTTCTTCAGGTTGAACAACCCCAGGTATCTCAGCTACTCCCCACCAGGCCTATTCTCCAGACCCTTCCCCAGCTTTGTTTCCCTTCTCTGGACCTGCTCCAGCCCCTGAGTGTCTTTCTTGGAGTGAGGAGCCCAAAACTGAACCCAGGATTCAAGTGTGGCCTCACCAGTGTCCCCAGTAGAGGAGAACAATTGCTGCTCTACTCCTGCTGGTGCCACTCTTTCTGATCCAACCAGGATGCTGGTGGCCTTCTTGGCCACCTGGGCATGCACTGCTTTATCTTCATCTGTTCTTGACCAGCCCCCCCAGGTCCTTTTCCACTGAGCAGTTTCCAGCCACTGCCCCCAGCCTGGAGCCTCCATGGGGTTGCTGCAACACAAGTGCAAGACCCAGCTCTTGGCCTTGTTGAACCTCATCCCATTGGCCTTTGGCCCATTTATCCAGCCTGGCCAGATCTGTCTGTAGAACCTTCCACCCTCCAGCAGCTCAGCACTCCCACCCAGCTTGGTGTCATCTGCAGACTTGGTGAGGGTGCCTTGATGCCCTCATGCAGATCACCGATGAATGTATTAAAAAAGACTGATCCCAGTGCTGAGCTCTGGGATTACCACTACTCACTTTGCTTCTTCACATGGTGGTTTCATATCAAAAGACTCCCTGATGGCCCTCAAAATCACCCTGCAAATCCCCAAGGATGGTCAGTGCAGGGTGATGGTGACCAGGAGCTTCCATGCTTGGTAGCCATAGCTCATTGCCAACCAGGCTGATGAGGGTTAAGGCTCATGCTGCACTAATTAAGCGAAGCAGAACCAGGAGCTCATGGGGAGCTTGGCCGCCCACTGCTGTCACTGCTCCCTTCCCAGGGAGGATTGGAATTTATCTCCATGCTGCTTGGGAGGTGATTAATTTCCAAGTCAGGATCAACGTGGCCCCTGGAGAGGTAGCTCTGAGCCGTTGTGGATTCAGCCACCAGCCAAGACACTTCGATGATGAGTCCTGGCAGGAGGCTTTGTCCACTTCATCCAACCTCCCTGTGAAGATGGGCAGGTTGCAGTGGTGGGGACGCAGCTGGGTTGTCCTGAAAGCCCAGCAAGGACATGTCCTGAAGGTGTCTTGGCTGGAAGGGTGGCACAAGGCAGCGTTTCTGGAGGGCCATAAACAGTTCCTGGAAAAGCCCTCTTGGCACAGCTCTTGGTCTTCTGCTGCGGAAGCAGGTGCCAGGCTAACGTCACCCCCCCCAGCCGCCCCAGCTCACTTTTCTGCCTGTCATCAGGGTGGCTGTTCCCTGCCCTCCTCCTCCTCTTCCTCTTCTTTGTTCTCCTCCTCCTCCTTCTCCTCCTTTTCATCCTCTCCTTTTCCTCCTTGGTGTCCCACCATGGGCACCGAGCTCTGCATGAACTTTGCCCCTCCCAAAACCACTGCAGACCCTTCTCCATCCACCAACACCAGGGTTGGTGCTGTGGGTGCTGGTGGAGCATCACCAGTCTGATACCACCATCACGGGACATGGCTTAATGGCCATGGTGGTGTCAGGCTGACAGTTGGACTCAGTGATCTTAGAGGTCTTTTCCAACCAAAACAGTTCTGTGATTCTCAGGTGCACACCACCCTCTCTGTGAGGTGATGTCTGCTTTGAGGGCTTCCCCAAACCAACAGCACCCCAGACTGGGTGTGATGATGGCCTGGGGTCGTCATCAACCAAGTGGGCAAACCTGGCAGCCCCAGGGAGCCATCCCTGCGGGAAGGGTTAAAGGGGCAGAGGAGCTGCCCGCTCTAAAAGCAAAAGGTGACGCCACTCCACCGCCATCCCATGGCCACCAACCTGGTTATGTCACTCGACCTCCTGTGAGTAAACTTAGATGACGGGTTCAGCGTGGTGGGGAGGGCTGGGGACATGCCATGGGGTGGGGGGGGCCCAGCCACCCTGCTAAAAATACCCAAGCTGGGGGTGTCGCAGGCCAGCAACGGCCCCGTTGGAGTCTGGCCCGTACCTAATCCCTTGGTGGCTCCTGGCCCACGGTGGGTGGTGGCAGCTGCTGATGGGGGCTGGGTGCTGCCCAGGGTTCTGTGATCCTCCATGGCACGTGGTGCCCTCACATCCCACCACTGCACTGGGACATCCATGCTGCATTTGGGGTCCTGCAGTTCAACCTATCAAGGGTCAGAACACCCCCATCAAACGGGGGTTGCATCAAGGTGGTCCTGTTTGTTTCCCTCCCTCAAGGTGGGGTAGGGGTCATCCCATTCTCTCCTGCTCAGTTTGGAGTCTCCAAAATGGGATATCTGTGTCCTAGGTTATCCAGTATGGGATAACTTCCAGCATCACTGAGGTTCCAGGGCTTTGCCTGCATCCATGACCCCCACCAAGGGGGACAGCACACCCCCATTTGCCCCATCTCAAGACCTCCAAAGCCTCCAGAGGTAAGATCCAGTAAAATCAGTTACACTGGGGGTTAATTACTGGGAAAACACCAGGATAAGGATTTTCATCCCCCCAAACCAGTATTTTTTCACATTAATTTGGCCCAATTTGAACATCACCCTCCCCCAGCATCAAAGCTCACTTTTCTACCTGTCATCAGTGTGGCTGTTCCCTGCCCTATTCCTCCTTCTCTCCATCCTCATCTCCTCCTCTCCCTCCTTTTCCTCCTTGATGCCCATGACTGGTCCCACCATGGATACCAACCTCCCAACAACTTTTCTCCCTCCCAAAGTCGTTTCAGATCCTTCTCCATCAACCCATGGACTGATGCTGTGGATGCTGGTGGAGCATCGCCGAGATGATCCCACCATCGTGGTGCACGTGACACTTTGGGACATGGTTTAATGGCCGTGGTGGAGGTAGATTGATAGTTGGCCTGGATAATCTTGGAGGGCTTTTCCAAGCAGACAGGATACCACCTAGCACCTGTGGAGGGCAGTGCCTCCCACTCAAGTCCACGAGTAGGGTAGCTGTCAGCTGGACAAGAGGACCATCACCTCCCACATCCCTTGGAGCTGCTTGTGGGGTGCAATGGGATCAGATGCAGCCAGACTGGCATGTGGTAGTGGGACCAAGGCTCTGTCCTGTGGAGTGCTGAGGATGATATTGGGTTCCAAGGTGGGAGTTGCTGTGTGGTGGATGAGTACTGGTGGTTTCTGTGGGATGAAGCCCATCGTCTCTTGTGGTTAGGTGGGACAGCTCAATGGTGACTGCCTTGTGCCTCAGTTTCCCTCAAACACCTTGATGTGGAGAGCAACTGCACCCTCAACGGGAACCAGGCTGCCAGTGTGCCCCATCCTTGACCTCAGTGCATGTCCCCACCCTAATCCTGAGCCTCCAGTGCTGTCCCTGACTCCTCAACATTGACCTTGACCCCGGGAGGTGGCAGGACTTGGAGCTAGGGCCTCATCTGGTGGTGGGCTGAGCACCTCATGGTCAGCCCAGACAGCAATGCCTTTTCCGTGTATTCCATGATGCCACTCATCCTCAGGCTGGTGATGCTCCTCCCCATGTGCCAGGTACAAGTTGTCACCTCCTACAGCATCGAGCCAGAGGCAGTGGTGAAATTGGTCCCAGTGTGGCTGCCCCTGAAGCTAATATAATAAAAATGTATTTTTAAATTCTAAAAATGAATATATGGACCTCCACAAGTGTTCCCTGTGTCCTGGAAAGGGTTCTGGGCAGCTCCTAGATGTTGGTCCTGGCACCCATAGGGACACGGGAGGTTGTGGACCCTCAGTGAGTTGATTTGGGCTCAAGAATCCCTATTTTGGGTCATTCTCATTTCTTTGGGAAAATAACATTTTTTGGAGGATGTTTTTCCTCTCACTTTTTGCTCTCCCTGGTTTGGGCCCAAGGTGGGTTGGTGGGACCAGTGGTGTGTCCCATGGGATGCAGGTGGGATGCCTGTAGATGAAGGGGGCATACAGGAGGGGATGCAACAGGAGTGCTCAGGGGATGCCTGAGGGATGTTGGTTGGATGCAAAAGGGATGTCCAGGGAGTGCAGATGGGATGTCCAGGGACATGCAGAGATGCAGGGGAGATACTGCAGAGGGTGCCCCGGGGGTTGTAGGTGACATGCCCAGGGGTCTCCATGGATGGAAGGGAGATGCTTGAGGACGCCCAAGGGATGCAGGAGGGATGCCTAGGGATGGTGAGGAGGATACCCGGGGTTACAGGAGGCAGGGGGAACAGCCAGGGATGCGGAAGGGGATGCCAGGTGGGATGCCCAGATCACGTCTCGTCCCTTTCCTCCAGACCTACCACGGGCAGCTCAGAGCCCCTCGGAGACTGGCAGCCACCCCGGGGGCGTTACTATGGGGATATGCAAACATAACGGGTTAGCAGAGCTCTGGTAGGCTGCGAAAGGATTGTTGCCGCCCCGGGGGCCGGGTTCGAAGTGTTGGGGGGTGTGCATGTGTGTGATGTCTCCTTTTTTCACCTCGTATATAAACCAGCTGGTTCCATTCAGCTGCCCGGCGGCGGCAGCAGCGCCGAGCAAGGGGCAGGGTGCGGGCAGGGGTCCGGACCCCGCCCCCGGGCACCGTGCCCGTGGGGAGGAGGAGTAAGAAGAAAAAAAGGAGGAGGGCAGAAGAAGGCTTCCAGACGGGGAGGTGGGGCCAGGGCAGGTGCCAGGGGAGGCAGGAAGGGGCGGGCAGGTCTTTGCCTGCTCTTCGCCATTGGGGAACCGACCGCAGGCAGCGGCGGAACCTGCCCCGGGGTTTAGCTGAAGAGTCCGGGCTGGAGAAGGGAGCGGATCCCGCACCCACGGGGCTGCGCTTCCCGAAGCAAGCAAAGTGAAAGAGACCAGCTCGGAGCGCTTCGAGCCTGGCTGCAGTTCTCAGCGAAGTCTCGGAACAGGCAAAGCCCCATCGGAGGGTCCCGGAGCCAGGGGGAACCCCGCAGCAGAGTCCTATCGGAGGGTCCCAGAGCCGGCGAAGTCACGTCAGAGGGTCCGGGAGCCCTGTTAAACCCCGCAGTAGAGTACTCGAGCCGGCAAAGCCCTGTCAGAGGCTCCCGGAGTCCGGTTAAACCTCACGGCAAAGCTCCAACGGAGGCTCTCAGAGCCAGCCTGAATCCCACGGCAAAGCCCCATTGGAAGTTCCCACGTGAACCCCGCAGAACAGCCCCGTCGGAAGCTCCCGGAGCCCGGCTTATCCTCGCAGCAGAGAGTTCCAGTGAAAAAGCCCCGTCGGAGGGTCTCAGAACGCGGTTAGGCGCCGCGGCAGAGTCCTGGAACCCGACTGAATCCCTCAGCAAAGTCCACTCTAAGGGTCCCGACAACAAAGCGCCGTCGGGGGGTCCCGGAGCCGGGCTGAACCCCGCAGAAAAACCTGTCGGAGTCTCCCGGAGCCCAGTGCAACGCCGCAGAAGAGTCCCGGAGCAGGCGAAGCCCCGTCGGAGGCCTCCGGAACCCGGCTGAACCCCGCAGAAGGGTCCCGCTGAAGGGTTCCGGACCCCGGTTGAAACGCTCAGCAGAGCCCCGGCGCCGGCATCCCGGCATCGCGGGATACCGAAACCCGTTCGATCCTCACAGAAAAGCCTCATCGGAGGGTCCTGGAACCCGGTTCAAGCCCCAGCAGAGTCCCGGTGCCGGCAAGGTCCCGTCCGAGGCTCCTGGAGCGGGGCAGCACGCGGGAGCAGAGCCCCGCCAGGGGCAGCCGCTGGCCTCACCGATCCCCCGGAGACCCGCGTTGGGAAGAATCTCCGGGATCCCATTTGGGTGAACGGTGGTGGTGGTGCCCCCGGGGGCTCAAACTGCCCCCCGGCCCCCTCTCCATGGACTGAGATGGCCTCGGAGCTGGCCATGAGCGCGGAGCTGCCCACCAGCCCTCTCGCCATCGAGTACGTGAACGATTTCGACTTGATGAAGTTCGAGGTGAAGAAGGAACCGGCGGAGGCGGAGAGGCTGTGCCACCGTCTGCCCGCCGGGTCCCTCTCCTCCACCCCGCTCAGCACGCCCTGCTCCTCCGTGCCTTCCTCGCCCAGTTTCTGCGCTCCGAGTCCTGGTGGACAGCCAGCGCCAGGTCCCCCTACTACTACAGCTGCTTCCCTGGGCTCCAAACCTCAGCTGGAGGAGCTGTATTGGATGTCGGGTTACCAGCATCACCTGAATCCCGAAGCTCTCAACCTGACACCGGAGGATGCGGTGGAAGCGTTGATCGGAGCTCCACACCATCATCATCATCACCATCAAGGCTACGAGCCTTTCCGACCTCAACCTTTTGGAGGTGAGGAGCTTCCACCGGCAGCTCATCATCATCCCGGTCACCACCATCACCACCACCACCATCTGCGTTTGGAGGACCGCTTCTCCGATGACCAGTTGGTGAGTATGTCGGTACGGGAGCTCAACCGGCAGCTGCGGGGCTTCAGCAAGGAGGAGGTCATCCGCCTCAAGCAGAAGAGGAGGACCTTGAAGAATCGAGGCTACGCTCAATCCTGCCGTTACAAGCGGGTCCAGCAGCGGCACATCCTGGAGAACGAGAAATGCCAACTCCAAAGTCAAGTGGAACAACTCAAGCAAGAGGTGACCCGCTTGGCCAAGGAGAGGGATCTGTACAAAGAAAAATACGAGAAATTAGCCAGCCGGGGGGGCTTCCCCAGGGAACCCTCCCCATCCACAGCCCCCAAACCCACCGCCGACTTCTTTATGTGAGCCACAAACCCGTGGGTGGTGGCGGCGGTGGCCAGGGGTGCTCCCTTTTTTTGTCCTCACGTAGGGTGAGAAACCCCTCTGCTTGTATAAAAAAAAAAAATATTACTGTTCCCTCCACCTCCGCCTGAAATTTTTGGGAGGGATCCCGGGGTTGGGGAGGGAGTGTGGGGGGGTGTATCCTGGAGCCAACCTGCATGCGGGACGTGTATGGTGCGCTGCCCCCCCCACTCCCCAGTTTTTCCCCTTCCCTGGGAGCATCCAGGAGCTCCCCCAGCTCCTAAACCCACCCCCACCCCCCCCAGTCCCTCCTTATCCTGCCTGTTTTTATCCCTTTATTTTAATCTTTATTTTAATTTTTGGAGGGGGTCTCTGAGCCGGGGCCAGAGGGAGGGGGGTCCCAGCCGAGCTGCACCCTACCCAGCCCCAACACGTCCACCTAAAACCCTCCCCAAACCCACCCCGGCTGGCAAATCTGAGCCACATTTAACTTATTCACCCTTGTAAATATGTAGAAATTAGTTTAGTTTTTCTGCCTTCTTTCTCTCCCACCCCCCCCACC
>VWZE01016573.1:57434-67573 GCA_013396675.1 Eubucco bourcierii | reverse complement strand
GGTCATCTGTGGGGGATCCCATCACATTGCAGCTCCTTGTGGTGATTTTGAGGGACACCAAAATGGCATTGGGGAACAGTTAGGGACCCCGCAGTGATCCCTTTTTGCTGACTAGGGGAGAGTTGTCCTGGATTTGTCCATGTTCCCGTTGATGAATGAATAAACTACAGTAGTTTGTGCCCAAATGGGGCTTTTTTTTTTTAATGCCTTGTCTCCTTGCTGGGGTTGAACACCACCCCACCGCACCGTGGGCTTGGGGAGGGTATCTGGGTGCTCCCCACTTGGTTTTTCCAATGTCTTTTTTGAGGTCAGGGGCTGCAATATATTGACCTTTGCTGCAGGACCATATTCATTGCAGGGCTGCATGTCCATGATCCATGGTAGAACATGTTTTGGGATGGGGTTGCGGGAGTGGGGGGGGAGGTTGCTGTGTGCTGCTCATGCCGCAGGGCTGCGGATGTTTGTGGCTGCCTGTCAGAGGAGGCTGTGTGGGTTTTGGGGTTGCTCTGGTCCATTTTTAAAGCTTTCCCTCCCTCATTTCTAACCATTTTTGAGCTGGCTTTGAGCTCCTTTCCCCAAAATGGGGCTGGGACACCTGTACCCAAGAAGCTGATGCTTTCTGGGGGTTGTAGGATCTCAGAACACTGCACACTCCCTCCTGTGAGGTTCTACAGCCCCCAGGTCCATCCCTGGCCTTCTCCCGCTCTGTGGTCCTACAGCTTTGGGCAGGTTAAAGCAGAAGCCAAACAGTCCCACTCGAACCCCATAGGGTGTACTAAAGGGTGGTTGGGGCTTGGGGTGGGAGTGTGGGGACAAACTCTGAGGGTTGCCACGTGGTCCCCTTTATCCCACCCTCCTGCAGAGCTTTTAAAACCCATTTTCAAGCTTTATTTGCATCTTGACATGGGCTCAGAGGCATCATGAACAACTGAATCTCCTCCAGATGTCCCCACTGATGGGTTTCACAGCCCTTTTCCACAGGGAAAAAAGGTGACTGGGGGAGATGTTCCATCCCAAACCCCACAGAATATTGCCCAAGCCCACCTGGGTGCTGGGAACCCGTTAAAACCCACCTGCCAACTAGAGCAGGGTGCTCTGTGGCATTCCTGAATAGGGTCTCACTGGATCCTTGTGGTATCTGCAGAGGCACAGCACCGCAGCAGGCTGATCACTGCGACATCACCCAAACCCCCCTCCTCAAAGCCCTTTCTCCTCAATTATTGATGCTGAAATCCAAGGGGTTTCCCCCAGAACCACTGCAGCATGCCACAAAATCTTGGTAGTGGGACAATTCCAACCCTGGGACGTTAAATTGTGGCTAAGGAAGCAGGATGAGCTGCTGGAAGTGTATGAATTGGGAGATATTCACTGAAAAATAAAAAAGAATTCATCCAATTCCTAGCAAAAATTCACCCCCTCCAGTAAAACAAAGCCCTGGTGGTGGCTCCCAGAGGGATGAGACTCCTCAGGGATGGTATTTTTTTGGCTAGAGTTGATTTGGCTCAGCTGAAGTTTGGCTTTTGCACATTCCCTCCTTCTCATGCTCTGGGTCTGGCTCCGTTCTGGTTGCTCCTAGTTAAATCCTGCCCTGTCACCATATATAAACTCAAGTATCCATGCCAATCCCTACACGTCCATATATCTCCTTGGCAAAACAGAGCTGACTTGCTTCTGCCAGCTCGTGGAGTTCTCATCTGACCCCTGCAGCCAGGATTTATCCCTAGTGAGTCCCCTCTGCCTTTTGCCAGCCATCGTATCCCTCTTGCAGCAGCATCTCCTCTGATCTCAGCAGGAGCTGAGGTCCTTCCCAACAGCCGTATTGTGGGAAAGAAACCCCCACACAGGAGGTGGACAGGACTACAGCTGGGTTTGGATCACAAATTCTCTGCTTTCCGGTAGGTCTGAATTGCGGGATGCAGGAGGACGGATGCAAGATTTGAGGATATAGGACATAAGGTGTGGATTGCAGGGTATGGGCTGCAGGATTCAAGGATTCAGGATGTTGGATGTGGCATGCAGGATATGGAAGACAGGGTACAGGAGGTGGAATGAAGGAATTAGGATGTATGAAGGCAGGACACTGAATGCGTGATGCAGTAGTGGGATGCAGGAGGTGAGATATGGGATACGAGAGGTGGGATATAGGCAATGGGATGCAGGAGGTGGGCTGCAGAGTGCAAGGATACAGCACACTGGATGTGGGACAAGGTTAGTGAGGTGTGGGGTTAAGACATGGCAAGTTAGATGCAGCCTATGGGATGTGGGCTGCAGGATGCAGGATAAGAGATATGTGAACTGGGATGCAGGATAAGGGCTATAGGAAATGAGATATGGGATGTGGGATGCTCCCCTGCAGCAGGTTCCAGCGGCTGCGTGACAGTGATGTGGTGTAGTGCTGGCTGTCAGTGCTGATGTGCTGGGAGAAAGCAGGATGCAGGAGATGGGATATGGGATGCAGGAAGTGGGATATGGGATGCAGGATGCATATCTACATGTGTGCGTAGGGAAACTTGCTGCAGTGTCAATGCAATGACAGCATCAGTCCTCAGTCCTCAGGTCTGGTGGTGATCAGGTCCCACCAGTCATGACCCTTTGCTGTCCCAGCTGCCCATCTTGGTGTCATCATCTCCACTCATGGAGTCATGGAATAGTTTGGGTTGCAAGGGTCTTTTTAAAGGTCATCTAGTCCAACCTCTGTGCAGTCAGCAGGGACATCTGCAACTGGAGCAGGTTACTCAGAGCCCCAAATAACCTGACCTGGAACAGTTCCAGGGATGGGGCACTTACCACCTGTCTGGGCAACCTCGGCCAGAGTCCCACCACACTCCTCATGAAAAATGTCTTCCTCTCTCCGGTCTAAATCTCCCTCTGTTAGCTTCAAACCATCACCCCTTGTCCTGTCACAATGAGCCCTGATAAAAAAGTCCCTCCCCACTTTTCTTGTAGCCCACTTTGAGCACTCAAGGGACACAAGAAGGACCCCATAAGCCTTCCCTTCTCCAGGCCGAATAACCTCAACTCTGTCAGTCTCTTTTCACAGCAGAAGGCTTCCACTCTTATCCCTGACACTGACCCCGCAGCTCCTTACCCTTGCCAAGCTGCCCAGCAAAACCATCATTTTAGCATCTAAACGACCCAGCTAGTAAAACCCAAAAGCTCCTTAGGATTTCATTTTCCCTTCTGCCTTTCCATGGATGAGCTGGAGGGCAGGAAGGGGGACAGGTAGAACATCCTCTCCCCCTCCACCAACACCAGTTTATTTATTCATGTAAGAGGCCGAGGCTGGAGCGCAGCTCAGCACAGTGCTGGCAGCTGTCTGCTCCCTGGGAGCTCGAGCTGTAATTTGCACAAGCAAAAATAAAATCATTGTTATTTTCAATTAACATAAAGGGAAGGGAAGAGGACAAGGGGGAGGAGGTGCCTGGGAAGGTGAAGGAAACCAGTTCTTCTCCTGGCTCCTGTGGGTCTCATCCTGACTGTCTGGGAGGTGATGCTGGTAGCTGGAGGAGCTGGCAGATAAGGAGCTGGAGGGGTTGGGCGATCATAGAATTGTTTTGGCTGGAAAAGACCTTTGAGGTCATCCAGTCCAACAGCATCTGAGTCTACCAAGGGTGGTGCTAAACTATGTCCTTCAGCACCACATCTCTGTGGCTTTTGAACTTCACCAGTGATGGGGATGCAATCCCTTCCCTGGGCAGCCTCTTCCAGTGTTTGAGAACCCATTCAGTGAAGAAGTTTCTTCTAATACTCAACCTAAATCTTCCCTGGTGGAACTTGAGGCCACTTCCCCTTGTCATCATCTTCCTTTCCATGTGGACAGGGCTACTGGCCCAGTTCCAGCTGTAAGGTATGAAGCCCATCTGGATACAGGTGCAACCCAAAGGAAGAGGATGACATCAGCTGGCTGAAAGGAAAGCTGCCATCATCAGGCCAGCTTTGGTGGGACTGAGGTAGGTTTATTTGGGGCTCCCACTTTGGTCATGATGTGTCTGGATCAAAAAGAAGGGCTTGGCAATGGCAACCACAAGAGACAAAGCAGGAACACTAGCAGAGGGGTCAGCCAAAGAACTGCAGAATCACAGAATGACAGGGGTTGGAAAGAACATCTGGAGATCACCTAGTCCACGCACTCTATCAGAGCAGGTTCACCTAAATCAGGTTGCATAGGATGGTGTCCAGACAGATTTTGGATGACTCCAGAGATGGAGCCTCCACCACCTCTCTGGCCAGCCTGTTCCATTACTTCACCATCCCCAGCATAAAGAATTTCCTACTCATGTTTCTATATTCCTCTTTGTGCCACTACTTCTTGATCACCACTGACCAGAGTCTGGCTCCATCGTCCTGACACCCCACTCTAATTATTGATAGGCATTGAGAAGATCACCTCTCAGTCGTCTCTCTTCTGGGCTAAAAAGCTCCAATTCCCTCAGCCTTTCTTCATAACAGAGATGGTCTACTCCCTTCAACATCTTTGTAGTTTTCACTGGACTCTCTCTAGCAGTTCACAGAATCATAGAATTATAGAATCATAGAATTATAGAATGGTAAGGTTGGGAGAGACCTCAAGGATCATCTAGTTCCAGCCCCCTGCCATAGGCAGGGACACCTCCCACTAGTACAGGCCACTCAAGGCCTTGTCCAACTAGTTCCCTGTCTCTCTTGAAATTCTGGATAGTCCAGAACTAGTCCCAAGATTCCAGCTGTGGCCTCAGTAGGACAGAGCAGAGGGAGAGGAGATCCTCTTTCAACCTGTTGGCCACACTCTTCCTCATGCACCCCAGGAGACCATTTGCCTTCTTGGCACGCTGCTGGCTCCTGGCAAACTTGTTGCCCACCAGCACTGCCAGGACCTTCTCCATGGAGCTGCTTTCCAACAGGTCACCCTCTCACCTTTACCATTGCAGGGTGGGATTATTCCTCTTTAGGTATCTCAAGAGCTTTTGCCATAACATTTGGCAGGGGCCGCGGTGGGCGTTTAATTTCGATTTACGCCGCCGGGTCCCGTCCGTTAATTAAATATCAATTGATTGTTGGGAGAACACTTCCTTGGGTTTATCGCTTTGCTCCGTGAACAAATCAAATTGCCACGTCATTAACTTTGCAGCTACACAATCCATACATAATTACTGCCTTATTAATACCGCCGAGCCACGAGGAAGTTTGAGGCAATTAATATTTGCAGGCTACTTTGTAGCAAGTTAATTCCGTCAGGGTTATGTTAATAACGCGGACATCTAATAAGCTGGGTAATTAACGCCCTTCTCGTTAGCGTCTTCATAGGTGCCAGTTAAGTGTCAGGCCACCTTTTGTGGCCAGGCTGGGTTTAATGAAATGCCTTGGTACAGAAGGACTCAATCTTGGTTTGAGGGAGCTGGAGCTGTTCAGCCTGGAGAAGAGGAGGCTCTGGGGAGACCTAATAGTGGCCTTCCAGCACCTGAAGAGGGCTTACAAGGAGGACGGAGACTGTTTACAAAGGCCTGCAGTGATAGGGTGAGGGGCAACGGCTTCAAGCTAGAGAAGAGCAGATTTAGATTGGATGTTAGGAACAGGTTCTTTAGCATGAGGGTGGTGGAACACTGGAATGGGTTGCCCGGGTCGGTGGTTGAGGCCCCATCCCTCGAAATATAAAAGGTGAGGCTTGACAGGGCTCTGAGCAACCTGATCTAGTTGAGGATGTCTCTGCTTGCTGCAGCAAGGGTTGGACTAGATGACCTTTAGAGGTCCCTTGCAACCCAAACCATTCTACGATTCTGTGAACCTCTGTCACATGTGAACAGAGCCAGTTGGAGCATAACCCTGCATGGGCTGGGGATGTCCAAGCATCACTGATGATACCAAACTGGGAAGTTGGGTTTGATGATCTTAAAATGTGGTCAAGAAATGTGTGGATAAGGCACTTGGGGACATGGTTTAACAGCCATGGTGGTCCTAGCTTGATGAGGTTTTCATGTTCCCTCATCTCTTGAGCTCATGACACAGGGAAAATCAGAAGGAGGCCATGTGTGTTCCCATGACAGCGACTGGTGGGACATCTCCATCTCCTCTCACAGATACTGCTATGATCCCCTCAGGACAAGGCTGTGCAGCAGCCATGGAAGAGGTATCAGCCGTAAAAGAGGTATCAGCCATGAGACCTTCACTGGAAGATGTCCATGGCCTGACTGAGCCTGGAAGTCTCTGCCACGGCCTTGCCTTCCCCGAAGCTCATGAATAAAAGATTGACCTTATCTACCTGGCCTCTTTGTCTTCGTGAAATATTCATTGGCTGCTGATTAAGTTTTAAGGAAGGGACATGTTGCCCAGGTGGGTTGCCATGCTCCAGCTGCCCAGAAGCAGCAGATCAGGGGTGGGAAGCAATGGAGTTGAGGTTTGGCCTCTCTGATTGCTCCAGGAGAGGGATGAGGAGAGTTTTTCTCTTCCTTTTCTCATGCCTGGGTTCCTTGCAGGAAATCCTCATGGGACCAGATTGGGATTGACTACCATTTCTGGAGGTGACTTGGTGACCAGCATCTTCAGAGCACACCAGAAAAAAGCTGAATTCAAGAGAGGAAGCTCAAGTCCAGGGAGTAGTGGAGTCACCATCCCTGGAGGTGTTCAAGAAAAGTATAGACATGTCAGTTTGGGACATGGGGGTCTCAGGTTGATGGTTGGATTCAGCGATCTTAGAGGTGTTTTTGCACTGAAACAGTTCTATGAGTCTGTGATTGTAAGCCTTGATAGCATGACCACAAAGGACAAAAAGGCCACAGATGACCTGAATCAGATCCTCTATCCCTGGCAAACATGGTGAACTGAACAAATGTTCACTCTGGGACATGGCTTAGTGGCCAAAATCACATTAGAACAATTGTTGGACTCAATCTTAGAGGTCTTCTCCAACTGAAAAGATTCTGTGATTCCATGATACTAAATCCTCCATTCCACCTACAAAGACACTGTCTCCTCTCAGCATTGAAGCCCTCCCAGGACAGCACTGCCACTGGGAAAAAAGAGGAGATAAACACAAAGCGAAGTAGTTTCCCCTTGTGGTTGTCTATCAGTCCTAAAATAAGGAGCTCATTTTTAAGTGCAATTAGAAGGTCAGCTAATTGTCTTCCAAAGAGTTCTTGGCTGAAGGTGGTTCTTCCCATCCTCTTCTGGGACAAGTTGGGGAAGAAGAAGAGGAAAAGATGCTTCTCCACCTGATGTGCTTGAGGTCATCGTTGCACTCTCATCACAGGCAAGGTTGCCCCATGCCGCCTCCCTGGCCAGAAGTTCCTGCTCCATGAATATTTCAGAAGCCAGTGTGGGGGTCCTGAGGGTCTCCTGGGGTGGAGCATTAGCATAGGCTGAGGAGGCACCAGACAGACAGCAGAAGAGTGAAGAAAATTGCAATGAAAACCAAGTAAAAGGCTGCCAAACCCACAAGATCAAGCATGAAACATTGATGGGGCTGTGCTGCAGTGGGAGGGAGGTGTGGAGGTCTTGGTGAGGCCACAGAACCCCAGGTCTGGCTCCCCTCTCATTCAACACAAATGCAGAGCCAGCTAAGTTCTGGGTGGTGGTTGAGTGCTTGAAACCATTGGACCCATCTGGTACTACACCTCTCTGGTGCTCATCTCCTGCACTCTGTGGAAGGTGGGTGATGGGACTGAGAGGGGAGACATGGTGGCCGCAGTGTGGGTGATGCTGTGGGAAACACCAAGTGTGATTCTGGTGGTGGGATGGTTGAGTGGGAAGGATGGAGGTGGTTGGATAGGAGGAACAGGCAATGGGATGGATGGGGGGGAGGGCATTTAGTAGGAGGAATGGGCAATGGGATGGAGGTGGTCAAGTGGGAGGGATGATCAATGGAATGGAGGCTGTTTAACGGGAGAGATGGGCAATGAGATGGGGATGATTGAGTGGGAGGGGTAGAGGTGGGAGAGATGACCAGTGGAATGGAGGTGTTTGAGCTGAAGGGATGGGCAATGGGAGGTAGGTGGACTGTGGGAGAAATGGGCAATGGAGTGGAGGTGGTTGGAGGGGAGAGATGGAGCCTTCAGGTGAAGTTCCGTCCCCAGGTGGGGACTGAGGTTAATTTTTGGGATGGCTGTACATCTTCTTTGGCCCCTCCACACCCTGTCTGCATGAGCAGGGGTCTGCACCAAGTAACCTGCCCAAATCCACCACCACGTACAGCGGTGACGGCAACTCCATGCAGAAGGACCAGATGGTCTTACTGGTCCTTACTGCTGCATGTCCTCTGGGCAGCCCACTGACCTTTTCTGAAGATGAAGTTAGAATCACAGAATTGCTTTGGTTGGGAAAGACCTTTAAGAATATCAAGTCTAACCATCCTCTAAGTCTCCCAAGTCTGGTGCTAAAACCAAGTCCCTCAGCAACCTGTCTATGCATCTTTTAAACACCTCCAGAGATGGTGACTCCACCACTGCCCTGGGCAGCCTGGACAGCACTTTTGGGAAAAGAAATTTTTTCTCATGTCCAACCTAAATCTCCTCTGGCAAAACGTGAGGCTGCATCCTCTTGTCCTGCTGCTTGTTACTAGGGAAAAGAGGCCAACACCCACCTGGCTCCCACCTCCTTTCAGGAGTTGTAGAGGGCCAGAACGTTTCCCCTCAGCCTCCTTTTCTTCAGGCTGAACAATCCCAGTTCCCTCAGCTACTCCTATACCTTCATCATATGTTCTTCAGACTCTTCATCAGCTTCCCTTCTTTGGACATGCCTCAGCATCTCAATGTTGTTTTTGGAGTGCTGGCCCCAAAACAGAACCAAATACTCACATGTGGCCTCAGATTGCTGAGGTGGTGTTGAATCAACTCTTCCTAGAGCTGCTAGAGTTGATTCCAAGAGCTGCCTTTTCCTCCACAAATGCTCTCCTTTCCCCTCTGTGGGAGCTCATTAACATTCCCAACCACGAGCACGCCAGGTCGATGCAGTGCTGGACCAACGCGCGGCAGTCGATTCCTGTTTGCCGGGAGACTCCTTCTGAGGCTAATCAGGCAAGGCTCAGCTGATGGCAATGTCTTTTCTCCTCACTTGCTGCTCTGGTATTGGTCACCTCCTAATTAATTTCCAATGGGTTAGTTCATCAGAGAAGGAAGCTCTCCAGTTTAATTAGAAATGGGCAATATGAGTGAATGTTGGTGACTTCGCAGCGCTGGGTTAATGGCTGGACTTGATGATCTTGAAGGCCTCTTCCAACCTGAAATGATTTTGATATTGTCACAGAACTTGCCAGTGGGGGTTACTGCAGAGTTTCAGCTTATCTTAAAATAAAACTTTAAGTGCTCTTCATGTGGCCAGAAAACCCAGCAGTCTTCTAGGGTGCATGAAGAGGAGTGTGGCCAGCAGATCAAAGGAGATTCTTACCCTCTACACTGCTTCAATGAGTCCACATCTGGAGTACCTCATCCACTTTAGGGTTCCCCAGTTCAAGAGAAACAGGGAACTACTGGAGAGAGTCCAATGGTGGCTGGGAAGCTGCCTAAGGACCTGGAGCATCTCTTTGAGGTGGAAAGGCTAAAAGACCTGGGGCTGTTGAGCCTGCAGAAGAGTAGCCTGAGATCTTCTCAATGTTCAGCAAGAACTATAGGGTTGGGAACAAGGGACTGGGGGCAAGAGCTGGCGCCCAGTGAAAGGTCAAGGGGCACTGTACACAAACCGGACCCCAGGAGGTTTGATGAGGAGAAACATCTTGGCTTTGAGGGTTCAGGGCCCTGGAGCAGGCTGTCCAAAGACTAGATGACCTTTGAGGGTACCTTCCAACCCAAACCATGCTATGATTCCATGGTCTGTAGGGTCTCTGCACTCCTGGCTCCCACTGGCTTTGCTGGCTCTGCATCTCCTTATGAGAAGGTTCTGAGTCAGCAGGCTGCACATCTGCAGCCCAGGATCCACCAGAGGACCACATTAATCAGTGCTTTGCTCCCAGACTTTGGCAGCTTCCCTGAGATCACAGCTGTGCCTGTGCCCTGGGAAATCAGCTGCAGTGGCTTCCTTGCTGCCCGCTGAGGGTCACACCCTGTCCCCAGGTGCTTCTGGGCTTTGGAGACAGATGTGTCCCTTTCTAGCAGGCAAGCTGGAAGCAGGGAGATGCTGCTAAAGCCTCTAATGATGGTGTGTGTGTGTTATCCCCATCCCCACCCCCCCACCCC
>VWZE01016573.1:0-57428 GCA_013396675.1 Eubucco bourcierii | reverse complement strand
TTTAAAGCATCTTTCTTAGGCTTTATTCCTTCTTAGACATGTTGGTGCTCCTTAGATCATCCTTGGACATTATGGACATATATGAACCATTCTTTGATTATCTCCATAAAGAAGATGGTGGGACTCAATAATTTCAGGGGTCAGGCACTGGAACAGGCTGCCCAGGGAGGTGATGGAGTCAAAACCCCTGGAGGTGCTCAAGAAATCTGTGGACATGGCACTTTGTGGCATGGCTTAATGGCCACAGTGGTGTTAGGTTGGTTGTTGGACCTGATGATCTCAGAAGCCTTTTCCAATCTAAACAGTTCTATGGTTGTATGGTTCTATGATTATCTCCATCACAAAGAGCATCTTGCACAGGACACAATGCTAGACTAAATATCATCATCAGGTCTCAAACACTCCCCACAAAGCTTGGAGAGGGCAATAAGGTGTTATGGGACATGGGGCATTCATTTGCATCGGGGTACCCATGATGCTGTCTGCACCCAGCTCCAAGTACGGGGTCGCATGTGGTATGTGCTGCTCAACCATGCTCTTGGTCCATCAAACCATCATCATCCAGAAGCTTGATAAAGTTGTGTGGATCATTAGGATGCTGTGCTGTAAGTGGACAATGCTTGCCCACTAAAGAAGTGCTGAGCTCTTTTATGGGCACTAATTTAACCTTGATGGAAAAGGATGGGAAGAACAGAGGAGAATCTTCTCCTAGCAAAGAACTCCAACCCCACTCCTGGAGAGGAATCTTCTGCTCGTAAGGATCAGGAGAAGTGTGGCCAGCAGGTTGAGGGAAGTGATTCTCCCCCTCTACTCCACTCTGGTTGAGATCCCACCTGGAGTCCAGTTCTGGAGCCCCTGTTACAAGAGGGATGTGGACATGCTGGAGTGTGTCCAGAGAAGGGCCAGAAGAATGATCCTCTGCTGTGAGGACAGACTGAAAGAGTTGGGACTGTTCAGTCTGGAGAAGAGGAGGATTCCAGGTGACCTTGTTGTGGCCTTCCAGTATCTGAAGGGGACCTGCAAAAAAGCTGGGGAGGGGTTTCTTAGGCTATCAGGTAGTGACAGGACTAGGGGGAATGGAGCAAAGCTGGAGGTGAGGAGATTCAGACTGGGCCTGAAGAGGAAGTTCTTCAGCATGAGAGTTGTGAGACCCTGAAATGGGTTGCCCAGGGAGGTGGTTGAGGCCTCATCCCTGGAGGTGTTTAAGGCAAGGCTGGATGAAGCTGTGGGCAGCCTGATCTAGGGTAGGGTGTCCCTGCCCATGGCAGGGGGTTTGGAACTAGATGATCCCTGTGGTCAATTCCAACCCTGACTGAATCTATGATTCTATGACTTCCAACTCTGTTCCTGAAAAGGAATCTTCTTCTACTAAGGGTCTCCAACCCCATTCCTGGAGAAGAACCTTCCTCAGTGCCTCATTTTCCCTGGATGTAAGTGTTGATGGTAGGGTATGGTTTGGCACCTCTTGATGAGCGTTGGATTATGTTGTCCAAGGGACTTTTAGGGCAGGGACTGGCACGTGTGTGTTCTTCCAAACCTGCTTTCTATCAGTTGGATTTCCAACCTCCTCCTCCTTTCTCACCCCTTCATCGTGGTGATTGTGGTTGGGTGGGGGAGAAGATGGGGAAGATAGGATGTGGGAGCTGGGAAACTTCTGTCCCATGGACGTAGGGACAGCAGGTGAGGACAGAGTGGGTTTGCTCAACCTTTGCTGTCGCTACCCGTTTTGTTTTTGCTCTCTGCTCCCTTCCCCATGGGCATTTGCTCTCTATGGGGGCTGGAAGCTGGAGGGGTGCAAGGAAAAGGCAGGGGGGAGGGCTCAGCACAGTCTGCTGCTCGCCTGAGATGGCTTTGTATTGTGGTGGCACCACTCACCTATTCTCTTTGATAGTTGTTATTTTATGGGGGTTTTGGTCCTTTTTGTTGTCGCTGTTTTTCATGTTTCCACCGTGTCTGCAGTTTTCTCACCCACCCCCTCCTCAATCCCTTCCCATCTCCCCTTTCTCTCGTGATACACCAGAAACCTGAGACTGGGTTGCTGTTAGGGAGCCACTGGTCTCCTGCTGTGGCATCTTCCAAGCTGTTAACCCTACCTAAGCTGCAGGAGCAATCATTCACCCACCCCCTTTGGCTCCATACAGCTCCTCTTACAGTATCTCACAGAACAGTGGGGGTTGGGAAGGACCACTGGAGATCATCTAGTCCAACCCCCCTGCCAGAGCAGGGTCTCCTAAAGCACAGGATGGCTTCCAGGCAGGTTTTGAATGACTCCAGAGGTGGAGACTCCACTACCTCTCTGGGCAGCCTAATCTAGTGCTTTATCATTCTCAAAGTAAAGAAGTTCCACCACAGTAGCATCCAGTCCTGCCAGTGCCCAACTCTGCCACCCTCCTCCAGATGGGTGTTCCTGGAGTCCTGTGAGGATGCTTGTGGTAAAGCCCTCTTCCATTTGGTGCTACCTGGGAGTGGAAAGAACTAAAGGAAGAGAAAGTCAATGAGGTTGACTTGGTTTGACCTACAAACTCCTCAGGATGCACATGCAGGAACCTGGTCCAGTGCTGTCCCACTCTCAAAGTAAGGAAGTGGCACCTCATGTTTAGATGGAATGTCCTTTGTTCAGGTTTGTAGCCCTTACCTCTTGTCTTGTTACTGGACACCTCTGAAGAAAGCCTGGTCCCATCCTCCTGACACCCTGTAAGTATTGACTGGCACTGAGGAGACTTCTTCTAAGTCTCCTCTTGTCCAGTTAAAAAAGCCTGAACTCCCTCAACCCTTTCTTCATGAGATGTAAATCCTGAAATCTCACAGCAGAAGGGCCAGAAAAGCCCAAGATGGAGCACTCTGGGCTGGAGAAAATGACTTTGTAGCCTTTGAGTGGTCAAAGTGGGAATGCTGAATGCTCTGCTGGGAGGTAATCAGGAGCTTTATTGACCTTTTAGGGATTGGGATAATGTGGCTGCAGTAGATGTGGTGGGAAGAGTGGTGGCATGAGACAGCAGAGGATGATAAAGTAGGTTTGTGGGCATCGTGGCACGATCAGCAAAGGTAGAACAGCAGAGCACTAAGGTATGGTGGGGCTTTGGGTGAGATTTTGAGCACTGAGAGGCTCTGGGACACATACAGAATTGTAGAATTCTTTCAGCTGGAAGAGACTGGAGTCCAACCTTCAACCTAGGACCACCATGGCCACTAAACTGTCACCTAAAGTGCCATACAGGGGACACTGAGGCTTTCATAGCAACAGGGTGGGATTGCCCTATGGAGGCACAGTGAAGTCGTGAGCAGCAGATCCTCCTGGGACTTGTGGGCACCAAACACTGGGAGATGTTGGAGCAGAATTTGGGGCAGAAGATTTTTTCAGGGATGAGGTGGAAGTGAGCACCTTGGGTAGGGAATGTTCGGGGGTAGCAGAGTTAGACCTGTTGGCCCATGGTTAGAGTGGGACAGCGGGTGGGTTTTGGGGCACCATGGCAATCTGGGGTAAGGAGTGGGATGGAAGGTGTGCTGATAGCATCAGAGATTGGAGGTGAAGGACTAGGAAAGAGATCTACATTATTTTTCAAGTGGATAAAATGAAAATACAGAATATTAGGAAAAAAGCAAGGGTGAGTCCCAGACAAGGACCTTGTGTAACCTTTTCAGTGCAGGATGCTTTCATGCTAGACTCTGCATGAAGGGGTTGCATCATGCCCAACATGAGGTCAGAGGTGGCCTTGACAGTACTGGGAGGTTCTCTTTCAGTTGTGCCTTGCCTGGGTGCTGTTATGGGAGATCAAAGTGTTCTGCCTGGCTCCATCTCTGCATTGGCATGGAGAAAAAAAAGGGTGATCCATTTTCTCCTCATACCTGCTAATGAGATCTCAGCTTCTGCAGGACAGCTTGGGCTTGCTCATAGGTGTTACTGGTTTTATTCTCTTGTTTTGCATTTCTTTCAGAGACCATCTCATAGGCAGAGTCTGGGCACCTGCACCAAGTCCCTTAGTCCTTTCCCAGGTGCCTGTGCATCATGCTGAATGCTGTTTCAGCTGCACAGAGCAGGTTTTGGGTTGAGCCCATGTAGGAGCACGCTCTGGCTCCTGGAAGATCTTTGCTGTGAAGGGTGCTGCAGCTCTGCAGCAGGCAGCCCATGGTGGCTGTGCAATCTGCTTCTCTGGAGAGACTCCAAAGTCCTCTGGATATTGTCATGCTGGGCAACCTCCTGTGGGTGTGCTTTAGCAGGGGGGTTTGGACTAAATGATCCCCAGAAGTCCCTCCCAACCCTTGCTTTGCTGGGATTCTATGAAATCCCTGGCTCTTCTGTGCTCCCTGGGGCCTTCTTTTCCTTTTGTGCGACCCATGGTTAATCACCACTGCTTCCAGGAAGTACAGATCAGCCCCAGAAGTGTAGAACAGTTAGAGATGTGACAAGAAAATGACATTAAAATGATATAAGATGAATCCTAAGGTCTCTTTAGCCACCATGGCTAATGGACATCAGGTTTCTCTAGCCCAAAGTGTGAAGCAAGCAGAGGTGTGGGGACAATTCTCATGACTCTCTGTTGATGGTTTTGTAAGCACCTACTCTTTACACAGAATAGTCCTCTGCACCTCATGATGACACATGCATCATGTGGCTAAAGAGTCCCTGGTCACCAGGGATGTCAGTCAGGCATCTTCTAATGGTGCTAAATGCACCTTGAGAGAAAAAAAAAAAAAAAAGAGGGAGAAGAAAATAACCCAACAAAACAAACTCACAAAACCAAACCCATGAAGAAAAAATATTTAAAGCAACCAAAAATAAATAAACAAAAAAAACCCCAAACACAAAACCTGGCTAGGATCCATAAAGCAAAAAAGCTGAACAAATTGGGGCAATTGTCAAGGGAGGTCAAATCTGTTGCCTGTCAAGGCTGACAGTTTCCTCTAGAAAGGACTTGATGTAAACCATCTCCCCGTGACACGTGTGGTGTCCAGGGGCAGCTCTGGTTTCCTAATGCACATCGTTTCTGTGGGATGAGTTTTTGCCTACGCAGCCGAGGTCGATTTTACATCACACTGAACACCGAGCATCAACTCCAGGCTGCTCCTCTGCTGCTTTTCTCTCTTGGTTGTGTTTTGAGCTGGTTTGATTGCAGTGGCTTTGGAATTTGGGTGATCCTTCTTGATGGCGTGAGAGAAAGAGGTATATTGAGACTAGAGAGAAGGAAGATACTATTTAAGCTGAAGGTGGTGGATCACTGACCCAGGTTGCCCTGCTGATAGGTGCCCCACTCCTGGAAGCATTCCAGGTCAGGGTGGGTGTGGCTCTGAGCAACCTGCTCTAGTTGAAGATTGCAGAGTTGCGATGCTGAGTGACATGAGGTAGCACCAGGCTTGGTAGGTAAAAAATGGTTGGACCTGATAATCTTAAAGGTCTTTTTGAACCAAAATGATTCCAAGATGTCCCTGCTGACTGCAGATGACCTTTAAAGGTCCCTTCCAACCCAAACCATTCTATGACTTTATGATTCTATGACTTTTTGATTCTATGCTTCTATGACATGAGTTCAACATCTTGCTCTGCACCCATGTCTTAAGGCAGAGAAGAAGTCCTGTGAAGGGCAGCTGAGGGAACTGGGATTATTCAGCCTACAGAACAGGAGGCTGAGGGGAGGGCTTCTGTTTCTCTGCAACTCCCTGGAAGGAGGTTGGACCCAGATAGGGGTCAGTTTCCCAAGCAGTAAGTGACAGGATGATAGGAAACAGCCACAGTTTTCACCAGGGGAGGTTTAGGTTGGACGTGAGGAACAATTTCTTAATGAAAAGGGTTGTCAAGGCCTGGCCCAGGCTGTCCAGGGCAGTGGTGGAGTCTCCATCCCTGGAGAGATTGAAAAGCCACCTGAGGGATGGAAATGTGGAGCTGAGGGCTATGGTTTAGTGGTGAACTTGGCAGTCCATGTTGGGTTCATGTCTGAACTCAATGCTCTTACAGGTCTTTTACAACCAAGCCTCCTTTTTCCCAGGTTGAACAACCCCAGGCCCTCAGATGCTCCTCACAAGAGTTGTGCTCCTGACCCTAAATGTCAGAGGAGACATGGGCTACCTCTGGGGAGGGGAGGAAGAGAAAGAGAAGATGTTGGCATGGGAAAAGAGAAGAGCATTGTGGTCCCTTCACCGTGGTGCTTCCTTCTCCATCCTGATTATTTCATAAGGCCAAACAAGGAACCAGGATTCAAAATGCTCAAGAGTGGTGGCTCAGGAGCTCTGAAGCATTAACAGTGATGAGTGGTTCATCTTGATTAATTCTTTATCATTGTCTCTCAGGCCAGCAGTGGGTCTGGAGTGACAGCAAAGAGGGAACTGAGGTCAGCTGAGTGCCAAGGAGGCTGATGTGCTGGACAAGTCCCTGAAGCTCTTGTGCTGTTCACGTGGAGGAAACATCTCCAGCAGTTAGGGCATTGTTAGCTTTCTCCACCTCTCTTGCTAGGGTTACCACCAAGGACTGGTTGTCATGGCCTGCCCCGGCACATCAGGAGGACCTGGTGTTGAGTGTGAGGTGTCATGCTTCAGCTAAATTGTGATGATAGTGTCTTAAGAGAGTCATTTCTCATCCTTTCTCACCCTAGCCATGTGATCCTGTTCTTTCCCTTGGAGCATCACTGATCATGTTCTGAGTCGCTGGGCCAGCACTGACCATGTCCTGAGCCCATGTAGAGCTGGTTAAGGGAGGTTCTCCCACACAAAGTGCCTCACTTCTGTTCCAAGATGGTTTTCTGCTATTTTAGCTGCTTTTGTGGGACTGGATAAACTCTGGGACCAGACCACATAACTGGGTTTGGGTAGAGGGACTGCTCCTTTAGCTGTTAGACTGACTCCACTGCAAAGCTTCCTCCAAGAACTGGGATACTCTTGGTTCCTTCTCTGTGACCAGTTGCCATGAGCTGGATCACTCTGAGGACATTGAAGCACCTTTCCAGGGCACATAGACCTGGATGAATCTTGTTCCCAGGTGGAGAAGCTAACCAAAGATGTTCGGCCTGTGCCCTGGGGTCATGCTACCAGCCTGTGTCAAAGCAACTGTGCTTGGGACCTGCTCAGAGCCTCTCCCTGAGGTGACTTGCACTAAAAATCTAACTTCTGAACTTTCTTGAGGGTAGAAGAGATCTTTCCAGACCTATTCCCAGACTCCCTGAGTTTGAGCTGGGAAGTGTCCAATGTTGTTGGTAGGGTAGAGACCATGTACCAATCCTGAGTGCAGCATAGTGTGGCTGGACTAACACTGCTGGCTCCAGAACAGTGGCCTGGCTTCGCAGGAGAGGGTCACAGGGATGCTTTAGACATGGAGCCTCCTGTTAGAACATCCCAACTTGTGTCAAGGTTGACTACTGACTAAGGAAGGATTTCTCTAAAGCCTAATGTCTCTGCATCAGTGGGCCAGAAACTTTTCTGGGCATGCTTTTGGTGTAGCAAAGGCTAGCAGAGGTCAGCCTCCTGGAGATGGTCTGAAGGGCTGGCTTTGGAGAATGTGAAATAGACTATTGGATAAAGCCTCTTAAAAGATGGAGATGAGGAAGCCTTTGATGTAGATCCAAGAGGTGTCAGCAAGGGTAAGCAGTAGGCACATGAGGAGGGGCTTTTTGCTCCTTGGTTATTGTAGTCCAAGGCTGTGCTGCTCCAAAGGAATGAACAAAGTCCTCTGGTTTTCTGTCTGGGAAATCCCTTGGTGTTCTGTCCCCCTGGACCGTTTTAACCTTGATCTGCTCCCTGATGAGGCTCACCACAAGTACTTGCAGAGTTCTGGAGGTGCTCTGTTGTAACTGGGTTGGGGAGAGGGGCTTTTTTCCAGAAAGCAAGCTGCAGGTGTAGGTTAAAGGGCTGCCTGAACTTGAAGAGCCAGTGCCTTTGCCCTGCATTGCCTTGATGTTCTTTGCTGTGCTCCCAGTCTTTGGGAGGACTGATGTCTCACCACCAAAACATAGAATGATTTGGGCTGGAAAGGACCTTAGAGATCATTTTGTTCCAGTTGGAGCCACTGGCCAGGGGTGGAGCCTTAGGTGTGGAGCAAGGTGAATCAAAAGCATCTCTGAGCTGATCTGAGTTCTCTTTGTAGCCATCTAATCATGACATCACCAACTGCAGAATAAAACCCAGTGTCCCAGAACTTGCAGTCATCTGTGGCTGTTCAGGACTGAGAGGCAGTGTGGACAGGGGCTGAGAAGATGAAGAAACCAAAGCCATGGTTCAAACCCATAAGCTCCAGCTCCATCAGAGCGGATTTGTCAACCCAGCACAGCAAAAAAAGAAGGGTCCAGGAGTTCACCTGTTCCCACAAAAGGCTCCAAGAATGATCACAGCACTATTGAATGGTTTGAGTTGTAAGGGACCTTGAAGGTCATCTAGTCCAAACTCCATGGTGGTGGCTTTGGGTCAGGCTATATCCTCAGAAATTACAATGCTCCACACAAGCCTGGGGAGCATTTAGAGCAGCAGCTGCTGGTGGGAACAGGCAGCACAAAGGAAGTTGGAAGAAACTCCATGGGACTTTATGAAATAAGTTGAGCTTGGGGGAATTTCTTAGTCCCCTTCCTCACTCAGAGGCTAGATTTTGCCTTCTCTTGTCGTCCTGACAGATGCTGGCTTGGGATGTGACTAGGAGCCAGAGCCTGGTCTCTGGATGCAAGCTTAGCCTTGAGGGGATGAAACTGAGAGCTGAAAAAAAAAAAAAGCTAAAGACCCATTAGATCATCTACTCCAACCCCAGGAGGACCATCAGGATTGTCCCCTGGAGGTGACTTGGATGGAAATGTCTGCTGTTACTGGGCTTTCATGGTGATCCTCTGGGAACAGCAGCAAAGCCCAGCCTGGGTATGAAACTCTGAAATTTCTGCTTTTGCTTCTAGTTAGTGCAGTTTAAGCATCTCCATTCTCCCAGAGGACATCTGCCCTCCAGGTACAGGAGACCCTTCTTCCATCTGTCTACCCATCTGCCTACCCATGTGTCTGTCTGCTGAGGTCCCTGCAGCTTCACTGCCTACCTGCAAAGGGATGTTGCTGGGCCTCTGGGTCCTACCAGTCCCCAGGGCATAGGACAAGAGGCAGCAACAACAGCTGAGTGACAGGGTGTGTGTGTGTGTGTGTGGGTGATGCAAGCAAAGAGAAGTGGTGTCAAAGGAAGGTTGTCCTCACTTAGAAATTCCCCTGCTGAAGCACACCAGGCAATTTCATCTCTCCACATTTGTGAAGTGATGCTGGTACCACCTGTCCCAAGTGCTGTGTGAGCTGAAAGCCAGCACTGTCCCTTTTGCTGTGGGACAGGAGAGGCTTCTATATATTCTCCTCTAAGGGGTCAAGATGTAGAACCTGTGTCCAGCTGGAGGGTTGAGAACAGGGACTGGGCCAGGGTGGGGATGGTTCAACTCAACAGCCTGTCAGATTGAGACCTAGGGGCAGATTGAATCATAGAATCATTGAGTGGTTTAGGTTGGAAGAGACCTTCAAAGGTCATCTAGTCCAACCCCCCTGCAGTGATCAGGGACATCTCCAACTACAGTAGGCTGCTCAAAGCCACATCCAACCTGGCTCATTGTTGTGGCCATACATGAGCTCCTCCTTGCTCTTGCTGCACCTTAACACCTAAACCTGCAGATACAACCTGCTGTGGTCCTAAAGTCCTGCAGACATCTTCCACCTGCTTAATTTAGGTCCTGTTTCAATCACTTTCTGGCATTGTCTCACCGTTTGTCATCACTGTACAGACCTGTTGCAAGCAGTTTGGGGTTAGGTGAGGCCAGGACCAAGTGGATGAAGACTCCTCATGTCTCAAAATTCCTTGATTCTGGGATTAAGGAACTCCATCCTGCTTCTTGATCCCAGAATCAAGGAAGTTTTGGGCCTTTTCTGCCAATGTTATGCTGTTGGTGTCACACTGCTATGAAGCAGCAGGATCATAGAGTCATAGAATGCATTGGGTTGGAAGGAACCCTGCAAGATCATCTTGTCTGACTCCCCCACAGTAAGCAGGACATCCAAAACTAGGTCAAGTGGCTCAGGACTCCATTAACTTTGACCTTGGATGGCTCCAGAGATAAAGAATCCACCACCTCTCTGGGAACCCTGTTCCAGTGTTTCATTACCCTCAGAGCGAAGAAGTTCCTCCAAATGCTGATGATGGGACAGTCTGTGAGGACAACAGGTGATCTTCCTCCCCTACAGATGTATCTTGTATTGACCATCTTTGCAGTGCTTACTTGTCCCCAGTCCACAGGGTGAATTCCCCCTGACTCCCACCACCTCACCTTTGTATCTGCATCTTGCAGCCCTCTGTTGGCCAGCAGGAGCAGGGAAGTGGCCGTGCCCCTGTACTGGGCACTGGTGCAGCCACATCTGGGTTCGGTTTTGGGCTTCTCACTCCAAGAAGGACATTGAGATGCTGGAATATGTCCTGAGAAGGGTGACAAAGGTGTTGAAGGGACTGGAGACCAACTCAGGTGAGGAGTGGCTGAGGGACCTGTGACCTGGAGAAAAGGAGGCTGAGAGCTCCTACAGCTCCCAGAAAGGAGGTTGAGATGAAGTGGGGATTAGTCTCTCTAGTATTAGGTGGTAGGATGAGAGGAAGTGGGCTCAGGTTCCACCAGGGGACGTTTAGATGGAGACATTGGAAAATATTTCTTTCCTGCAAGAGCGGTCAGGCATTGGAACAGGCTGCCCAGGGACACGGAGGAGTCACCACCCCCGGAGGTTCTCAAACCCTGTCTGAGCACGGCACTTCGGGACAGGGTTTAGTGCCCGTGGTGGTGGTGGATTGATGCTTGGACCCAATGGGTTTAGAGGTCTTTTCCAAACAAAACGATCGTCTGATTCTCTGATTCCCTGATTAACCCAATGACACCCTCCTGCCTCTGCTCCTCATCCTCCCCTCCTCTCCTCTCCCCATCTAGGGGAGCTTCTTTCAGGTTCCCTCCGAGCTTTAATTGAAAGCAGCCGACGCAGCGCGCAGGCGGCACAGAACGCGCCGAGACCCAGGAGCCACTCTGAAGCCTGACTCAGGTTGAGGAACCTGCCGGCACGTCACGGGGCCGACAGATAATTAAAGTGACAATCGATCACGAGGGAGGAAGCGGGGGGAGCAATCGAGGTGGCAGCGGCAGCGACGAGGCAGCGATGCCTCTCCCGGGGAAGTCGCGGCCATGCTGAGCAGATGGCCCAGATGAAACCTATTTTTCGGGCCACCTTCAGCCTGGCCACCTGACGGAGAGGGGTTTGAAGTCCTTTGGGTGCTGCCGGTGTGGTTCAAAACAACAAACCCCCAAAAACCAAAGCAGAAAAAAAAAAAAAAGAAATAAAGTAAAAAACAAAAGGCAGAGTTGGCTGATGGGAGTGTTTTGGTGTTGAAAGGACTCGTGTGTGTGCACGTAAAGACAGATGGGCTAAAGCTCCTGAATGCTCATGAAAGATTCAGGGGCGTCACTTGTTAAATTTAATTGGGAGAAAACTCAACTCCATGCCTGCCTGCACGGTTTGCTGCCTTCTGCTTAAGAAGTCAACTGACAAGCTTGTCGTACCAGGTTTGTGGTGGGTTTGTTTTTTTGTTGTTTTTTTTTTTTTTCCTTCTCTCCTTCCTTCCCTCTCTCCCTCCCACCTATTTTCATGGGTTGTGGTGTAAATAATTTGAGGCATGTTATCTCCTGCCTCTTGTTGGGGTGGGTGACACTCCTGGAGTGGTAGATACATGGGAAGGAGAGTAGTGGGCTTTTGGTGATGCTGTCAGTTTGGGTTCCAGCAGATCTCGGACACTAGAATCACAGCATTATAGAATGGTTTGGGTCAGAAGGGATCTTAAACATCATCTAGTTCCAACATCCCCCCACCATGGGTGGGAATACCTTCCACTAGACCAGGTTGCTCAAGGCTTTGCCCAACCTGGCCTCAAACACTTCCAGGGAGGATGAAGAAGGTCTTTACTAAGAAGTGTTCTTTTAGCCAGGGAGGTGGTAGAGACCCCAGTCCTGGAGACATTCAAGGTCAAGCTTAATGGGGTTCTGAGGAACCTGATCTAGTCAAAGATGTCCTTGCTTAATGCAGAAGAATTGAACAAGATGAACTTTAAAGGTCCCTTCTGGCCCAAACCATTCTGTGGTTCTATGATAGGAGTTCAAGTGGTGCTTCTGCTGCAGGTTCCTCACCTGCCCTCAAGCCAGCGATTTTGATCCAGAGATGCAAGTGCTTCCATAGACTTTGGGTACTTGCAGAGATTTGGGCTATAATTCCTCTGCCATGGTGCTAAGACAATTTTGTTCCCCATGGGAATGCCTGGTGGGAGAGAGGAGACGTGGTCCTCCTCTGGAGCTGAGCTTTTCAGACCATGGAGGAAACCTGTGTGCAAAGAGGGGTGACAGTGAAGTGTGATGGCTTCTTCTCAAGGGGGATTTTGAAAGTGATGGGTGTTTTCGGTGCTACTTGGTTCTCATTTAAAGAAGAGGAGATGCCAGGAGGGACTCATCCCTCCAAAAGCAGCTCTCTGTGCCCACTGTGGCTTCCTCTGTTGCCAAAGAGAAAAAGTGATCCTGCTGGAGGGACAATTCATCTCCTCTGGACTTTGATGTCTGCAGAAAGCCAGATGAATCACACCTGAAAATCCCTGCTTCTCCCTAATGACTCCAAGAGAACATGCTGCGACTCCCAGAGGTGTTCTCTTGCTCCACAGATATCCTTGAAGATGTGATGTGGATCCTTGTCACTCGAACTTAGGTGGGCAATGCCAGTTTTACACTGAATCTTCATGTCTGGAACTGGGACTAGATTTGCATAAGATTTCTGCATCCTGGAACACTTCCAGGCTGAGTTTGCATCCAGACACAAGACGGTGGTTTTGGAAGTCATGCAGGTCCGAATCGTCTTTTACTCAAGGTGGATACTCCTGGATGGCAACTGCCACATCACATTTGATACCTGAGTTCATCTCAGGCTTCTCCTTAACTTCAGGGACTAGGGGTAGTGGAAGAGTTCATTAGGACTGGTTGGTGGACATGTGAGGTGCTTGGCATAATGTGGGGGAAGTTTGCAACCTGCCAGATGACCTGATCACTTCTCATGGGTGAAGGACCCACAGAATCATCCAATAGTTTGGGTTGGAATGGACCCTTTAAAGGTCATCTAGTTCAACTCCCCCTGCAGTTAGCAGGGACATCATGAATAGAGCAGGTTGCTGAGAGTCCCAACCAACCTGACTTGGAATGGTCCCAGGTATGAAGCACCTACCATCTCTCTGGGTAACCTGGGCCAGGATCCCACCACTCTCATTGTGAAAAATGTTTTCCTTCTCTCCAGTCTAAATGTCCCCCTTTTAGTTTAAAACCATCACTCCTGTCACAACAGACCCTATGAACCTTGTGCAGAGGATGTTGGTATCAACAGATCTTACTCCCAGAGAAACACATCTCAACCCAAAATTTACACTGCACAACAGTGTGCCCCAACCTGAGTGCTACCTTTCTGTGCAGGAGCACTCCAGCATGCCCAGATGTTCATCAAAAGCCACCTTTTGGCCATAGCATTGAGGGACAGATGATCTGTTGTGGGGCCATATTCCATAAAACCACCATCTACAGGAAATTTTTCAAGAGCCAGGGGACTCTTGATGCCACTGAGATGACACCTCTCTTGGTGACAGGATACCCAGGTGTCATTCAGAAGCACCCTGAGTCCACTGGGGGATGGCTCCTGATGCAGAGATGACTCTGGGTGACATGGTTGTGTGGCTGGAGACATGACACACCATGTGAACTTAACTGAGAAGGATGACGCATCTCCCAGTCTGCTTGTGGCATGGGAGGGAAAGAATTTGACAGAGATACTTTGATGACAGCCTTGGAAGAAGATGGATGGATGGATGGATGGATGGATGGATGGATGGATGGATGGATGGATGGACGGACGGACGGAGAGGTAAGATTCCACCTGGAGTACTGTGTCCGGCTTCAGAGTCCTTAGAACAAGAAAGGCATAGACCTGTTGGAGCAGGTCTGCAGGAGGCCACAAACTAATGCAAGGACTGGAAGCCCTCTGATGTAAGACCAGGTTGAGAGAGTTGCAGTTGTTCAGCCTGGAGAAGAGAAGGCTCCAGGGATATGATCTTGTGGCCTTTCAGGGCTTGAAGAGGGCTGTGAGAAAGCTGGGAACAGACTTTCTCAGGTTCTGTTACAACAGGACAAGGAGTGATATTTGGCTAGGGAGGTTGTGGAGGCGTCTTCTGTGGAGAGATTCAAAGTCCTCCTTGACACAATCCTGTGCAACCTGCTCTGGATGACTCTGATTTAAGAGGGAAGTTGAACTAGATGATTTCCAGAGATCCCTTTCCAACCCCACCGTGCTGGGACGCTGTGAATGACAGCGATTAGGACTTACACCACACAGCTGTAGGTGGGAAGTACACAGAGCTGAACTGATGATGGGTAGCTCACTAAGCTCCTCTAACTCAGTTTTCTTGGTCATCTACCCTTGCCATGAGCTCTCCTTTGAACCCATAACTACTGACTGGGCAGAACCATCTCACCTACAGCAGGATCCTCGAAGGCTGAGGGGACAGTGATAAAAGCATTACTTTCTTCTTGCCGTGTTGAATTGTCCCCTTCATTACCAACTTGCTGTGCATCTCCAGCTTGCTTGGGTCAAACTCTGCCTTTGGCTGTCAGATCTTGCAGCCTTTGTCTGCTCTAAGAGAAGTTGCCTAAAACCCCAGGTGACAGCACACAGACAGGTTCCCACAGCTCCGTGATGACTCATTTGCAGTTTCATGCCAGTTTGGGTTCTGGCTTTGAATTTCTCAGGGTAGAGGCACAGATTTGAAGGAAAGTTTAAAAAAATAGAAAAAAATAAAAGGTGAAATCTGCTCAAAACTGCCTCAGCAGGGAGGTTGTTGCCTGCATATCCAGGACTTTTGGTAAACTTCTGTTGCTCCTAGAATCGTAAAAATCATCAAATGCTTTGGGTTGGAAAGGACTTTTGTAGGTGACCTAGTTCAACCCACCCTGCAGTCAGCAGGGACATCTTCAATTGGAGTAGGTTGCTCAGAGCCCCAACCAACCTGACCTGGAATGGTTCCAGGGATTCGACATCTCCCACCTCTCTGGACAACCTCATCTGGGATCTCACCACCCTTAGTGTAAAAAATATCTTCCTTCTCTCCAGTCTAAATCTCCCATCTTCAGTTTCAAACCATCTAAACGGTCTGTCCCCATCCTTCTTCTTGGTCTTGTAAAGTCATGAAAGGCCATCAGAAGGTCTTGCTGGAGTCTTCTCTTCTCCAGGATGAGCAACCCTGACTTTCTTAGCCTCACCTCACATCAGAGGGCTTCCAGCCCTTGGACCACTGCTGTGGCCTCCTCTGGCCCCACTCCAGCAGGTCCATGTCTTTGTTATGCTGAGGACTCCAGAATTGGCTCCAGCACTGCAGGTGGGGTCTCAGCAGAGCACAGCAGAGGAGCAGAATCCCCTCCCTCCCCCTGCTGTACACACTGCTGGGGATCAGCCCAGGACAGGGCTGGCTCTGGGTTGGCAGTGCACAGTGCTGGCTCATGTCCAGCTTTTCACCCAGCATCCACACTTGAGTTGCCCAGGGAACCCAAGGAGATTGCCTTTATAGTTGTCCTTTGGTTTCTGGGCTGTGGGTTTTTTACCTTTTACTCCTTAAAAAATTACTAAACCCAACCCCTCTTTCCTTTATCTCCACTGGCAAAGGAAAAATAATGATTATGAATTTCCACAATAAAAAAAAAAAAAAAAAGCTCCCTGCAAGTTTTGGTGTCAAAAATGAGATCTCCCCAAATCCCCTACTTTGCTTTGATGCTGAATAAAAGAAATTTGAATGACACAGAGGGTTTTTTTGTATCGTTCTAAACTCCATTTTTCACTTAAAAACTGCAGCAGCCTTTTGATTACTGAGCCTCAAACCGATTCTATCCATCTAACATTCAAACTCATCCCGAGATGTCACAGGAGGACACCATGACTATGCCTTGCTGCCAGCAACTGCCCTGAGTCAGGTTCCTACACCATGAGGATCTGGCATGGGAACAGAGCCTGCAAGATCTCATTGTGGCAGCAATGTCACAGGTCCAGGTTCGTGACCTTGACACAGAGGCTGCTGGGAGGAGCTGATATATGAGGTCCGGAGGATGATGGAATCTTCCTGTGGGGTCTTTAGCAACGTTTGTTGGAGCTTCAGCTCTTCTGTCATGAACATCATGCTGACAATGTCCTGTAGAGTCACTGCATAGTGTTCCCAGCTGTATCTCCCACCCAGGGCATAAAGACCTGCAGTGGAAGACGGGGAATCAGCATGGAGATCAACCTCTGGTTGTAAATGAGTCATTGCCTAGGGAGCTGCTTCCAGCATGGATGGTGTTATTCAGAGCCAAGTTCCTTTGCTTGTCTTCCAGAGCCTTCATCCTTTAACTTAAAGGGGATCTGGTCATTCAGCCACTCCACCCACCAGAGTGAGCTGGTGCCTAGAGGTGCTCTAGAGAGCTCTCCAGATCAATGGAGTCCAAGCCATCCCCTCCATTTCCTCTAAGCACCCGAGACATTCAAGTTTGTTATACTTGCTAACCTCCAACCAACCTAATCTCTCACAAAACCCTCTTCAAAGTGTCCTACCAGGCTGCACTGTCTGGTGTATAAGACAGGTAGCAGTGCTGCAGTGGGGTGTGTGTCATTGGTGAACACTCAACTGAAACTGATGGCCTTGGTGGCAGGCAAGGAGGTGCTCAGTTGCCTGTGGAGCATCTGGGACCCTCAGCACACACACTCTGTGTAAAACAAGGTGTGTTTGAGAAAAGAGAGGACGTGAGAGGTTTGGAGAGCATGTCTGATGAGGAGAGGCTAGGGGAGCTGGGTTTGTTTAGCCTGATGCAGAGGAGGCTGAGGGAACACCTCATTGCTCCCTACAGCTGCCTGAATAAAGGTTGTAGTGAGGCCAGTGTTGGCCTCTTCTCCCAAGCAGCTAATGACAGGACAAGAACTAATGGCCTCAGATTGCATAAGAGGAGGTTTAGGTTGGAGATTAGAAGAAATTTTTTTCCCTGAAAGGGTTCTCAAACACTGGAACAGTGTCCCCAGGGAGGTGTTTGTATCCCTATCCCTGAAGGTGTTTTAAAGATGCAGAGAGACATGCAGAGTGTTTAGAGAGACATGTGGTGCTGAGAGACATGGTTTAGCACCAGACTAATGACAGGGCAAGAAGAAATGGCCTCAAACCACACCAGGTGAAGTCTAGATTGCGTATTAGGAAGGATTTCTTTACTGGAATAGTGGCCAGACATTGGAAGAGGCTGTCCAAGGAGGTAGTAGAGTCACAGTTCCTGGAGGTGTTCAGGAAAGGCAGTCTGGGACATGGTTTAATGACCATGCTGGTGTTGGTTTGATGGTTGGGCTTGATCTTAGAGTTTGTTTCCACTGAAACAATTCCAGGATTCAGTAAAAAGTAAGTAGATGTCCGTGCTGACTGAGGAGGGGGTTGGACTAGATGACATTTAAAGGTCCCTTCCAACCAGTCCATGGTTCTGTGCTGATGGCGGAAGGAGACAGTCAGTGAAGGGGACTCTGAGCTTGAAGAGTTTCTTTTTTCCAACCTCAATAGTTCTATGTGTAGACCTGACTCTATGGGACACAGTCTAGTGCTCATGGTGTTGTTGGATAGAAGGTTGGACTTGATGATCTTAGAGGCCTTTTGCAAGCTTGATGATTCTGTGATTCTATAGACAATGAGTCTACGTGGCACTCGGGGACATGGTCTAGCGGCCATGGTGGCGTTGGGTTGATGGTTGGACCGAATGATCTTAGAGGCCTTTTGCCACCTTAATGATGTTTCTGTGATTCTGTGATTCCATGATTTGCCTCCTGGTATCCTCCAGGCCCTTTTATCCTCTCGGGGTGCAACCGAGACGGTCGTTAGCGTTCCGCCATCCTCTTGACTTTCCTCCCTTCCCTTCCAAAGTGATATTTTCTCACTTCCGCGCGGCGTGCGGGGTGAATTTTAGCACCCGTAAACACTTTGCGCTGCTGGCTCCTGGCTAATTGACTCTGACAGTTAGTGTAGTCAGCAGCTGAATGGTGTCACTGGGAATTAGACTGCCGTGATAGACTGCCAGGAGCAAATTACTTTGTCACTTCTCAGCTGACTCTAAAATATGGAGCTTTTTATTTTTTTTTTAATTCTTCTTTTTACTTCTTATTATTCTCCCCCCCCCTCCAGTTTTTGTTTTTGTTTTGTTTTTTATTTCCCTTGATTTTTTTTCTCTTCCTGCACACAATAAACTCAACCTGATTTATTTAAATAGCATTTTTTTTTTCTCTTCAAGACAACCTGGAGAGTTGGGAACAAAACCCCTCTATCTCCACCCTACCACTACACAAGCTTTCTTCCCCCCCCCCCCCCTAACTACAACACAGCAGCGTCNNNCCCCCATATATATGAAGCAGGTAGGTTCTGGAAATGTTGTTTTAAAGAGGAACCAAATGATTCATACACTAGGAAAGAGATTGCAAACACACATCCCTTCTCCTCCTGTCTATGGTCCTTAGAGGTCTTTTCCAACCAAAGCAGTTCTATAATTCCGTGCTGTCCCAAACACATCCTTTCTCTTCCTGTCTATAGTGCTGAAAGGTCTTTCCCAACTGAAACAGTTGTATAATTCTACGATTCTCTGATGTCCCCTCCCCAAGCCTGCTAGTCATCACCCATCTAGAAGTTTCATGGAATGATAGAATGGTTTGGCTTGGAAGAAAACTTCAAAAGTCATCTCGTTCAACCCCCCTGCAGTCAGAAGGGACATCTTCAACCAGATCAGGTTACTCACAGCCCCATCAATCTTGAATCTCTTCAGGCATAGGACCTCCAACACCTCCCTGGGTTTCAATGTCTCACCACCCTCATAGAGAAGAACTTCTTCCCAATGTCCAGTCTATATCACTCATCCATCCACCTACAACAGGGCTCTTCCATTTGTTTGTTGATCTCCCCGTGTCATTTATTTTACCATACAGGATTTTAGGACTGCATCCATCTGCCGTGCGGGGCTCTCCATCATCTGCCTGTGGATCCATCCTTTGATCTGTCTCTTGGCTGATCTTATCTCCTTAGCCTCTCCTAGATGTTTCCCATGGTACTGGATCCCTCTAAGCCTGTAGGCAGTGCTGGGACAGTTGTTGTCATAGAATCAGAGAACAGTTTGGGTTGGAAGGGACCTTTAAAGATCATCTAGCCCAACCCCTTCACAGTAAGCAGGGACATTGTCAAGCTGACCATTCTCAAAGCCCTTTTGAGGTCCTGCCCTTGGCCACCTTCATGATGTTTGTTGAAAGGCTGATGTGAATAGCTGCTGGTTGGATGTTCTGAATGTGCTGGAGTTGATCTGTCTGCTCCAATACCCAAGATGAGTGGGATTTTAACCAGGCAAAAGGAAGTAACTCCTGGGGTGATGGAACCAAGCCCTGTTTAAATGTCATATAGATGCAAAACCATCATGGTTGTCCTTACCTGAGAGGACCTGGGCTCTCACAAAAAAATGTCACTTCTGACACTCATGTGCATTACAGTGAGGAGAGGGTTATCTCCCTGACAGTGTTTCTGTGCCTTCATGCAGAACCTTGAACCATCACCCAGACCACTCAAGGTCAGAGTGGAAAGGTGGAGGGCATCTACTTAGTTGCATGCTCAGCGGTTTGGGTCTGGAAGTGAACAAGAGCCTCAAACCTGTTTCATTCAGCTGAATCACTCATCTAGGGCTGCTCCAGGGTTTTGGTGCTAGGGATTTAACTCTGCACTGGAAGACCTTTTTATGCATGTGGGAATGAGAGGGGCAGGCTGGTGCTCCTCAGCACTGGGATGGAATAATTTTGGTGATGTCACTTAACTTAATAAAAGCCTTTTCCAACCCCTGCTTTGTCTACATCCTTCGACCAGTGCCTTGTGCAATGCTGCTACTATCACACTTTGTATCTTTCCAAGTGTGATTCCACCCCACAAAAAGAGTGACTCCAGGCTGACAAAATCATAAAAACATACTTTTTTTTTAAACTTTTTTTTTTTTTAAAGTTTACCACCAGTGCAGCTTCTCCCCCCTACTCTCCATTCCTGCTACCCTAGTCCTGAGGGGTGAAGGGCAATGTCCCTGGCCAGTCCCTCTGGATAGACTCTTTTGTTCTCAACACAGGCTCTGACATGCTGGTCGATCTTTGTCAGAGAGAGAACGTTGCATCTGTTTTGGTTGCAGGGATCTCACAGGGTTAGCTCCAAGACCATGGATTGGCAGTTGGGCACCAGAAATGGGAGGTTATAGCTTGAGTGTGGGCAGCCTTTTGGTTGCTGTTGCTCTTGAAGGGTTCTGATCTTCTCACTTGAGACTGGAGTCCTGAGATTCAGGGGAGATGATCATCTAAACATGAAGCCCATGGCCTCTTTGCTGAAAAAAAAAAAAAAAAAAAAAGATGAAGAAGCACAGGTGGCACTTCAAGAACTGGAGGACAAGTCCTACAGATGCATCAGAGTTATTCTGGGTTTATACCTGGGAGCAGCTGGCTGACCTATGCATGAACCAGGGCTTGTTGAGTTGTGGTGATGGAGATGTTCATTCTTCACAGCAGTCTTCCATGAGATGATTTGCTTAGCACTCAGTTTCAACAAGGCTGCTAACTTCCCAGCCTCCCCAAAACCTAACTCACCTGGACACCAATTGTCCTTACCAAAGAGAAGCCAGCAGTCAGGAAGCTGCCCTGCTTCAAGACCAGCAGAAATGGGACAATCCCACCTGGAAGTGACTTTACACACCCAGGCTCCCCTCATGTCCCTAAGACACCTGGCAGAGATACTCCAGAAAATACCACCTTTGATTCTGTTTGCCACCAGTAAACCCAGGAGTGCTCAATCTGTGAGCTGCCTGGACCTGCCTCTTGCCAGCCTCTGGATGTGACACAAGATATGCATCAACCTCAGTAACTCTACCATGCAAACAGAGGCACCACAGGGAGATAGATGCAGGGCTTGAAGCTTATTGGAGGAGCTGGTAGGGGTGAGATGGCAGGGTGGGGCTTCTGGAGTCCCTTTTGCATGGCTTCATCCAAGTCCTTTCTCATGGATGACTCAAGTGCTTGGCTTTGTGCTAGGGAAGAGGTGATGCTCTGTGCACAAGTGTCAGTGCCCATCATGCCTGGAAGCAGCCCTCTGGTCTCATTTAGATGGGCCTGGGAACTGCCATCCTTATTACAGAGAAGAAGCCACAATTTTTGTCCATTTTTAATGGCCTGTGGGCTCTTGGTAGGTTGGCTGGTTAGCTCACTGCTCCAGGGTCTGCACATGTCTCCTGGACCACAGTTTTATTGGAGGCTTTAACGGACCAGGAAGTTCCACTGACCCCTCCTATCCGTCCTTCAGTCTTTTCTGGACTGCTATGAGCTGGCAAGCTCCTGGAACCTCTCCCTGTCCAAAACAGGGACCTTTTTTCCACCCACTGCCTGTTCAGGCAGCAAGATCATGTTGATATGACCCTTGGGCAGTTGGCAAGGTGGATGGTCCTCCTGACACCACTTGTCTGAGCCACCTGATGAATCTGTTGGTGTCAGACACCGGGCTATGTGTGAGTGATGAGTGAAGTGATGAGCAGAGCTGATGTGGTGAGTGGCAGTGATGTGACGAGCAGTGGTGATGCTGACATGTGTCTCCTTGTCACTCTCAGAGCTCCTTCCTCTCCTCAGAGGAGAGTTTGAAAAACAGATGGAAGGAGGAACCTGGTGGCTTGGATAAGCAGATATCTCTGCAAAGTGGTGTCCACAGAAGCTTTTGGGTAACTATGTGGGACCTGGACACAAAATCAACATGATGATTAATTTTAGTGCCATTAAAATTGTTCAAAGCTAGGTTGAAAGGGGTCTTGAGGAACTTGGTCTACTAGGAGATGTCCCTACCTATGGCAGGGTGTTTGAATTAGATCCCTTCCAGCCCAAAGCATTCTAGGATTGCTTTAATTCCTCTAGGCAAGGATTGAAGGAGATGGGGATGCAGAGGATGTGTCACCTTAGCACAAGTCTGCTAAGGTCTGAAGTGTGCCTCAGCTTCTCTTGCATAGCAGAAACTTTGATGTTTCAAAGACAGCTTCCCACTTTGGTGGCCTCCTTTTCCCTTCAGATGCTCTGTGGTTCCAGGGGTTGTTGATGTGACCTGTGGGTGCTCAGAGCTGCAGTGTTCAAAGTGACCCATGGCAGGGATGATTTGAAGGAGGAACGACCTTTGAAGGGGAAGGAGAACACCTTCAGCCTGTCAAGAGGAGGACAGTGTCTGCTGGAGAAGAGCCAAAGGAAAACTGATCGAGAGAGCACAGGAGAGAAAAAGAGATGCCCAGAATAGCTCATTGCTTGGACCTGCGCCTTGCGATGAAAGCTTGTCCATCTACAGTGCCTGACCTCCTGCCCCATCCCAGTCAGGTGCTCTACCCATGCTCTAGGGGCCTGCAGAAGCTGCAGTATGGCTGTGGAGGCACCAGGGATCTGAAGACATGTACAGATAGGACACTTATGGCCGTGGTTTAATGGTAATGGTAGTGTTAGCTTGATGGTTGGACTTGATGACCTTAGAGGATTATTCCAACCAAAACAACTCTATGACTCTGTGAAGATCTCATCCTCGGCAGATGCAGAGCATGGGAGAGGAGGTCCTGAGCTTAATTCAAAGGGTGTCTTTTAAATGGGATTTATGAGGAGGATTTATCCTAGTGAATTTGGATGGAATACTTGTGGTTTAAACACACCCATCCTCATAGCCTCCTGACCTTTAAAGCAGAGGCCTCTCCAAATTTCCAAATTGCACTTTCTCTTCCCTCTTAGGACTATTTTCCCTGTTCCCCCATGTTCTGGTGAACTCAGAGGCCTTTTTGTCTTTGCACTTTCTCCAGGTTCTCATGGACTCAGAGGCACTTTTTTTTTTTTTTCCCCCCAGTTTGCACCAGGAAGCTAAGTAAATCGGAGGGGGAACAAAGACTTTTTTGGAACAGAGCAGTGCCAAAATCAGCCAGAGGTGAAGAGTCCTACCCAGAAAGGAACAGGATGTTTTGGTGAAGGCTTGGAGAAGAAAAAGAAGAGAAAACCTACCCCAAAGCAGGAACACCAAGCACTCTGTCTTTGCCCAGCTTCTTGGCTTTGCCCATTTTTGGGTCTCTTCTGGCTGTGGCCCCCAGGTGATGAGTTTTTCACTTCACAGTTTTGGAAGCACATGTCCCTCTGGCCTGTGAGCTGTCATGGTTCCAGTACATTCATGTCCTCCCACCAATGTCTTGTGATGAGTGGTTTTAATTTTACTGGTTCTCAAGTTACACTGAGCTGTGAAGATGGTTAAAAACATCCTGGGTTGGGACATTTGGTCTTTCCCATTCTAGGATCGAAGTGCAGTGTCTCCAACAGTCAGACCCTGTTCCTTCACTGTGCAGTTGTGATGGCAGCATCAGATCACATATGACACCTGAGCATTTTGGACTTGATGATATTGGTATTGAGCATCAAGGTCTCCTCCAAACAAGATGATTCTATAATTCTATAATCTTGCAGGAGACCACACAGAAGCGTGGCAGCTCTACACCCATCTCCAGGACATGCAAGGTTTGGACACATCCATCTTCTGACCACCAGATTTGAGAGGCATCATTCTGCCTCTGTGCTCCACTGTGCAGAGACCCCACCTTTGGAGCTGGAACCAGCTGTGGAGTCCTCAGCATAGCAAAGACATGGACCTGTTGGAGTGGGTCCAGGGGAGAGCATAGGAATGATGGCAGGGCTGGAAGTCCTCTGCTGTGAGTGCAGAATGAGGGAGTTGGAGTTCTGCCTGAGGAAGAGAAGGCTCCAGGGAAAACTTGTTGTGGCTTTCCAGTAGTTACAGAGGTCTGTAAGATGGTGACGATCTTTTAACAAGGCCTTTTGTGGCAGGACAAGGGGCAATGGTTTGAAACCAGAAGAGTGAGATCTAGACAGGAGAGGAGAAAGGCATTTTTGACACTGAGATTGGTGAGGCCCTGGCCCAAGTTGCCCAGAGAGGTGGTAGAAGTCCCATCTCTTAAGACACTCCAGGTCAGGTTGTCTGGGGTTCTGAGCAACCTGCTCTGGTTGAAAATGCCCTTCCTGAGTGTGGGGTGGTTTGACTAGATGGGATTTAAATGTGCCTTCCAATCCAAACCATTCTATGATTCTATGATCCCATGTGCACCTGAACTGCTCTGTATGATGTGGTTGTGATACACCTGGATCTGAACCCGAGTGTCTCTGTGTGTGGATTTTGCCACTGATGGTTCTGAATGGCCTGTTCAGGATGAGGAAAGGGCTTCTGTCACATGAGCATAAGCAGCATCCTCTAAAAATAAATCTGAAATGACCTTGTTCCACCAAACTTCCTCCTCATCCTGTAGACACTCAGGGGCATCACCGTGTGTCCCATGCAGGCAATTGCACACACACAGATGGACTATGCCTGTATGGTGATGATCACATACCCAAACCAGAAGCCTTCATCCCTCTTTCCCCTCTACTTTTATGAAGAAAATTCATCTCTTTGTGTTTCTTCAGCTTTACATCCTTTAAGGGTCACTTCCAGAAAGATTTCCACCATTTCCCTGCAGCCTCACAAGGCAGACACGTCCTGTGAGAGTCTTTGGTGCCATCAGCATGTCTTATTTCCCAATGTGTTTCATGCTGATGAGCCCCAGTTTGTAGTAGGGCTGGTGATATCTAATGGTGGCTACACCTGGGCTTGATCCTTCCCTTCCCTTCCCTTTGGTGATGGATCTCTCCCTCCTGCCATGCCCATGTGCTTTCCTGACTTGGGTGGGAGCGTCATGTCGGTGATGAGCAAAGAAGCAGATGGTGCTGTGCTAGAAGCTACATCTCCTCCAGCTCTGGAAGCTGGATCTGAAATATGAACAACCCAGTACACGAGATGTAGCTATGGGTTTGGGCTGCAAACCCTTGAAAGTGCCTCTCTGAGAACATCTCTCCCAACCTCCATCTCTGCTCTTTGTTGCCTGTCCAGCTCGATATAGGCCCAGTAAAGTGGGTTGTGCTGGTTGGGATGGCAAATGCCAGCACGAGTCATGAACCCTTCTGTCTTTTCTCATGTGCTGTAAGGGTTTCACCTGCAGAGAGCAGGTGATGTCTGCTTTCAGCTGCATCAGCAGTGACAAGCAGCATAAATGGATGCTCTTGGGAGGTGGAACTCAATTTGCTCCATTTGGCCCGAGCCATAAAATGTCTTTGGTAAGACACTCACTCTTTGTGAATGTGATTCAAACATTACGGTGGATTGAAGACTTTTTGCAGTGCACAGTATGGACCACATCATACTGGAAGCTGAGACAGCTGAAGCATGTCTCAGGTTGCTCCATGCTACACAGTCCTAGACTTATTGAATTGAGAAATGTGCATGTGTCCCTCGTGCACACACAGCAGGGTCCTGGTCAGCATCACTGTGGTGTTTTGGGGCTGTGTAGATAGGCTTCCTTGTGTGGTTTCCTCTCTAGGAAGTGTAATGGTCCGTCTGTGCTGCAAGGTAATGCACACCAATTGCCATTTGCTCAAGTTGGAAAGCCCTCATGTCACCTCCAAAAGCAGGTGAGCAAAGGTTTGATGTGAAAATCAGGTTGTGCTAGCCAAAGGAGTGAAGCTGGCAGCTCCAGCTGGAACTCTTTCAGCAGAGTTTACATACTTCAGCCAGCACCAGTGCTCTCCACCCCCTGAATCAGCAGCCCACAAGGTCCCTCGAGGGATGGTTAGCACAGAATCTTCGAACGGGTTGGGCTGGAAGCGACCTTAAAGACCATCTGGTTCTACCCTGCCTCACCACGGGCAGGGGCACCTTCCACTAGAAGAGGTCAGTAAAAACCCCTCCCAATCTTGAGCACTTCCAGGGAAGGGGTATCCACAACTTCTCTGGGCAATCTGGTCCAATGTTTCACCACCCTCACAATGAAGAATTTCTTCCTAATATCCACTCTAAGTCTCCCTCTTTTAGGGAGACCCCTTGCCATGTCACCACACTCCCTGATCAGCAGTCCCTACTCTGCTTTCCTGTAGCCCTGTTTAAGTACCAAAAGGCCACCAGAAGGTCTCCTCAGAGCCTTCTCTTCTCCAGGCCGAACAACCCTAACACTCTCAGCCTGGCCTCCCACCCTGAGAAGGAAACATCCCTACCAGTATGTCTCTCAGTGATGACCAGACAACCAGAGATCCCCTCCAGCTTTGAGACCTTTGGCCCCAGCCATTCTAGTGGAGTATATGGGTGCAGTAGGACAACAGATCCCTTTGGGGAGAAGAAGAGGACACAAAGCCAGTGTTCTCCTCAGGAAACTCTATTGATTTGGCTTCCTGGACAAACCAAAAAGCCCACTAAAGGGAATTGTTGGATAAAAATAGACAATTGGAGTCTATGAAATGACTGTGTTAGCAGCCAACCTCAGCGCATCAAGGACCCTTCTTGCTCTCAGAGAAGAAGAGGCTGTGGAGAAAAAGATGGCCAGAGACCTGGTGCTGGTACCAGCTTGCCAAGGACATTTTGGGCTGCTCCATGCCCTGAGACAATGGCTCCTGGCAAAGCTTTGGGCCTGGAACTGGGATGCAAGAGGTCTGGTGGGAGGCACGAGTGTTGTGATGTCTCAAGGGCTGCCCATCCAACCTTGATCTTTGTTCATTGGGATGGTGCAACCATGCAGTAGGTGTTGGGGCAACACAGTGGGGTGTGAGGTCTAACAGCTTCAGAGAGGGAGCATGGGGACAGGCAGGGGGCAAAGACAAAAGCACAGGAGGGGTGAAGTGGTGATGGCTGGCTTGCTTGTTCCCACTCTCAATGTTGTGGGTAGACTGACCATCCCCTCTGGATGGGTGATTGCCCTGAGTCTGTGTCCAGCAGTCTAGCTGCGGTCCTTGGTCCACCTGTCCCTTCGGGATGAAACCTTAGCCTGGTGTTGGGGCCTCTGGCTGTGTCAGTTTAAAGTCTGCTATATTTTGTCCCCTTGCATGAGAAGATATCTGCTGCTGGAGCCTCACACATCCTGCTGCCAGGTTCTCAGCTCCGTTGGTGTAAGAAGATCCCTGCAGCTTGTGGCTTGTTATGTTTCCTAGCACAGTCTGTGCTGGTCAGAATATACCTCCAGGAATTTGGAGATGCTCCTTCCCACAGGGAGGCCCCTGGGTAAGAGGTGGCATCTTCTCTCCATGACGTAAACCCTTGTTGAGCCAAATACCTTCATGCCCTGGTACCCTGCAAAGGGCTTGCCCCAGCACGGATCTCAGCTGCAAACCCAGCTGCACCATACACCATCCTTCTCCACAGGGGACCTTCTGCATATGGCTTCATTATGGTTGGATGTGCAGCACCGGGACCGATCTGAGCAACGTGCACCTTGTTGCTGGTGAGTAGCTGCGTGCACCAACCAGTCTCGTGCTGCAGGGCTAGTGGTGGTGACCCTGGGGGAAGCCCGTGGGTGGGGACTGAGCTCAGTGTCTTCTCAGCAGGAGGTGGTGGTGCATCAAGTGACAGCCCTGGGTGCCAGCCAGGGTGTCTTCTAACAGTGACTGGGGACCTGGCGCTGCTCTCAGGGTGAGGAAGCCAAGTGGCCCCCTGTGGCAGGTGCCTTGTAGGAGGGGAGGGCTGGGAAGCAGAGTGGAGGACATTTGAGAACCAGTCGTTGCCTTCACCCAGTTCCCTGCACCCCAGAAACGGTGGGCAGTGCCTGGCTGAGATGTACCTGCCAACCAGGCCAGAAAGGATGGACACCTCTTCTTCCCAACGTGGGGAAATGGCTGGGAGGGCATGTCTGTGGCTTGATTGCATCTCCAGATGGGCTCTGGAGGATGCTCTGGAGCAATTTTCCTCCTTGGTCAATGAAATATCAGGGTTGGAGCCCAGGTCTCTCTGCAAACTCCCTCTGCTCTCAGTGCTGGACACTATGAGCTCCTACAACTGCGCTTTCTGGGATCCTTCCCTGCTCTTTGTGACAATCCTGGTTCCTTGACTCATGCCTGGCTATTTTGGGGTACAATTTCCAGATGTTAGTGAGCCAGCAAGCTCCTCCTGAAGCATCCCCAGGTCATGCCACTCAGGCTTGTTGCAACATTCACTCTGCTCGCATGGTTTTCCTATTTTCTTGTGCCTAGCCAGACCCAATTCCATTTACAAACCATGGCCTAATCTTGGATACAGACTTTGGTGGCTTCCTTGTCTTTAAAAGCAGGTATTTCCCCCAACTTTTTCAACGTTTAAGCCAACAGAAAAGTTAATCTACTCTAAAGGTCTTTCTGAACTCAAAACAGGACCAGGAGTTTTCACTCTTTTCTCCTCCTCCTCCTTTCTGACTTGTTTATGGTCAACATGTTCCAGCTGAGATGTGGATGTTCCTCTGCAAAGATCTGAAATGTCACTGAGAAGGTTTTTATCTTAATCACATACTTTCCTTTCCTTCTTTGCAATTTCTTTTCTGTGTTCTAGAAGAGGCCCCTCTTCCATGAGATATGATCACAGTTTTCACAGAATCATTGAACAGTTTGGGTTGGAAGGGACCTCTCAAGGACATTCAGCCCAATCCCCAAACACACAATTTAGGTAAAAGGTTCTTTAAGAAAAAGTTCTTCTTAAGTCTTCGTCTTTCTAACGTTAATCTCCAGGAACTCCATGCACAGATTACTATGGGTTCATCAGGGATAAACTGAGCACCAAATTAATTGCTCTTGGCTTCCAGAGGAGAGAAATGAGTGCCCAGATCCTTCCCCACTGTTACTCTGCTCTTGTGAGGCCACATCTGGAGGCCTGAGTTCAGTTCTGGGCTCCCCAGTTCAGGAGAGAGAGAGAGAGAGAGAGAGAGAGAGGGAACTGTTGAAGAGAGTCCACTGAAGGCTCTGCAGATGCTGAGGCGCCTGGAGCATCTCTGTGAGGAGGAAAGGCTGAGAGTCCTGGGGCTGTTGAGCTTGCAGAAGAGCATCATGAGAGGGTATCTGCTTAATGCTCAGCAATATCTTAAAGGTAGGAGTCAAGAGAATGCAGCCAGACACTTTCCAGTGATATTCAGAGACAGGACAAGGGGCAACAGGCACAAAGTGGAGTGCAGGAGATTCCATCTGAACATGAGGAAAGAGTTCTTTGCTGTGAGAGTGTTGGAACCCTGGAGCAGGCTGGCCAGAGAGTTTGTGGAAACTTCTTCTCTGTCTGGACATTGTGATTGTGGGTGACTCCACTTTAGCAAGCGGGGTTGGACTGCATGATCCCTGGAGGTCCCTTCCAACCCCCCACCATGCTGGGTTTCCATGATTCTTTGGCTTTATGATCCCATCCTCAGCCCTGAATCACAGGCCTGAGGAGATTGTTAATTGCAGTTGTGAGCTGCATAGCCTTTTCCCTCCGGAGCAGGGACTTCTTCAGTAGTGGCCTGCTCCTCAGCCAGTCCTTTGTCTTCCCACTCAGCCCTCCCCCAAGCAGCAGGCACGAGCATCTCTGTCCAACACATGGAGAAATCTAAAATCCAGGTCCCCTAAAGTAGGTGTAATCACAAGGGTCATTTTCAACTCTGCAGATGCTAAATCGTGCTCTGCTGACGGCTGGAAAACCTCTCCCTCTCCCTCCCAATCCATGCAGAAGTTTTGCAAACAGCAGCAAATCCCTTGATAACCCTCCTGTGCTGGAAGCAAAGCCCTCCCCAACTCAACTCACCAATAAGTGTGTGCAGCCAGCTCTGCAGAACATCAGCTTTCTGTTGATATCCCTCTCTTTCCTCTCTGCTTGGGAGCTCCAGGCAAGGGCCATGCTTCTGAGGCAGCCTCTTTCTTCAGGTCCTAATTCAGGGCAGTTTGCAAAAGGATTAGTTTCTGTTTGAAGGGTTTTTTCATGCTCCAGGATAATATCTAGGCAAAAGAAGTAGGCTGAGGCAGAGATGAGTCTTGCAGGGTCTCTTCCTGTAACCAGTCAAGCTGGAAGATTGTGATGGTGTCAGTGGGACCAGGTCTAGTGGGCCCAAGTCCAGCTCTGTATGGGAACATTTTATGTCGTAGGATGGTTTGGGCTGGAAAAGATTTTTAAAATTATCAAGTCTGACCATTAACCCAGCACTGTCAGGTCATCACTAAACCATATCTCTCAGCACCACTTCTACACAGTTTCCCAATCCCTCCAGGGGTGGTGATTTCATTGTTTCTCTGGGCAGCCTGTTCCAGGGCTTGACAACCATTCGCATGAAGAAATTGTTTTTAATGTCCAACCTATTTTTTTCCTAACATCCAGTCTTGTCGTGCCAGACCTTTGAGCTAATGCAACTCACAGCTGACATCATGCTGCAAAGAGGTCTCTTGTCTCTCCACTTCCTTGTCTGAGGGTTGGCTTGAAGCAGACATGAAGACTGTCTCTCCACCTCATCCACAGGTACAGTTGTGCCTTCCAGGTGCCTTTGTCTCCTCTCACCGTTCATCTTTACCTGTCTGGGAGCTATCTAATCCCACTGTACCTTTTCTCCTTCCATCTGCCAGCAAGTCCACAGTAAAGCTCATTTTAGTTCTGCCAAACCTTTATTTTACCTTGCATCTTACAACCCTGTGGCTCCATCCACGTTTCCCTAATGAACCCAAGAGTTTCAGATTCTGAGGGCTCCTTCCAAGGAATCCTTGGACTGGGCTGTCTGGATGCTCTCCTGGCCTTGACAATGTTTTCCAGAGTAACTCCTGTTTAATTTTCCTTCTTCTGCCCACATATGCAGTGATTTGCAGAATCCCAGCATGGTGGGGGTTGGAAGGAACCTCTGGAGACCATCTAGTTCAACCCCACTGCTAAAGCAGGCTCACTCACAGCAGGTTGCCCAGGATCACAGCAGCCAGGTAGGTTTGGAATCTCTCCAGAGAAAAGGACTCCACAACCACTCTGGGCAGCCTGCTCCAGGGCTCCAGCACCCTCACAGGACACAAGTTTCTCTTCATGTTTGGGTGGGACCTTCTTATGTTCCAGTTTGTGCCCTTTGGCCCTTGTCCTACTGCTGGATGCCGCTGAAAAGAATCTGGCCCCATCCTCTTGTCCCCAACCTTCGAGATACTGATAACCATCGAGAAGATCCCAAATTTATTCTGTTGGAAAGCAGCCATACAAGCCACTATCTTCTCCAGGACCACAGCAATCTGTGTTGATCCTCCCACATACATGGGGACATCCTGAATTCCCATTCTCCTTAACTGCTCTGAGCTTGGCTGAACTGCCTAGAAAATGCCAGTTTGGGCCAAAACTGCCTTTAAATTCTCCATTAAAATACCTGCTGAGTAAATCCAGTGTTTGTGCTGGTTTGAGGCTAATTGGAATATTTTAATTAAAAAAATTAGATTATAGGCAGTGAAAAGCAAACAATAGTGATGTCTACTTCACTGATAGGCTTGCTGAGATGTATAAAAACAAGAACACAAATACATATGTCTTGCTCTCTCTGGGAGTTGGTCTTTCTTCTGGCCTTTCTGCTAACCCAACTAATCACTCTGCTTCCAACTCCCCTTGCTGATCCTCCAAACTCACCTAGCACGTAAGCAAACCCTGGGGTAAGACAGAGGGGTGGGGAGAAGGTGGAAGGGTGGGTGGAAGCCCCTCCTGGGGACTCTTGATTTCTGGGAGAGCTGTTGTGTTTCTGTATTACCTTTAACTTGTCTATTTCTGTAAACATTTCTGTCTGTTGTGTATATCTCTGCTTGTACATTGTGCTGAGCTGTAAATAGAGCTTCAGTTCTTAACTTCCAGCCCGCTAAGTCTAGTCTGGGTGATTTTCTTGGGCGGAGGGGCAGGGAACTCTCAAACCATCACACTCCATCAGGTGAGCATTTTCCCACCTTCATTTCCCCAAAATAAAGATCCCTGAAGGTTTCACCTGATCATCTTTGATGCATCATAGAATGGTTTAGACTGGAAGGGCCCTTGAAGATCATCCAATTTCAACCTCCCCCCTGTCACGGGCAGGGACACCTCCCACTAGACCAGGTTGTCTCATTCAACCTGGTCTTAAATAACTTCCAGAGATGAGGTGTCCACAGCTTCTCTGGGGAACACATTCTGGTGTCCCACCACCCTCATAGTGAAGAATTTCTTCCTAATGTCCAATCTAAATCTACCCTGCTGTAGTTTAAAACCTTTGCCCCCTGTCCTATTGCCACAGTGTGCAGCAGCTGCAGACACATATTGTCCAACAGGAGCTTCACAAGGGCCAGGAAGTGCCAGCAGGATGGAGGTGGAGTCTCTCCTCACCCAGTACATCCCACTTACCTTCATGCTGTGTTGCTCAATCGCACATCAATGTTGAGACACCTCCCTCCTCAGCCTGTGCCCAGTTGAGCAGCTTCATCCTCCTCTCTAGCTCAGACACCGAAGTGAGGTCAGTCTTGGGTCAAGTGTAATCATTTTCATAGAGCTGGGGATCAATAGATGCCTGAGATAGATGCTGTATGTCAAAGTCCTCCTCAGATCCTGGAAAGCCAAAGCAACACTACATGAAAGAACACTCTCTGTATTAGTGCTGTGGGTGGCTAGAGTGGCCAGAGCTCCATGCTTAGCAAAAGTTTTGGAGTGATGGCAGGACCTGGGGGTAGAGGAAGGCATTCCAACTGCTGGAATAACCTTCCTTTTGTCCATCTTTTCCTGGTCTCTAGTTATCTCCCTCTTCTACCCAGTACAAACCCCAGCAGCAAGGACACCCAAGGGGTGGTGGAATAATCTCAAGGCAAGAAGGGAGGTTTAAGAACTTTAAGCTGAATATTAGGAAAAAATTCTTCGTTGAAAAGGTTGCCAAACCCTGTCCCAGGCTGCCCAGCGCAGCAGTAGATTCACCATCCCTGGAGGGATTACAAAGCCATGCAGATGTGGTGCTGAGGGATGTAGTTTAGTGGTGTGTTTAGCAGTACTGGGTTAACAGTTGGACTTGGTGGTCTTAAAGGCCTCTTCTGATTAAAACCATTCTATGATTCTAAGGAAAACGTCTTATAGATACATACAGATTTAAGACCATTCTGCTCCAAAACCTCTTTTTGGTGGAGTCTTTCGTATTGTCACCTAGACTTTACAACCTGTTTGACTTTGTTGTGTTGCTGTTAGAAGATCTATGGTGCCTCCTCAGCTGAGATTGCCAGGGTCAGATACCCAGATCCAATTCCTGCAAAGCACTTTGGGACAAGGTGTTGGATAAGTGTCAAAAGGAGCACTCTGGAAATGTTCCAAGCTGGTTAATAATTCTCTGGAGATAGAACCAAATTTACTTTTGGCAGATGATGGGTTGAAGAGGAAAATATGGAGATGTGATGAAGGTGGCTGGTTGGGCATATCTTGTGACAGGTATCTTTTATTCTCATGTGATGCTTTCTGTGGGGCAGTGTGGTTGGTCTGTGGTCTCTCATAGATGTGTGGTGTTTGCCAAAGTGGTCCAAGAGCCTTGTCATCAGAGTCTTTTGCCTCCTTCATTTTCCATCTCTGTCTCTGGCACCTCTGTACTTACTGTGATGGAGTTGTGCTCAGGAGTTCAGTGAGGAATTTCTAAGTGCTTGGAGATATATGTTATGGAGAACAAGAGCTCTTATCACCTTCCCCATCATGTTCATGGGTGTCCTGTCCAGACCAAGCTGAGACAGAGTTCGGCCTTAGCCCTCCAGTCTAGTCCATCTTAGCTTGGGAATGAAAGCGTATGCTTGGCCTTGTGTGATGAAGCATCATAAAGCAGGTATAGGAGCCCATGGAATGGACAAGCAGTGGATCTTAGAGTCATAGAATCCATAGAATCACAGAATTGTCTTGGTTCTGAAAGACCTGTAAGATCATTGAGGTCAAGACCATCATGCCCTGAAATGCCATGTTCAGGCATTTCTTGAACACCTCCAGGGATGGTGACTCCACCACCTCCACAGGCAACCTATTCCCTGGATATGTTTGTCCATCCAGTCCATACCTCTCATACTGGTTTCCTGTGATGGTGGTTTTGGGTGTGTCACTGCAGTAGGAGTAGAAGATCTGGAGAAGCAGAAAGCTTTTCCAGGGACATTTAGCCTCTTTGGGTGGGACACCCTATGGTCATGTAGGTCTGCAAGAGGCATTTTATAGCAGCATCCTTCTGAAAGAGATGTTCTCCTCCATTGCATGAGAAACCAGTTCTCAGTGGGGCTTTGTTCTGGGGTAGGTCCCCACTGACAACCAGCATCAGCGTGGGAATGTGGGGGAGAAAAGTTCATGCATCAAAGCCATGAAAATGAGCCAGCAAATTTAGACCTGCTGAGCAGCTACACTTGGAGCCATCTTTGAAAACAAAAAAGCTTTCAGCAGCCTAAATGTTTTAGGTCTGTAAAATTGAGAACTGAAACACACTGACAAGAGGCATCTCCCCTCCATCCACTTCTAGTTGCTTCATCCCTTCACCCATCCATACATCAAACCATTTCTAATCCATCCTCTCGGTGCTGCAGAGGAAGGTTTGACAGGCGGGGAGGGAAACTGCCAGGTCATCACTTCTCTTATTGTTGCAAATGAATTTTATGCATGTATATTTAGATACCTATAGAAGATCTGCTGCTATTTATTCAAGGAAGACATTTAAATCCAGAGGAGACATCAGCAGGGCCAAGATCTTATCAAACCAAACAAAAGACACAGAACACAATCACAGAGCAGAATCATAGAGTAAGGTTGGAGAAGACCTCTAAGGTCATCAAGTCCAACCATCAACTCAACAACACTATAACCACAAAACCATTTCCTTAAGCACCAGGTGTACACATACAGAATCATAGAATCATTAAGATTGGAGAAACAGAAGTTCTTCAAGCATAGAAGGGGTCTCTTCACCGTCTATCTAATTGCCATCCTAGAATGGTGGAATGGGTTAGATTTGAAGGCACCTTCAAATGTTGTCTAGTCCAGCCCCTGCTGCAGTCAGCAGGGACATCTGCACCTGGAGCAGGTTTCTCAGAACCCCAGACAAACTGACTTGGAATGGTTCCAGGGGTAGAGCATCTGCCACCTCTTTGGGCAACCTGGGCCACCCTCACAGTGAAAAAATTCTTCCTAACAGTCTAAATCTCCCTCTTTTAGTTTCAAACCATCACCTCCTGTCCTGTCAAAACAGGATCTGATAAAAAGTCTCTTCTCAGCTTTTCCTGTAGCCCCCTTTAAGTCCTCCTCTTTAACTCCAGAAGGTCTCCCTGGAGTTTTCTCTTCTGCAGGTTGAACAACCCAAACTCTCTCAGCCTGGCCTCAGAGCAGAGGGCTTCCAGCCCTTGCATAATTTTTTTGTGGCCTCCTCTGAACCTGCTGCAAGAGGNAAACCTGGTAAAGGACTTTTTACCAGGCCATACAGTGACAGGACAAGGAGTGATGGCTTTAAACTGAAAGAGGAGAGATTTAAGATTGGATATTAGGAAGAATTTTTTCACTGGTGAGACCCTGGACCAGGCTTCCCAGAGAAGTTGCAGATGCTCTGCCTCAGAACTGTTCAAAGGCAGGCTGGATGGGGCTTTGAGCAACCTAGTGTAGTGTCCTTGCCTATGCAAATGGAATTTGATGAAGACCTTAAAAGGTCTCTTCCAAACAGACCATTCTGAGATTCTGTGATTCTATGCAGTACCACATTTTGCAGAAGGGGAAGATGACAGTGAGTGGTTTTGTGGCCCAAGATAGAGTTCCTAACTGGGATGGAAAGCCAAAGCTGGCACAGGGCTGTGCAACTCCCCCCAGGTAACCTTCTCAGCAGCCTTTTGAAGCAGCAGGAAGCTGGGCATGGCCTCTTGCCCTTCCAGCAGCCTGCCATTAAATATCAACAAGGGAGGGATGTTTTGAAGGGATGGCTAATTTTATGAGCAATCATCAAGGAATGTTGGGGATGCCACTATCTCATCCAATATCCTGTCTCTGAGAACGTCTCCTCCCATCTGCTTGGAAGGAAGGAGTCAGCCCCTGTAATGGACACTTATCCAATAATATGCCAATGGGGGCAGTTTCTTGCTAACCTCAAGTGGTTAGTGTTTGGCGTGTGTCCTGAAACCCAACACTGACATCCCTCATAAATATTTATCCCAGCTGCTGGGGCTATGTGGGAGATGTTCGAGTAGCTACAGCCTTTGTGGGAGGAGGTTTCAGAGCATTTGTTCCAAAGAGACCCCATGTCCTGGTGTGCTCAGGGCACAGTGAGCTCCTGAGTCAGCTCTGATCTGCTGCCAGGAAAGTCTCCTGGGGGAAACACACCCAGGAACATCTTGAAGTACAGTTATTGTCATCTGGATTTGTGCACTGACCAGGACCACAGCATGGACCTTCAGTTACCATTCCTAACTGTTAGCACTGGGTTTAAGACCCTTTCCATCCAGGCTGGTGCTGTGGTCCTGAGTGGCTTGTGGGCATGATCAGGGTCTGGTGAGAGCAGGGTGTTTCACCCATAAACTCCATGGATGTGACCTCTATCATGATCTGCTGGTGGAGACAATCAATTATCATGCTCCAGTGCTTAACTTGTGTGTCTCCAGAGTTCAGGAAGGGTTTGCCCACTGGGACTGAGAGGGCAGGGAGTAGAGGTGAGGTCAGGGCTCCAGAGGTCTTGTTTCTTCCTGTGTGATAAGCTCTTTTGGCACAGTGTGTAAACACACCAGACTCCTTGGCCATGCTCTGGGTTGTCCCAAGGGACTCCACTGCATGTGGTGATACCCAGGCTGCGGAGTGTGATGTGCAGGGACATGAGGCAATCCTCCCACCCTGTTCTGCTCATGCTTTGAGGGAACATAATTTTGGTTTCTGATAGTGAGCAAACTCTTTACCCCTCTGTTTTTCATCCTTGGGGTGTTCTGAGCCTGCCCCATGGGAAACACTGCAGGGAGTCACAGCAGAACCCAAGAGGACTGTGGGAACCCAAAGGAGCTATTCATTCCTTACGGCTGGACCCTCTCCCCTCCTGCCTTTTGACACAAGTAGGCTCATTCACAGCACAGGGGTGCAAGGGTTAAGCCACCCCACTTGCCCTTGTCCTTTTGGAGCAATGAATTAATCTCATCACTCACTCCAAGTCCTCCACCCAATGAAACCCTCCCTCCCCCAGCTCCTGGGGCAGCCAAGCCTGAAGCCCCTCTCCCTTCCCACCAGCTCCAACGCTGTTATTCTGCACCGAGGCAATTACCTCCGCCTAATTAAAACCACGGCGCGTGCCATCCCTCAATGACACTGGGGTGGAGGTGGTGGGGGAGCAGAGAAGGTTGTTGCCTGCCTGCCTGCCTTATCTGTCCTCTTTCCAACCTTCCTCCACCTCCATCCTTGACCCACTCCACCCCTAATTCCCTGTGGGACTTTTTGGTAAGGGATTGCTCCTCAGAAAGCCCCAGAAAACTCACCAAAATGGACAGGGTGGAGCAGGAATGGGAAGGGGTGTGTGCTTGTGTGTGTCTCTGCGTGTGTGTCAGAAAATAGATTGCTGTTAATGATTTTGCAGAAGATGTGTGTGTACACCAGCTCAGGGAGGGGGGGATCTTTGTCCCATTCTTTCCTCCCACCCCTCCCCTACAAGCCCTTTAACAACCACTCAGCTCCAGAAGCTCTTGATTGACTTTAAATGTAATTAAATCGTAAGCATGCCGAGTGGGATAATTCAGGGAGGTTTCATTGCCCATCAGAGAGTGGGAGGGAGTGGAGATATGTGGGGGGTGTTATTAATACACTTTTTACTGGTGTGCATCTGGAAGAGGTTCAGGGGATTTGTGGGGAAGGAGGTGTTTGAGGAGAAGACTTGAACCGGGCAGGCTAGGGTCAGGGTGGGTGAATCTGGGTTTTTTAAACCTCGATTCCAGAAGTTCCAGGAAGGATAGGAATTGTCTCATGGTAAATCAAGTGACGTGTCCCTGAGGAACTATCCCATGGGAGCACTGTGTCCTTGGGCCATTCCCTGAGAGATGCAGAGGACTGAGTCCAACCTGGTGCTGTGTAAAGGAGCAGCCAGCCCAGTCCTTCTCTCTGGCCCATCTACTTGTCTTTGTAGGTGTTTCAGGTGCTTCAGAATTGCATGTAGCTGCAATGTGCCAGGACTGATCTGGGGAGACATTCTTGAGGCCTTCACTACTTACAGGACATCTATAAGAAAGATTAGGACAACTATTTTAGCAGGACCTCTTGTGACAGGACCAGGGATGATGATTTGAAACTAAAAGAAGACATAGACTGGAGAGAGAGAAGAGATTTTTTTTTTTATGATGAGAATGGTGAGACCCTGGCCCATGTTGCCCAGAGGGGTGGTAGATGCCCCATCCCTGGAACCATTCCAGCTCAGGTTGTCTGGGGCTCTGAGCAACCGGCTTGAGTTGAATATGTCCCTGTTGACTGAGGTTGGACTAGATGACCTTTCTTCAGTCAGTGGTATGAGTCATTTGGGTATGCTGTACTGATGGGATTTGGTGGGCTGATCTGTACATCTTCTGCACAGGTTTAACCTTATACTGGGCTTCAGACTGCCCTTAGTCTCAAGTACTGACAGTTTCATACTTGGTTTGAACCAGGGAAGCTCTGAAGAACCTCTACACTGTAAGGAAGAACCTAGCAAGGGATCACTTGGTATAATGTGAGGGAACTCAGAGGCACATCCTAGCTCTTTGGTGGAGAAACAAGATGCACAATGTAGAGCTATCAACACCAAAAAACGCTCCACAGAATGTGAGCAGGTTGAAGGTGACTTCAAGGTTCATAAATGTTGATGCTTTAGGAAGCTCTGCTGTCACCACCTTGTGATGTTTGGTGGAAAGAAGGACTCAGAGGTATGATAATACCCTCCTTTCTACACCCTGTTATACAGAAGCCTAGAGTTTTACTGAGCTGTGCTTAGGGCTGGATTCAGCCTACAAAGGTCTACAACAGGGTTTGGAAATCACAGAATCATAAGATGGCTTGAGTTGGAAGGGACTTTGAAGATCATTCAGTTCCAACTCCCCTGCCACAGGCAGGGATATCTTTCACTAGACCAGGTGGCCCAAAGCCTTGTCTAGCCTGGTCTTAAACATCCTGCCTGATGATCTTGAAGGATCACAACCAAAACATTTGGGTTCTTCTCTGTGCTCAGACTCTGTATTTCAGCTCCAGCTTCAGAGTCTACCAGTTGTGTGATACATGGCAAGTCAGAGCCACCTCATTTTTGTCATCTGTCATGTTGGTCCGTGAGGTTTTGGTTCTTACAGTGCCATGGGACTTTGGGACATGGCTTAATGGCCATGATGGTGTTAGGTTAACAGTTGGACTTGATGATCTTAGATGTCTTTTCCAACTGAAACTATTCTGAGTCTATGAAAATGTGGGATGGGGCTGTGGATCAGTATTTCCTTGGGAATCAAAGTGTGGTTGAAATGTCTGGGGGTGAAGAAGTCTGGCTTTTAGAAAGGAAGTATCTCAAGTGGCATTTCTTGTGGTGGAAGATGGTTTAGGGACTGTGTTTCCAGAGGAAGGAAGGCATCTCCCAGCTTGTTGTATGTCCTTTGAAAGACTGATGTTGCCTGGAAGGTGACCTCTGACCCCTCTGCAGAATTCAAAGGAGACCCACAAGGTGTTGAGACCTGGACACTACATCTTCTGTCACTTGCTGGTTTGTCCTCTTCCTAAATTCCCAGGTCTGAAGGTCTGTCTTGGTCAGTATATCACTTTGCATGGCACTATGCTGTTTGCCACAGTAACACCACCTCTCTGCTGCTGTCTTCCTCAGTTTCAAAGAAAATTCTTAGGACAATCCACCTCATGCCCTGAAGCTGCCAGCTGAAGCCCCTCAAGATGCATTTACCCTTGATACTCCCAGTGGTTTGTTCCCATAGCCTCCCAAGAACCTGGTGTTGCCTGGGACCACTAGCATCCCAGTTCAACCCACGGGGCAGAGGATGGGGCCTGCTACTAAGATGCTACCTCTTCCATCTCCCAGAAAACCAATCAAGGGGGTAGGGGCAAGCAATGCCAGGCATGAAGTGGGTCCCCATGCCTGGTTAGGCCAGGCAGATCTCACTGGAGCAGCTGATGGGGTGGAGGGGGGGTTGGGGAGCGGATTAAAATTCTCGTTTCTTCACGCTGGGTGAGAATGATACAGTGGATTAGGCTGGGAGCTGCTCCTGGCTGCGGTGCTCTGCTGAATTAGCAACATGTTTGAATGAGATAAAAGGGGCAGCTTACCCCAGCACCCTCGTTCCACTAATCCCACTACAGCTGTGAAATGAATAGCAGCAGATCCGCTTTACTCCCTTCACTGACTATTTTCTACACTTGAGACCAATGGCAGCTCCGTGATGCTTCACCAAACCTGGACCCGCAGGCGTATTCCTGCTCTGGCCAGATGCTCACTCTTCTCTGAAGGCTACCTGTCCTGGATCTTCTTGGGGCAGGGGACTCTTGGTAAAGCATGAAGAACTAAATAGTGAGCTTGGCTGACCTGGATGGAGCTCATCTACTGTAAGGGTCATCACAAGGGTCCTTTTCACCCTGGTGTCTTAGAATCATGGAATTGGTTTGGTTGCACATGATGGTCTTAGAGGCCAACCAAAACTGTTCTATGATGATTCTATGATTCTAAGATCATCTAGTCCAACGATCAGCCCAGCACCATTGTGGCCACTAAACCACATCCCAAAATGCCATGTCTAGCTGCTTTTGGAACACCTCTAGGGATGGTGACTCTGCCACCCTCCTGGGCAGCCTGTTCCAGTGTCTGACCACCCTTTTTTGTAAAGAAATTTTCCCTAAAATCCAACTTAAACCTCCCCTGGCACAATTTTGGGCAATTTCCTCTCATTCTATCACTTGATAATAGGGAGAAGAGACCACTGTGGCTGGCCACTGATGTGTTGGAGAAAGGAAAAGGCAGCCCTGTTGTAGCTGGTCATTTGACTGTGTCCAATTACTTACCAGAAATTCAGTGGCTGCAGGAGCTCCACTGCCCATATTGGAGAGAGTGAAAGGTTTTGATCTCTCTGCTGGAAAAGGCTTCTGTAATTTCCTTAGCCTTCATGGCCTGAAGGTCCTAGGTGGAAGATCTCTGTCTTAATGTGTGAAACAAGATTTGACCTTTCCTACTCTATTCCTCTACTTCAGTAACCATTCAAAGCCCAGATATGGTTGCAGTGTATAGCACAGCTCTGGAAGGACCCTGCTGTCTTCAGAACTTCAGAATGGGTCTCTGGCTTTTGATCACCATTTTGAAGGTCTGAAGAGACTTTTGTAACCACACCACTGGGTGTTAAACCTCTCAGCCCTTATGTGTGGGATTTTCCAGCAAGGTAGACTGTGTCTTGTGGAGACACTTCATCTAGGTGGTCTGAGCACCTGGGACATCTCTTGGTGACTCACAGGAGTCAGATCTCGTCTAGTGGTCTCCTTGTTTTATCTGATTTTGCAGGACACCTCATGTTATCCTGGGTGTGGGTCATTCATGGAGATTGAACTTCATGACTGTGTTCCAACGTAACATGTTCTATGATTCATTTATCCAGCACCAATGTCCCCAGCTCTCTGTTTCCCAGCTGTGAAGGTGGAAATTGAAGTTTCTAGAGCTGTTCAACACTCAGATGCCAACAGTGAACAAAACCACCACATTTGCTGATCCAGAGCTGCAATTAGTTGATATCTTTCTGAACTTTTGGTCCAATTTCAGCAGGATGAGTTCAAAAGTTTTGTTCTGATGTGCAGCTCTGATTCCCTCATACCCAATTGCAGCCATGGAGGAAAAAGTTTCCTTTTCAGGGTTTGCTTGTAGGATTGGATTCTTCTTCATTAAACCTTGATGGCACTGAGTTTAAAGCATCATCTGCAGAAGAGGATGTCATGAGGACACCAAAAAGTGTCAAAAGGATGGAGCCAGACACTTTTCAGTGGTGCCCAGTGATAGGACAAGGGGCAGTGGGCACAATTTAGAGCACAAGAAGTTCTGCTTAAATATAAAAAGGAATTTCTTCATTTTGAGGGTACTGAAGGCCTAGAGCAGGCTGTCCAGAGAGGGTGTGGAGTTTCCTTCTCTGGAGAGATTCCAAACCTACCTGAACATTGTGATTCTGTGCAATCTGATGTGGGTGACCCTGCTTTAACAGGGGGATTGGACTGGATGGTCTCCAGAGGTTCCTTCCAACCCCTAGGATTCTGTGATTCTGTGAAGGTTACTCTGGACCCCTTGAGCAGAAGGCATAGTGGTGCAAGGGTGTCCTGAACCAAGAAGACACCTTGCTCAAGAGTCCAAATCTATTTTCACCATCTACTGCTTGGACAATGAGCTTAAGGTGCATGGTTTAGTTGTAATGGCAGTGCTGGGTTGTCAGTTGGACTTGGTAATCTTAGAAGTCTTTTCCAGCCTTATGACTGGTCAGGCATGGGAATATGTTGCTCAGGGATGTGGTGGTCCGTTCCCGAAGGTTGTCAAAGAACATGTAGGCATGGCACTTTGGGACATGGTTTAGTGGGCATGGTGGTGCTGGGTTGATGGTTGGCCTTGATGATCTTAGAGGCCTTTTCCAACCAAAAGAACTGGTTCTATGATTCTGTGTTTTAGTGGGCATGGTGGTGCTGGGTTGATGGTTGGCCTCAGTGGCCTTAGATATCTTTTCCAACTGAAACAAATGATTCTCTGATTCATATATCCTCTGGTTCTCTTATCCATATATCCTCTGGTTCTCTGATCCTGTGATTCCATGATCCTGTGACTCCATGGTCTATATTTGCACCTCTGACCAGTATAATAGAATTGTAGAATCATAGCACTGTTTTTTATTGGAAAAGGCCTCTAAGATCATCAAATCTAACCATGAACCCAACGCCACCCTGGTCATCAAACCACGTCCCGAAGTGCCATGTCCACACACCTCTTGAAGGCTTTGGCAGTTCCTGTTTGGGTGTCAGTCCCCAAGTGAGGTGGCATCCTTCACATGATCAATTTCAAAGACGTCTCCATTACCAGGACAATGGAGGAATAAGCACTTTCCTTTATTCATTTCCCTGCTGTCTGATAATATCATATTGATGATAATTTTCCTTTAATGGACCATTTGCAGTAATTATGATGCAGTGGGTGACTAATTGCATCTGACGCCCGATGCCTCCTACAGAACTCTGCAAACTTAATTCTCTTGATTGTCTGAGAAGGAGGGAGGGAAAGACAGAGAGATGACTTGTGTCATAGACCTCTGTCCTCTTCCAAATGGTCAACAGAGCAAATTACTGCTTCTTGCACCTCTGCAGACCACAGAACTCCGAAGAATTCATAAATTCATACAGTGGTTTGGCTTGGAAGGGATCTTGAAGATCATGTAGTTCCAACCCCCCGTCACTGGCCAAGGCACCCTCCACTAGACCAGACTACTCAAGGCCTCATCCAGCCTGATCTTGCACACCTCCTGGGGTGTGGGGCATCTGTGAATTGGTTTCAGTGTCTCTTGTTTTATGTCTCTTTCCCCTTTCTTCCCTTTATATCAATTCTAAAATTTGGTTTCTCTGTCATTGTCTCCTTTGCAAACTCATATTCCTGATTTTCATCTTCTACCATGAGTTTCTACCTCACCTATTGGGTGTTTCATCCCATTGCTCACTATCATACTTTCTACTTGGATGAGGTAGATGGGTGAAAGTTGCCTCTTCTGCAAGTATCACTCTCTTTGCACTCTATATGTTGTTTCTAGAAGGTCTGTGGCCTTTGCGGGGGCTGCCCTGTAAGAGCCCCAGGCAGGGTTGTTATTTCGTTCTAATGGTACGTGTGATAGCACCCCCTTGAAGAGAGGCTCTTCCATGCTCTGAGCCTTGCAAAGCCAAAGGAGGCATGGACTCCCTGCCCCACCTGCACATCTTCCTGACTACAGCATCAGTTGTTGCCATGATGGATTCACTCCAGCCTATCCTGTCTTGGTGTCTGCTCTTAAGAAGTGCCAAGTAGCCTTGGACACCAGGAATAGGCCCGTGCACAGATGTTCTGCACCATTCCCTCATCCTGTATGGCTTGCTGGCATGAATGCAATCTAAGGAGCAAAAGGAATATCTCCACAGTTGTTCACATCTCTCTCTGATATAAAGGGCCATCAGTCAACACCAAATTTCTGGTGATGGTATCTCTAATTGCATCAGGGATTTGTGAGGCTTGGACAAGCCAACAAAGGTGGTGTGGTGCTGTCAAAGGACCTGAGCTCTGTTCCAGTCTGCACTTTGTGAGCTGAATCAGGCCCAGCAGCAGTAGCAGCTGGTGGCACCTCTGTGATGGCTTCTGTGTTTTCACAAAAGTCTGTTCAACCATTAACACCTTTGGGTGCAGAGTGTGGAGATATCCCAGTCAACAAGTTGCTGGAAGAGACAAATGGCCGCAGATCAGCTACCACAGGCTGTGTTCACAAGAGTGGTTGAAGTTTGGACCAGACTCTCATGTTGCCCCCCATCCTGCTGTTTTGCATGCAGTGGACATTCAAGTTGTGCTCAGGAATCCACCCCTGAATTCCTTCTCAACATTTCTGATGCTTGCATAAGGTAACATCTGGAGCTTGTGAGGTGGTGTAACTTCAGCAGATGAGCAGTGGTTGGATAGCTGGTGTGGGGCTTCCAGGTGAAATGCTATCATTAAAACAAAACCAAAAAAGTCCAAATAAAATCTGTTCCTTCCCAATTTCCCAGTTGCCCAAATCCATCCAGTTGCCAGGTAGTCAATAGCACTTTGAACAGCTTGGGTAGGGCAGGAGGATGGGTTTGTAGGGAACAGGTGCTCACACCCCTGTTGGTGCTGGGTAGATGTGGCTGCAGAGAAATCCTTAACTCCATCCACATCTTTGCATGCAAAGTCTCCAGCAGAAAGAGCTTGAGTGGGCTGCATCATGCACTTGACACTGATCCAGACCAGTCTTGGTCAGATTACACAATCATAAGATGTTTTGGATTGGAAGGGATCTTTAAGTGGAATGTAGTCCACTACCCCTGCAACAAGCAGAGATATTTCCAACACATCAGGTTACCCAGAGCCCCAGTCTGACCTGGAATGTTCTCAAATGTGGACACATCTACCACGTCTCATTTAAGCAGATAAATGTCCTTCCTTCTGGGTTCTTCTCTGTGAGCAAGAGGGATTTGATGGAGCAACCCTCTGAGCACCTTCATGTTCAGAGCACCTCTGTGAATAAACATGTTTTCCAGGTGTGGGCCAACCCTAATATCCATGGGAAAAGCTCCATCTGTGGCTGAACTCAGTATCAGAATGGGGAGATGTCCTTATGGGGAAAATAGGCCATAGTGTGATCTGATTATCTGCAAGGAGAGAGTAGCCAGGAATATACATTTGCTTCAGAGAAAGGAACTGGGAAAGAGTCCATCTCACATTTGAACCTGTTGGCCCAAATCTCTTTGGGAACAATGTCAAAGCCAGCATCACATGAGAACAAGGAATGTAAGAGAGGTTGAAGTTGATAAGCTGAGGTTGGGGGTGGATCAGCATGGGTAGTGGTACATGGTGCTCCTGAGAGTGATGCAACCATGCTGGTCAAATCTGTGGGTTCATGGACAGATGTGGCTTCAGAGATTAGCAGAACATCAGAAGGGAGCTATAGACAGAGAATCTTCATGTGTGCTTAAAGCAGGGTGGATGAAAAGCATCAGGTTCATCATTGTTCTTGAAATTGGGTTGGAATGGAAATGATTACTTCTTTATGTGCTTCAGCAGATTGACTATTTGGGGGAAAAAAAATAGACTTTGGCCAATTGAGATGTTTGGTCATGAGCTGGCACAATATTTTGTTTCAATTAGGAACGCTCCAAGCTGGCTGCAAGTTTTGCCTTTTTTTTCCTTTCTTTTATTTTTTTTTCCCTTCCCTTTTTTTTCTTTTTGTTTTTTTCTTTCTCCTTGTTTGAGATGGATTGGAATAGTTGTTCCCCGCTGAAAAATGGAAATGTCTCTTTTAATGAATTTCATTCTGGGTTGTTTAATTTCTTGGAATCAGGAAGAGAATTTGAGCACTGAAAATCCAATGACATTGAAATGTATCTGAGGAATGCTTCAATATCATTAAACATGTCCACCCTCACCCCCACCCCCCCTATAAGAGGGTGGGGGAGAAACTATAAGAGGTTTGCAGGAGAAAACTTCTTCCCTTGCTTTGCTCTCTGGGAGATCAGTGAGTCATAGAATCATAGAATTATTTTGGTTGGAAAAGACCTCTAAGATTGCTGAGTTCAGCTGCCAAAGTGAGTGATAAACTCTACAGCTCCGTAAAGACCACTTCATGTCTTCATATTTGCACCTAGATCAGGTTTCTCAAAGTCTCATCCAACTTGGCCTTGAACATAACCACCGTTCTGGGCAACTTGTTCAAACATCTCACCACCCTCACAGTGCAGAATTTCTTCCTTGCATCTACTTTCTATCTACCCACTTCAGCTTAAAGCCATTACCCCTTCTCCTACCATTACATACTTTTGTGAAATGTCCCTCTCCAGTTTTCTTGTAGGTCTCCTTCTACAACTGGAAGGTTGCTGTAAGGTGTCCCTAGAACCTTCTCCAGGTTGAATAACCCAGCTCTGTGCCTGTCTTTATAGGGGAGCTAGAGCAGTTTAGGAAGGCCACATCTATATAAGGGCATGGAGCTTCTCTTTGGCAGAGCACCGATCAGTTGCTCTTGATCTGGATGTGATGCTATGCCAAGGTGTGGATCTACCTCTGGATGTCCTCTGCTGAATGCCTACCTCTATGGGAAGCATAGACTGGGTGGGTGAGGTGGCACCCTTGGGATCAGGCTGTCCCAAACCCTAGAGATCAACACCAGTTACAGATCATGAGCCAGCTGATCATAAAGGCAGTGCTGCTCACGCATGAAGAGCATGTGAATACACACCTGATGGGAGAAGGAGGAGTTCATGTTTGCTTCAGAAACAGAGACCTGAATTTCTTGACTCATGCAAAATATGACCAGTCCTTCCCAAATTAAATGCTTGCTCTATGGGGACCAGTGTTGTTCTACAAGAATTATCAGGAAAACTGTTCATGAGCCCAGGAATGTGACAGTAATTTACACTGCTGTTGGGTGCTGATATCTTTTTTTCTTTTTGCCCTCTGCGATCTTGAGAGCAGAAGAAGGTAGATCAGGACCCTGTGTATGGCTGAACCTCCATGCAGAGCCGGGCATGCATTGTGTTGGGCAGGCTTTCTTCAGGATTAATGGTTATTCCTCCTCTTCTCCATTACTCTTTATAACTGAAAGATTCTCCTTCAGTGAAGGTTGAAGGATACAGCCATTTGCTAGGAAGAAGACCTCCCTCGCTCTAACGTGTTGGTCTCCTTGTTGTTCCTGATAGGACTGAAGCTGATGTTGTCATCAATCTGGAGTCATTTTGAGACAATTATGGGTGCCCTTTATTTTTCTGAATGAGACTAAACCATTCAGAAGGTGAGGGACCACCACCTTCTCTCATGGGGCTGCGGCATCCATCCTCAAACACAGTTAAAGCTGGCAGCACAAGTTGGTAATTATGGAAAAATAAATTACTGGGATAGTTACAATTATCCTGGAGCCAAGGGCAATAAACCTAGACATGCAGAGTTAATGTCAGTCCTAAAAGAAATCCAATATGTGAAGGTGTACAGCTTCCCAGTATCCAAAGAGCCTTAACTCTGTCCTTGGCCAGCTCATCTGGATTTGCAGTCACATTTCAAGCCATTCAAAATTGGTATAGAATCCATGTTCATTTGGGGAGCTAATATGAATATTTTATCCCTACACTCTTTCACAGAGAAGCCTTTTAAAAATCATAGATTGTGGAATCATGGAATCATAGAATGGGTTGAGTTGGAAAGGACCTTTCCCAATGAAAAGACAAGGGGCAGTGGGCTCGAACTTGAACCTAGAGGGTCATTATTAGACAATTTGAGCTGATAAATTCAAGTCACCATGAACACAGTCATAGAACAGAAACACAGAATGGTTTGTGTCAGAAGGGACCTTAAAGATCATCTACTTCAAATTGCCCTGCTATGAGCAGGAACACCTCCCACTAGACCAGGTTGCTCAAAGACCCTATAAACTAAGTTTATTTTCTTCTCTTATTCCTAGCTTCTTGATGAGGAAGAAATATGCTCTATCTGAAAGGAGATTGTACAGAGGTGGGGGTTGGCCTCTTTTTCCAAGAAACAAGGCACAGGAAAGGAGGAAACATCCTCAAGCTGCACCAGGGGACATGTGAGCTGGGCAAGAGGAATGATTTTTTCACTGAAAGAGTAGTCAAGCCCTGAACCAGACTGTCCAGGGCAGTGGTGGAGTCTCCATTCTTGGAGGGTTTGAAAAGCCATGCATTTGTGGTGCTGGGAGATTCTATGTTTCTACAGGAAAATGTTTTCTCCAAATAATGACCAAAAAAAAATTATCCAGAAGCTTCTAGTTAGGATGGCTTCTACTTCATCAAGGCAAATATAACCCAAGATTTTAAGCTCTAGGGGAAAGAAGTAGCTGGAGGAAGCTGTCTTCTTGGAAACTCTCCTCAGATATGGATGATTCCTCGTCCTGTGGAAATCTCCCACCTTGCACATGCCAGAACTAGAGCTGTGGATGCGGCTTTGAGCAACCTGGTCTAGTGAAAGGTTTTCTTGTCTGTGGTAGGGGGTTGAAACTAGATGGTCTTTAAGATCCCTTCTAACACAAACCATTCTATGAGTCCATTCTATGACTTTGTAGTCATGTTGACCTGAATTCCTTAATTCAAGCTGCCCAGATGTAACTTCCTAGCTCTATTTTGTGTCCACTGTCCCTTGTTCTGTCACTGGGCATCACTGAGAAGAGTCTGACCCCTTTATCTTCCCTGCCCCCCCCCACCCTCACCTCTCTTTAGGTAGTGATAAGCATTGAGAAGATTCCCTCTCAAGGGGAATCTTCTGTAGGCTAAATAGCCCCAGGTCTCTAAGCCTTTCCTTCTCAAAAAGATACTTCAGTCCCCTTACCATCTTCTCAGCCTCCACTGGACTCTCCTCTTTCCTTCTTGACCTGGGGAGCCCACAGCTGGACCCATTACTCTGGGTGTGGCCTCACTAAAACAGAGTTAAGGAGGAGGAGAACCTGCTTCAACTTGCTGGTCACACTTTTCCTCATTCACCCAGCAGACCATTGATCTTTCTGGCCACGAGGGCATATTGTTTAGTCATGAGCGATTTGTTGTCCATCAGCACTCCTGGGTCCCTCTCTGTAGAATGGCTTTCCAAGAAAAGAAAGAAGAAAAGAGAAAGGAGAGAAAAATAGAAGAGGAAAAAAGAAGAAAGAAGAAAGAAGCAAAGAGAAGAAAGAGGGAAGGAGAAAGAAGATGGAGGAAAACAGAAGGAGGAAAAGAGAAGAAGAAAAGTGAAAGAAGAAAGAGGAAAAGAGAAAGAAGAAAAATGAAAAGTGAAAGAAGAAAAGCAAAAGTAAAAGGAAGAAAAGAGAAAGAAGCAAGAGAAGTTGAACCAAACCCACCATCCTGCATCATATTTGAGACCCTCTTGTAGCTTGGCTGCCTCTCCCTTCCCACTCTGCCAATATCTTTCCATTTATATAGTGGCTCTTAATGAGAATGGAGCGACTCATTTGGCCATCTTTGATGTCTTTATAACCCAAGCCCACAGCTACCACAAGCCAATAGCACTGAGCTAGTTCTACTGATTATTTTAATCTCATCATATGTCTTTTCTGGTCAATAAACTCCCTCTCAAATCAAATTGTTACTGAACATAACCTGACGCTAATGTCCGTTGGACTCTAGGCTAGAGCGAAGAATGTAGTTTGTCATAATTAAGTGTACTGCCTAATTAATTGAGTGGTCAGGATGCTAATTAGCCAGGTTTATTGAGACTGGAGGAGTATGAAGGGCAATACTGCAGCTCATCAACAGCACTAGGACTAGAAATAAGTGAAGCTCCCTTCCTTCTCCCCTGACGAGGTGACAAATCTGTGCCTAGGTAGATTGATGGACTCTGAGCAGCACACAGAGATAGGGGTGAACCTGGTCATGCTGGTCTTGCTGACTTCTTCTCAGTGGGGGTGAAGGTTTCTCAGCCTTTGCTCCCATTCCCCCTCCGCCATTCCTCTTGGCTCATCCATCACTGCAGCCTAACTCAAGTGTCTCTTCAGTCTTCATCTGATGGTGCCTGCTCAGAGTAGAGACATCTGAGGTGCCATTCATTATTTGCACCAAGGGAGATTCAAGTTGGATATCAGGAAAAATGTCTTCACAGATAAGGTTATCAAGCACTGGATCAGGTTGCCCAGGAAAGTGGTGAAGTCACCAGCCTTGGTGGTGTTTAAAAGAGGTGCAGATGTGGCACTGTGGATGCGGTTTAGTGGTAGTAGCTTAGGGGTAGTGGTAGGATTGTGAGTTCTAGGTGGGTGGCTGGACCTCGTGATCTCAAAGATCTCTTCAAACCTCAGCAGTTCCATGATTCTATGATTTTCCTCCTAGGCTACCAACAGATATTTGGGACACATAATGGCTGATATATATATGCAATGTTTCCTGGGAGCTGCAGTTCATCAGCTTCTTCACCCAACTTGTTTTTCAGCTCTCAAGTGATGGACTGTGTAAGCCCCAATGCTCAGAATCCATCTCAAACCATTTGCTTGACCAGAAGCCATTTTTTTGTTTCAAATGAAGGACTTTGTGGTCTATCTTTTTGATGTTTCTCTTTCCTTTCTGATTTTAGGAGCCTTTCACAAGGAGCCAAGAAAACAATAAGGATCTGCAGCTGAAGGAAGATCTTCAGCTGAGATCTGTACTCCAGACCTGGCTCTGCTGCCAGGTCTCTGGATGACCCATAGGGAAGTTTGCTTTAGGAGAGTTGAGCGTTTTAGCTCAGTTCTTCAACCAGCTAATCCCCAAGAGATTCGTCAGGCATTTTCACATTTGCTTACCTGCACAACACTGCTGTAGAACTGAGAAGATAGGGGAGGACACTTAAGAAATTAAGAAATATTTGGTATGGATTTACATTTGCATTTTTGCAACATGAGGACCTGGGCATGCCTAGAGTGATTCTAGTGTTGGAGACACCCAAGCAGACAAGGTCCAAGCCCAGAACCTGGCTATGGAGAAATAAATCTTTATTTCAACTCCACTTCTGTTTGGAGTTCTTGTGAGACTGGAGAACCACCAATGGACCTGGTGTCTTTGGAGAGCAAATGTGGACTGCTTGGACTGTAGATGCTGATTTAGAAATAATCCAAGGGCTTCATCTTGTTGAGGATGCAAATGTACCTCAGGATTCCAGCCTTCCATGTGACGGAGGGGAATTTTGGCATTGCCCTGGGACGGCTACTGAAATATTTCCCCCAAAGACCTGTTTTGGATTACTATGTCCACTTCTGGAGTTCTCAACAGTAGCATGGACCTGTTCAAGTGAGCACAGAGGAGGCCACAAAAATAATCAGGGGTGCTGGAAGCCTTCTGCTGTGAGGACAGACTGAGAGAGGGTTGTTGTTGTTCAGTGTGGAATAGGGAAGGCTCCAGGGAGACCATCTGGTGGCCTTTCAATATGTAAAAGGGACTACAGAAAAGTTGGGGAGGTACATTTAATCAGGGCCAATAGTGATTGGAGAGGTGGTGTTGGTTTGAAACTAAAAGAGAGAGATTCAGGTCAGAAAGAAGGAAGGTATTTTTTATGATGAGGTTGATAATAGCCTAATCCAGGTTGTCCACAGAGGTGGTAGACGGATACCCATGGATATCCATCCATGGATATATTCAAGGTCAGGTTGTTTGGAGCTCAGAGCAACTTGCTCTCGTGGCAGATGTCCGTGTTGACTTTGGGGTGGCTGGACTAGATGACCTTTAAAGGTCACTTCCAATTCAAACCATTCCATGATTCCATTAAATTTCTGGTCTCCCTTATGCCCTCTTTCTTCTCTCATCCTTTGTATGTTTACAAACACTGACCATGCACATTTCTACTCAAAGTGATGAGTGTCTCCCTTTTTTGGCCAAAATTAGATGCCCTGACAAGAAAGGTGCCTCCAACCCTACTGATGGATGTGCCTGATCTCATACCTGACATTGAAGATTCTCCTCTCTCCTAAATCCATTGTAGGCAGCCAAAGCCTTTGACCTTGCAACTGCCTCTTAGTTTCAGTGGTCTGTGGCCAGATCTCTTGTTTGTCTTCCCACTGCTTTCGGTTTCAAACAAATCCTGCTGCTGTGGGTAAAGCTCAACCCACATTCCAGTATCTCACCACATAGTTGCACTGAATTTCACCACCAGCTAATAAGTATAAACTGCTCTGCAGCCAGAGTCTCAAATTCTGCTCTGTGAAATGACCCCATGAGAGTCATCTTGATGGAGTTAATTCCAGTTGGAGGTTGGTCACAAGTGATATTCCTCAATGTTTGGGTTTGGGGCCAGTTCTCTTTAGTATCTTTATCACTTACCTGAATGAAGGGATTCAGGGCACCTTCAATAAGTGTGCAGATGGTACCAAATTGGGTGGGGGTGTTGATCTGTTAAAGGTAAAAAGCTTCTACAGAGGGATCTGGATAGGATGGATTGGTGGATTGAGGATGATGGGATGAGGTTCAACAAGACCAAGTGTCAGGTCCTGCGCAACAATCCTGTGAATGCTCTGGACTAGGGACAGAGTGGCAGGAAACTGGCCACATGTAAAGGTCCTGGGAGTGTAGGTCAGTAGCAGCTGCAGATGAAGCAGTGTATGCCCAAGAAGGCCATCAGCATCCTGGCTTCGATCAACAATATCATGGTCAGCAGGAGTTTGGCAGATATCACCCCCATGCACTGAGCACTGGTGAGGTCACCTTGAATCCTGGGTTCAGTTTTGACCTCTCACCCCAAGATGGACATTGAGGGGCTGTAGTAGGTCCAGAGAAGGGCAATAAAGCTGAGGAAGAGTCTGGAAAACAGGTCTAGTTTGGAGTGGCTGAGTGAGAAAAGGAGGTTAAGGGAAAATTTTCTGGCTCTCTACAGCTCCCTGAAAGGATGCTGGAGTGAGGTGATATTGGTTACTTCTTGCAAGGAACAGGCACTAGGACAAGAGGGAATGGCCTCAAGTTGTGCTGGTTACCATACCTGAAGGTCTTCACAAAAATGTGTAGACATGGTACTTTGAGTTGTGGTTTTGTGGGCAGGGTAGTGTCCTCTTTTGGTTTTGCCTTATAAAAAATCTTTGTTGAACAGTTAAAAGAAATGTTAACCTTTTCTATAATTTTCCTTAAGTACACTTCTTATATACTTTGCATTAAGATGTTTTCAAACATGCTCAGACCTTCAAGGGTCTCTTCCAGCCTAGAGCATTCTACGATTCTGATTGCCTACAAAAAATCTGGGAAGGGTTTTTTTACAAGGGCTTGTAGTGGTAGGATCACAGGATCACAGGATGTCAGGGGTTGGAAGGGACCCAAAGAGATCGATTCCAACCCCCTGCCAGAGTAGGTCCAGCTCAGGTCACAGAGGAATGCATCCAGACAGGCCTTGAAGATCCCCAGAGAAGGAGACTCCACAACCTCTCTGGGGAACCTGTTCCAGTGTTCTGTGCCCCTTACAGTAAAGAAGTTCCCCCTTGTGCTGAGGTGGAATCTCCTGTGCTGCAGCTTACATCCATTGCTCCTTGTCCTATCATAGGGATCAAGTGAGCAGAGCCTGTACCCCTCCTCCTGACCCCCAGCACTCAGATATCTATAAACTTTTATTAAATCCCCTCTCAGTCTTCTCTTCTCCAGACTAAGCAGCCCCAGGTCCCTCAGCCTCTCCCCATCAGGCAGTGCTCCAGTCCCTTAATTATCCTCGTAACCCTCTGCTGGACTCTCTCCAGCAGATCTCTGTCCCTCTTAAACTGGGGAGCCCTAAACTGAATGCAGTACTCAAGATGGGATCTCACCAGGGCAGAAAAGAGGGGGAGGAGAGCCTCCCTTGATCTGCTGGACACACTCTTCCTAGCACACCCGAGGATCCCATTGGCCCTCTGGGTGGCAAGGGCACATTGCTGTCCCACAGACAACTTTTTATCCACCAGCACTCCCAGGTCCCTCTCCACAGGGCTACCCTCCAGAAGATCACCTCCCAACCTGTACTGGTGCAGTTTATTATTCCTCCCCAGATGCAGGACTCTGAACTTGTCCTTCTTGAATCTCATTTGGCTCCTCTGTGCCCAGTTTTCCAGTCTGTCCAAGTCTCACTGCATGGTTGAATATGGGGTTGTAGTCAGAGGATATGAGGTGATGGCTTCAAGCTGCAGGAGGAGAGGTTTAGCCTGGAGATTAGGAAGAAATTCTTTCCAGTGAAGGTGGTGAGACACTGGGACAGGTTCCCAGGAAAGTTGTGATGCCCCCTCCCTGAAGGTGTTCCAGACCAGGTTGGAGCAACCTGGTCTAGTGGAAGCTGTCCCTACCCACGGTAGGGGGTTTTGAACTAGATGATCTTTGGGGTCTCTTCCAACCCTATCCCTTGTATGATCCCATGAATTCTACAATTTTAGATGGGAGATTTCAGTTGGGAAAAGCCAGCTGGACTCAAATTGGGAAGAACCCCCCAAACTTTTGCAAGGACGCAGATTTTTATCCCTGCATCTGTATGGGATTGTGGTGGCATTTTCATCAAGCCAGAAAGGTTCCTTTTGATTTTGTAATTTATGGTATTTTTCAATATGCAGAAAAAAAAAAAAAATGAAAGCATGGATAACTCAAGAAGTAGTATTTGGAATTAGTCTTGTAATAAAAAAACCTTATACATCCATATCTCTCTCTCTCTCTATATATATATATTAATATATATACAAAAATACATACAAATATAGTTAGAAATAACATCTCAGTGTACCTGTGCATGTCTTTTATAGGGATAAATAACTAAATCTTGATTTGGGATGAAGCAGGAGAGGAAATTTGAAGCTGTGACCCAGTCTAATACCAGCAGTATTGCTCAGCTGATATATTTTCAGGCATAGATTTAGTAAAACAGCTTATTTCCCCTCAATTTCCTGATGTGGTACATTTTGGGATTTTCTTTTATGTACTCTGCAATGGGGACTAACATTCATCTCCTGACAAATAGGTTATACCTGTATGCAGAAGGCTGGTGGAAACTCAGTTTTGCTAGTCCTATGAACTAAAATATTCACTTTATTTATTTATTTATTTATTTAAAATTTGGGGGAGGGCAAGGGGGGAAATGCAATTTTATTACTGTCTTAGAAGTAGAATATTCTTTTTTTTTTTTTTTAAGTTTCAAATTTTATTACTCTCATAAACTAAAAGAGTCACCTGGATTTATTATTTTTTTAATTGTGATTTTGTTGCTGTGTTTAAAATAAAATGTTCACTTTTTTTTTGAGGGGGACAGGGAATTGCAATTTTGGTAATGTTCTAAAACTGTTTTTGGTTTTTTTTTTTAAATTCTATTTTATTACTGTCTTACAAACTAAATTTTTTTTCCCCCATGGAATTGTAATTTTGTGACTGCCTTTGAAATATTTTTTTTAAACTATTTTATTACTATCTTACAAACTGAAATATTAATCTTTTGTCCCTGGGAACTGCAAATTATTTCATTGTCTTTAAATTAAAATATTCACTTTTCCACTTTTTTTTTTTTAATTGTAATTTTGCTACTGTCTCAATTTAAAAAAAAAAAATCACTTGTGCAATCTTATAATCTGGTTTAATTGCCCCAAATCAATTTCCATCTTTATTGACACATCATTATATATGACAATGCAAAATGCCTTTCCCCTCCTCCCCAAATTCACGCCTCATTTGAAATAAGAGAGACTCTAACAAGGGCTTTCTGATGTTCTTCACTTTCCATACCAGCTGGTGGGACTAGATCCTGCTCCCAAGGTCCTGGCTCATTTGAGGGATAACTTTGCCATCTGATGGATGCTTTTTGTCCTGGACAAACAGATGATCAACAGCTGATGGCAATGCCTCTCCCCACCCCGGACATCTCCTCTGCATGATTTGATTTAAAAATAAATCTTGGGATGACCAGGAGATCCCAGGGTGGAGGGAGGGTGGTGTGAAGTCCTCAGGAGACATGTTGAGGAAGGAATGCCCACCACCACGTTCCCCCACAGTGGGATGGGCGAGAACTGCCCTCCTTGTTTGCAAAGGCATCTCTGTGGGAATGAAGCCAAAGTTCTCCGCGTGCACCGGCTGGTCTGGAGGAATGTCCTTAAGGAATGTCCTTCCATCCCTGCCAGCATCCGGGCTGGGGTCCTGACCTGTCCCCTCCCTATGCAGGGGGACGTTTCTCGAGCACCGTGCTTCTCCTCTGCTGAGCACCCCCATCCAAAACACGTCCAGCAGCTGCATGGGGACCTGCCATCTCCCTCCAATCCATCTTCCCTGGAATCGCTGCATGACAACCAAACAGGATTTGTTCCACTACAATTTGTCAAGATTGGAGGAGGCCTCAAAGTTGGCAGAGAGACATATTAAAGGTTTCTCAGGGATTGCAGAGAGAGAGGCAATTACCTTCTTGGGCTCCCATCCCTGCTCTATAGCACAGGAGGGCTGAAGGAGTTTCTCTTCCTTCTCTACCAATAAACAGGAGATCGAGACCCCCTCCTCCCTTCTCAAACCACCACATGCTTTGAGTGGAAATGTAAAACAACATCTGTGTGTCTGCTAGCGCCGTGGGCACCTGCGGTCAGCCAACGGTGGCTGTCCCCATCTACAGAAGTACCTCAGGACCTACCCTGGATTGAAGAATGCGTCCCGAAAAAAGTCCAACATTTGCCATCCTGTTTCTTCAGTTGTGTCTGGTCCCTTCATAGCACCTGAAAGGGCTGGAGACTGCAGAGTGTTGAGGGACGAGATGGGGATGTGTTTGGGATGTCAAATGATATCCACAGGAGAGCAGCCCTGAGGAAAAGGACCTTGGAGTCTGGGTTGATGAAAAGCTCAACGTGAGCCTGCAGTGTGAGTGCAGCCCAGACAGTAACTGAGTACTGGGCTGCATCAAGAGCAGCGTGGCCAGCAGAGCAAGGGAGGGGATTCTACCCATTTACTCTGCTCTCCTCAGACCCGTGCTGGAGTACTGTGTGCAGTTCTGGAGCCCTCATCACAGGAAGGGCATGGAAGTGTTGGAGTGGGTCCAGAGGAGGCCACAAAGATACTCGGAGGGCTGGAGGAGCTCTCCTACGAGGACAGGCTGAGAGAGTTGGGGCTCTGCAGCCTGGAGAAGAGAAGGCTTCCAGGACACCTTNCAAGGCCAGGTTGGAGGAGGCCTTGAGTGACCTGTACTAGTGGGAGGTGTCCCTGCCTATGGCAGGGGGGTGGAACTAGATGATCCTTGAGGTTCCTTTCAACCTTACCATTCTATGATTCTGTGATTCTATAGTTTGGCTTGGGAGGGACCTTAAAGATCATGCAGTTCCAACCCCTCTGCCACGGGCAATCACACTTTCCACTAGACCAGGCTGGTAAAGGCTCTGTCCAACCCAGCCTTGAAAACCTCTAGGAAGGGAGCATCCACAATCTCCCTGGGAAACCTGTTTCA
>VWZE01016572.1:3586-17604 GCA_013396675.1 Eubucco bourcierii | reverse complement strand
CTCCCCTCCTCGAATCTCCTCTCCTCAAATGTCCTCCCTTTTCCTCCCGTATCCTCCTCTATCCTCCCCTCCCCTATCCTCTCACTCCCAGCCCTTGTCAAAAGTCTCTCCTCAGCTCTCCTAGAGCCCCTTCCACTACTGGAAGGCTGCTCTAAGGTCTGCCTGCAGCCTTCTCTCCCCCAGGCTGAACAACCCCAACTCTCTCAGCCTGGCCTCACAGCTGAAAGCTTCCAGCCCTGCTGCCAGCATTGCTGTGGCCTCCTCTTGCCTCACTTGAACAGCTCCATGTCCTTCTTGTGCTGAGCACTCCAGAGCTGGACACCACTGACAGGCTCCCCAGCTGCTGGAGTTGCAGCTGCTTTGATAGGACAGGACCTGTGGCACTTAGGGGGTTGGCAATGTGCCCTGCTGATGCTCTGAGCATCTGGGGGGGTGGGTTTATAAGCCAGGCAGGGATAGCTGCTGGCATCAGAGCCCCCAGAGCCCCTGCTGAGCAAACAGACCACTCTTGAGTCCATAAAATATTTTCCTGTGTCCCAGCAGCACACAGAACAAACCTTTCTGACCTCACCCACACAGCTGCCAGCCCAGCTCTGGTGCTGGCATTGCCACCTCCACCTGGACTCGGGTTGTGCCCCAAGCTCTCACCCTGCAGCTGTTTGCAACCAGAAAAGTCAAATCATAGAAGCATGGAGTTGTTTGGGTTGGAAAAGCTCTCTAAGGTCATCCAGCCTGACCAGCAACCCAGCCCCACCATGAGCACTTAACCATGGCCCCAAGAGCCATGGGCACAGCTTTCTTCAACACCTCCAGGCATGGGGTCTCCACCACCTCCCTGGGCAGCCTCTGCCAGTCCCTGACCACTCCTCCACCAAACATTTTTTTTCCTCATCCTCAACCTAACCTTCCCCTGGCACAACTTGGGACCTTTTCCTCTCCTTCTATCACCTGAGCCTAGGCAGCAGAGCCCAACCCCCACCTGGCTCCAGCCTCCTCTCAGGGAGCTGCAGAGAGCAATGAGCTCTGCCCTCAGCCTCCTCTCCTCCAGGCTGCACACCCCCAGCTCCCTCAGCTGCTCCTCCCCAGCCCTCTTCTCCAGACCCTTCCCCACCTTTGTTGCCCTTCTCTGGACCTGCTCCAGCTCCTCAATGTCCTTCTTGCAGTGAGGAGCCCAAAACTGAACCCAGTACTCAAGGTGCAGCCTCCCCAGTGCCCAGCCCAGGGGCACAATCCCTGCCCTGCTCCTGCTGCCCACACCATTGCTGATCCAGACCAGGCTGCTGGTGCCCTTCTTGCCCACCTGGGCACACAGTAGTTGATCTGCAGCAGCTGTTCCTCCATGCCTCATTTTTGTGTGCCTTGAGGTTCAGGGCACTGAGTGTTATGAGTGCAAAGAGCAAGAGGGAGTCTGCAGTCTGTAGGGCTGAGCTAATTATGGTAACATCTCAGACAGCACCTCCCAGCCTCAGCCCCCTGCTGCTGCCAGGGTTTGCAGCATCACTCCCTCTGTGAACAGATGGGGAAACTGAGTCTCAGAGGGGGGAGGACTCTGACAAGCCAAGTGAAGCAAGAGGAACTCAGTTGAGTGAGAAACATCCCCCGGTGCCAGGAGCTGGCACTGGCCTTGTTTGAAGGAGGCCAAGAAAAATCATCCTGGTCTCTGGGTGCAGGGAGAGAAATGGTCCAGTGATGGTGGATGGAAAATGTGACAAGCAGACATGGCCTGGACTTCTGTGCTCTGGGTCTGCTTGGAGGAGTGGTGGAAAGCTGTCAGTGTCACCCAGGCAGGGCTGGGGACTGGGGGTGTCACCTCCCTTCTGCTGTGCCATGGAACCATAGAACCATAGTCATAGAATCACAGAATCAGTCAGGGTTGGAAGGCACCCCAAGGATCAGCCAGCTCCAACCCCCCTGCCATGCCCAGGGACACCTCACACTAGCTCAGGCTGGCCACAGCCTCATCCAGACTGGCCTTAAACACCTCCAGGGATGAGGCTTCCACCACCTCCCTGGGAACCTGTGCCAGGCTCTCAGCACCCTCATGCTGAACAACTTCTTCCTAACACCCAGTCTGAATCTCCCCATTTCCAGCTTTGTTCCATTCCCCCCAGTCCTATCACTACCTGACAGCCTGAAAAGTCCCTCCCCAGCTTTCTTGTAGCCCCCTTAAGATACTGCAAGGCCACTCTAAGGCCACCTGGGAGCCTTCTCCTCTCCAGATTGCACAGCCCCAACTCCCTCAGTCTCTCCTCACAGCAGAGCAGCTCCAGCCCTCTGAACATCCTCCTGGCCCTTCATGAACCAGTTTGGGTTGGGAAGGGACCTTAAAGCTCATCTAGTTCCAGCCCCCATCATGGGCAGGGACACCTCCCACCAGCACAGTTTGCTCAAGGTCTCATCCAGCCTGGCCTGGAACACCTCCAGGGATGAGGTAGACACACAAAGGGAGGGGGCAGGAACACTTAGACACTTCCAGGGGGGGTGTCCTGTGGTTCTGCTCAGGCATCACTGGTACCCAGGAGCCTGCATGTGGGCTCAGGGACAAGCTGGATGAAGGTGGTGAGGAAGAGAAAGGAGCAGGACTGGGGAGCAGATCCCTGCTCCTCCTCTGCCTCCTTTCAGTAAGCAGAGACTTTTGTTACTGACATTTAGTGAGCAGAGACTTTTGTTGTTGACAGAAATCCAATCACACCACCCAGGGCTGCTGCTCAGTGCCTGGGCAAAGAAGGGATGAGGAAGAGGATGGGAAGGGTATCAAGAGATGGAGCAAAGGGATCTGGAGGAGCTGCTGGGTCCCAGCAGGCTCTACTGTGAAGGACAAACCCAGATGCTACAAAACATTCCAGTGGCTGATCCTGCACTGCCTTACAGCACCCAAAGTGCTTCTTCCTGCCCCTATCACCCATCTGGCACTGAGCTGCCTTCTGAGGGAAGGAGGTTCTCAGCAGCTTGGGGTTGTTTCGCACTGTCTTGCTGTTGGCATCACCAATGGTGTCTCCCCAGCACCCAGACCTGTGCTCTGTTTGGGATGGCAGTGAGGTGGCTGGCAGCAGGCTGTGGTGGGGCTGGGTGCTGGCACAGCAAGGGGTGCTCAGCTCATTTCTATTCTGCAGGGGCACCCCCACGAGCTGTGGGGCTTTGTTTGTGGCTGCCTTGGAGAGCATCAATTGCTCTTTCTTGCAGCTGAACATGCTCTGTGTGCCCATCCTGACAGCTGGGCACTGGAGCTGCCAGGGAAGGAAGCTGGAATGAGTTGGGTTGGAAGGGACCTCAAAGTTCAGCCAGTGCCAACCCTTTGCCACAGGCAGAGACACCTTCCAGCAGCACAGGATGCTCAAGGACTCATCCAGCCTGGCCTGGAACACCTCCAGGGAGGTTGTGGAGCACAGAATCACAGAATGTGATCTTTGATCTTTGATCACATCCTGTGATTCTGTGCTCCACAACCTCCCTGGGCAACCTGTGCCAGTGCCTCACCACCCTCATTCTCAACAATTTCTTCCTCCTCTCCACTCTCACTCTTACCTCTCTCAGCTCAAAGCCATTGTCCCTCTTCCTGTCCCTCCCCACCTCTCCCTAGAGGTGCTCAGGACTAGGTTGGATGAGGCCCTGAACAACCTGTTCCAGTGGGAGGTGTCCCTGCCTATGGTGGGGGGGTTGGAACTGGTTGAGCTTTGAGGTCCCTTCCAACCTAAACCATTCTATGTGCCAAGGGCTGGGCACTGACATGAAAACTCCAGAGCCAGTCCTCAGGAGAGGTGATTGGTGCCAGCTCCATGGCAGAGGAGTGTCTGAGCCTGTCTGCACATGCAGCCCTGACCCCTGAGTCACTNCACAGGGTGCTAAGGGCCTCATCCAGCCTGCCCTGGAACACCTCCAGGGAGGTTGTGGAGCACAGAATCACAGAATGTGATCTTTGATCTTTGATCACATCCTGTGATTCTGTGCTCCACAACCTCCCTGGGCAACCTGTGCCAGTGCCTCACCACCCTCATTCTCAACAATTTCTTCCTCCTCTCCACTCTCACTCTTACCTCTCTCAGCTCAAAGCCATTGTCCCTCTTCCTGTCCCTCCCCACCTCTCCCTAGAGGTGCTCAGGACTAGGTTGGATGAGGCCCTGAACAACCTGTTCCAGTGGGAGGTGTCCCTGCCTATGGTGGGGGGGTTGGAACTGGTTGAGCTTTGAGGTCCCTTCCAACCTAAACCATTCTATGTGCCAAGGGCTGGGCACTGACATGAAAACTCCAGAGCCAGTCCTCAGGAGAGGTGATTGGTGCCAGCTCCATGGCAGAGGAGTGTCTGAGCCTGTCTGCACATGCAGCCCTGACCCCTGAGTCACTGATTTCTGCTCTGTCACCTCTGGCTGGTGTGGAGCAGAGGTGGAACTGTTCCTGTAAAGCCCAGGAGATGTCAACACCTCCCAGTGAAGCAGCCACACTGCTTCAGCTCAGCAGTGGAGTGTGACCCTCTCTGCCAGCAGGTCAGGGGAGGGGATTCTGCCCCTTTGCTCTGCTCTCCTCAGACCCCACCTGCAGTCCTGTGTGCAGTTCTGGAGCCCCTAGCACAGGAAGGACATGGAAGTGTTGGAGTGGGTCCAGAGGAGGCCACCAAGATGCTCAGAGGGCTGCTGTAGTTCTGCTATGAGGACAGGCTGAGCCCTGAGCATGGCTCCTGTGGCACCTCTAGTTTGAGGCATGGGAAGTTCATAGAATCATCATGAAATCACAGGCTGGTTTGGATGGGAAGGGACTTTTAAAGTCCTGGTTCTCCAGGTTCTGCTCTAAAGCTCACCCAGTCCAACCCCCAACACAAGCAGGACATGGAAGTGTTGGAACCAGCCCAGAGGAGGCCACCAAGATGCTGAGAGGGCTGCAGCAGCTCTGCTGTGAGGACAGGCTGAGAGAGTTGGGGCTCTGCAGCCTGGAGAAGAGAAGGCTTCCAGGAGACCTTGGAGTGGCCTTCCAGGATCTGAAGGGGGCTACAGGAGGGCTGGGGAGGGACTATTGACAAGGTCTGGTAATGACAGGAGGAGGAGGAATGGGTTTGAAGTGGCAGAGGGGAGATTGAAACTGGATGTTAGGAAGAAGTTGTTTGCAGTGAGGGTGGTGAGAGACTGGCACAGGTTGCCCAGGGAGGTTGTGGAGCACAGAAGCACAGAATGTGATCTTTGATCACATTCTGTGCTCCACAACCTCCCTGGAGGTGCTGAGCACCAGGTTGGATGAGTCCTTGAGCACACTGTCTGAGTGGGAGGTGTCCCTGCCTATGGCAGAGGGATTGGAATTGGATGAGCTTTGAGGTCCCTTCCAACCTAAATCATTCTGTGATTCTATTCTATGACCCAGGATCCCCCCAGCAAAGGGCACCTGCATGCCCTAAGGCAGTTTCAGCAGGAGCTGGATGTGATGCTGACATGCAGCAGGGTGAGCTGGTCCTGACTCACTCGTGACATGCTACCTGCAGGGCCAGGCTGGGCTGGTGGGACTGGGCTGGGCTGAACCAGAGCTTCTGATCTGGCACAGCCTTCTCCTCCAGGGTGTTTCACTTGACTCACTACCAGCAGCTGCAGGGTCCTTGGGAAGCCTCAGCCTGCATCATCATAGCCCCCACCTACCCAGCAGCTTTGGGAGCATCCCCAGAAACTCCAGAAAATGGAAAAACATCTCCAAAGCTGCTCAGAGATGCTGTTGGAAGTGTGCCAGCCTGGGTTGGGGGGTTGGGTTCTGCTGCTCAGCCATGGCTCTGTGCCATGGGGACAGGACTGGGTCCCATTCTCTTTAACATCTTCAGTGATGATCTGGACGAGGGCATTGACTCAGGCACCAGCAAGTTTGCAGCTGACCCCAAGCTGGGGGCTGATGTTGCTGGGTTGGAGGGCAGAAGGGCTCTGCAGCAGGACCTCGACCGCCTGCACAGATGGGCAGAGTCCAAGGGGATGGAGCTCAACAAATCCAAGTGCCAGGTGCTGCACTTTGGCCACAACAACCCCATGCAGAGCTACAGGCTGGGGTGGGAGTGGCTGGAGAGCAGCCAAACAGAAAGGGATCTGGGGGTGCTGATTGACAGCCGCCTGAACATGAGCCAGCAGTGTGCCCAGGTGGCCAAGAAGGCCAATGGCATCCTGGCCTGCATCAGCAAGAGTGTGGCCAGCAGGAGCAGGGAGCTCATTCTCCCCCTGGACTCTGCACTGCTTAGGCCACACCTTGAGTCCTGTGTCCAGTTCTGGGCCCCTCCATTGAAGAAGGACATTGAGGTGCTTGAGTGTGTCCAGAGAAGGGCAACGAGGCTGGGGAGAGGCCTGGAGCACAGCCCTATGGAGAGAGGCTGAGGGAGCTGGGATTGGTTAGCCTGGAGAAGAGGAGGCTCAGGGGAGACCTTCTTGCTGTCTACAGCTACCTGAAGGGTGGTTGTAGCCAGGAGGAGGTTGCTTTCTTCTCTCAGGCAAGCAGCACCAGAACAAGAGGACACAGTCTCAAGCTGTGCCAGGGGAAGTTTAGGCTGGAGGTGAGGAGAAAGTTGTTGCCTGAGAGAGTCATTGACTGCTGGAATGGGCTGCCCAGGGAGGTGGTGGAGTCAGCGTCCCTGGAGGTGTTCAAGGCAGGTTTGGACGTGGCACTTGGTGCCATGGTCTGGTCTTGAGGGCTGTGGGAATGGGTTGGACTTGATGAGCTTTGAGGTCTCTTCCAACTTCTGTGGTACTGTGATCCTGTGATCCTGTGATACTGTGGCTGGCACCCAGTTGCAGCAAGGGACCTCACCTCACCTGCTGCAGACACCTCACTGAGGATCCCACCCTGCCCAGGTGGCCCTGGCTGTTGGTGCTCCCCAGATGTTGCACAGTGGAGACCTCTTGGGCAGTTCATATTGATAGAGAAGGAGGAAATGCCAGCTGGGCACTGCCCCACCTGCCTGCTTTGTAGAGTAGGCTCCCTTGGACTGATGATAACCAACACAGAACCTTACTGGGTTCCATCCACCCATCCCTACCTGGCTTCATGCCTGTGCTGCCCACAGGATAGATTCAGGGCCAAGTGACAGGACAAAGGGGCAGTGGGTGAAAGTGAAGGCATTGGAGGTCCCATCTGAACCTGAGGAAGAGTTTTTTTCCCTGTGAGGGTGACAGAGCACTGGAACAGGCTGCCCAGGGGAGTTGTGGAGCCTCCCTCTCTGCAGATATTCAAGAGCTGTCTGGATGCATTCAAGTGTGATCTGCTCTGGGTGATCCTGCTCTGGTAGGGGGGCTGGACCAGATGAGTTTTCAGGTCCCTTCCAGCCCCTGACATTCTGTGATTTGATCATTCTATGATTCACAGATTCATGGAATGGGTTGGGTTGGAAAGGACCTCAAAACTCATTCAGCTTCAACCCCCTGCCATGGGCAAGGACACCTCCCACCAGCACAGGTTGCTCAAGGACTCATCCAGCCTGGCCTGGAACATCTCCAGAGAGGTTGTGGAGCACAGAAGCACAGAATGTGATCTTTGATCACATTCTGTGCTTCTGTGCTCCACAACCTCCCTGGGCAACCTGTGCCAGTCTCTCCCCATCCTCACTCCCCATCCTCACTCTCAACAATTTCTTCCTCCTCTCTACTCTCACTCTCCCCTCTCCCAGCTCAAAGCCATTGTCCCTCATCCTGCCACTCCTAGCCCTTGCCCAATGTCCCTCCCCAGCTCTCCTGGAACCCTTTCAGGTTGCTCTGAGGTCTCCCTGGAGCCTTCTCTTCTCCAGGCTGCAGAGCCCCAACTCTCCCAACCTGCTCCCATAGGGGAGGTTCTCCAGCCTCAGATGTTTGTGACCTTTGGCTCCCCTCCAGCAGGACTGCAGGGGGAGTCTCTGCAGAGCACAGCAGAGGGGCAAAATCCTCTCCCTGTCTCTGCTCCTATGCTGCTGGGGATCAGCCCAGGGCACAGACAGCAGCGATGGGGGAGGGGAAATCCCGATACCAACATTCCCAGGCTGGATTTTCAGGGTGCAGCAGCTGCCCCCCCAGCAAGGAGGAGTTGGTTGTCACTCATCCTGCAGCACAGCAGCAGATGCCAGCTCTGCTGAGGGGACAGATGTTGACTGCCAGTTAATGGGGTCAGGGCACAGCTATCCCCTGGGCAGATTGCCCAGCACGGGGACCAAGCCCTGTCCTGCTCAGGGATGTGGAACAGCTGGGATGAGGCAAAGATGCTGCTGCCCAGGATCTCTGGAGCTCACACACTTCCCCATGACCATTTAATCCACAGAACTCGTGAACAGCTCCAAATAGCAGCAAGTTTGGAGCAGCCCTGCATAGGATTCAGCTCCCTTCTCCTCTCCATGCTGTGCAGAAGGGAGCATCCCACAGGCAGGGCCTTGCTGCATCCCAAGGAGGGGAGATTACAGAGCCACAGAACCACAGAATTGCCTTTAAGATCCTCAGGTCCAACCATTACAACCTCCATGGAGGTGTTCAAGGCCAGGTTGGAGGAGGCCCTGAGTGACCTGTGCTAGTGGGAGGTGTCCCTGCCTATGGCAAGGGGTTGGAACTAGAAGATCTTTGAGGTCCCTTCCAACCTTACCATTCTATGATTCTATGATTAGCCCAACACTGACAAGTCCTTGACTGAACCATGCCCATCTGGAGAGCAGCCCTGTGGAGAGGGACCTGGGAGTGCTGGTGGAGAACATCCATGGCACAGCAATGAGCCCTGGTGGCCAAGAGAGCCAATGGGATCCTGGGGGTCATTAAGCAGAGTGTGTCCAACAGATCCAGGNAGGAGATTTAATCAATGTATATAACTATCTGAGGGCTGGGGGTCAGGAGGGGGTGGGGACAGGTTCTGCTCACTGCTGCCTGGGATAGGACAAGGAGCAATGGATGGAAGCTGTAGCACAGGAGGTTCCAGCTCAACACAAGGGGAAACTTCTTGCCTGGAAGGGTCCCAGAGCCCTGGCACAGGCTGCCCAGAGAGGTTGTGGAGTCTCCTTCTGTGGAGCCTTTGCAGGCCTGTCTGGATGTGTTCTGTGTGCCCTGAGCTGGATTGTCTGGTCCTGCTCTGGCAGTGGGCTTGGACTGGATGATCTCTTTGGGTCCCTTCCAACCCCTCACATCCTGGGATCCTGTGTGATCCACACCACTCGACTCTTAAACACCTCCAGGGATGGGGATCCCCACCTGGGCCAGTGCCTGAGAAACATTCTGGGAAGAAATTTTTCCTGATCTCCAACCTGAACCTCCCTTGGTGCAGCTTGAGGTCATTTCCTCTTGTCCTGTCCCTTGGCACAAGGTTGAACAGACTGACCTAAACCTGGCTCCAGGCTCCTCTCAGGGAGCTGCAGAGAGCAATGAGCTCTGCCCTCAGCCTCCTCTCCTCCAGGTTGCACAACCCCAGCTCCCTCAGCTGCTCCTCCCCAGCTCTGTTCTCCAGACCTTTCCTCACCTTTGTTGCCCTTCTCTGGACCTGCTCCAGCTCCTCAGTGTCCTTCTGGCAGTGAGCAGCCCAGAGCTGAATGCAGGATTTGAGATGCTCAGCCACCTACAAATCTCAGCCCCAGGCCTCTCTCTGCTGAGCGCTTTTCCAACCACTCTGCCCCCAAGCCTGAAGCCTGCCTGTGTTTGCTGTGACCCAAGAGCAGCACCCAACACCTGGTTTTGTTAACCCTCATACAGTTGACCTCAGCCCACTGATCCAGCCTGGCCAGACCCCTCTGCAGAGCATGTAACCCTCCAGTCCTGCCCAGCTGGGTGTCTTCCACAAGCTAACTGAGGGTGCCCCCAACCCTCTTGTCCAGCCCATTGATAAAGATCATAGAAACATAGAACCACAGAGCTGCCAGGGCTGGAAAGGACCTCAAGGATCATCCAGCTCCAACCCCTCTGCCATGAGCAGACACCTCACACTAGATCAGGCTGTCCACAGCCTCATCCAGCCTGGCCTTAAACACCTCCAGGGAGGAGACTTCAACCACCTCCCTGAGCAACCTGTGCCAGGCTCTCAGCACCCTCATGCTGAACAACTTCTTCCTAAAATCCAATCTGCAACTCCCCACTTGCAGTTCTCCTCCATTCCCCCCACTCCTATCACTACCTGACAGCCTAGAAAGCCCCTCCCCAGCTTTCCTGTAGCCCACTTCAGATACAGCAAGGCCACAATAAGGTCTCCTTGGAGCCTTCTCCTCTCCAGACTGCACAGCCCCAACTCTCTCAGCCTGTCTCCAAAGATGCCAAAGAGGAGCAGTGCTGACCCCTGGGCAGTGCTGCTGGGCTCTGGCCACCAGCTGGACTTAACTCCATTCCCCACCACTCTCTGGGCCCCAAGACATTGCCACACTCCCTAAGAGCCCAGGAGCTAGGGAGGTTGTCTCCAGCCCAGAGAGGCTTCCCTTTGGGCAGCAGGGCAGGCAGAGTCTGGAGCCTTTTCCAGTGACCTGATTTCTGTGCCTGCTGGGAAGCATCTCCTGGAGCTGCTGCAGCTGCTGCCTGCTCCTGCTGAGCCTGCTCCAGGCACCCCCTCAGCAAGGGGAGAGTCTCCTGCATTTGATCAAATGATGGTAGGGGTTGGAGGGACCTCTGGAGATCATCCAGTCCAAGCTCCCTGCCAGAGTAGGGGCACCCAGGGCAGGTCACACAGGGACACATCCAGGTGAGGCTTGAAAGACTCCAGAGGAGACTCCACAACCTCTCTGGAAAGCCTGATCCAGGGCTCTGCACCCTCACAACAAAGAAGTTTCTCCTCATGTTGAGGTGGAACTCTTGGGTCCATTGCCCCTTGTTCTATCACAGGGAACCACTGAGCAGAGCCTGGTACCTTCTTCTTGACCCCTACCCCTAGGATATTTGTGACCACCAATAAGATCCCCTCTCAGCCTGCTCCTCTCCAAGCCAAACAGCCCCAGGGCTCTCAGCCTTTGCTCCTCAGCCTTCTCCTCTCCAAGCCAAACAGCCCCAGGGCTCTCAGCCTTTGCTCCTCAGCCTTCTCCTCTCCAAGCCAAACAGCCCCAGGGCTCTCAGCCTTTGCTCCTCAGCCTTCTCCTCTCCAAGCCAAACAGCCCCAGGGCTCTCAGCCTTTGCTCCTCAGCCTTCTCCTCTCCAAGCCAAACAGCCCCAGGGCTCTCAGCCTTTGCTCCTCAGCCTTCTCCTCTCCAAGCCAAACAGCCCCAGGGCTCTCAGCCTTTGCTCCTCAGCCTTCTCCTCTCCAAGCCAAACAGCCCCAGGGCTCTCAGCCTTTGCTCCTCAGCCTTCTCCTCTCCAAGCCAAACAGCCCCAGGGCTCTCAGCCTTTGCTCCTCAGCCTTCTCCTCTCCAAGCCAAACAGCCCCAGGGCTCTCAGCCTTTGCTCCTCAGCCTTCTCCTNCTCTCCAAGACAAACAGCCCCAGGGCTCTCAGCCTTTCCTCCTCAGACATGTTCCAGTCCCCTCAGTGCCCTCTTAGGCCCCAGATAGCCATGGAAACTTTGCCCACCCAGTGCCAGGCACCTAAGGAGCAGGTCCTGGGCTGAGCTGGGCTCCCTTGGCTGGAGAGGGATGTAAAGGCCTGACCACATCAGGATGTGGCAGAAGAAGCTGAATGTAGTCTGGGAAAGAGAAGCAAGGGCTGAAGGCTGGAGAGTGCCCTTAGGAGAGGCTCCAGGGAGCAGAGCCTGGCCCCTTCTTCTTGCCCCCCAGCCATCAGACATTTGTAACTATCAATAAGATCCCCTCTCAGCATTCTCTTCTGCAGGCTAACCAGTCCCAGGGCTCTCAGCCTTTCCTCCTCAGACAGAAGATCTCTGCTTTAGGATGCTCTTGGCTTAGAATTCCTCTGAGGATCACAGAGTCCTGCTGAAGACCAACTCACCAACATCTCAAGACCAACACACCCTGTTGGTAAATTCCTTCCTTGGGCTTAGGCTGTTTCTAAGGGCAAGTAGTGATGGGATGAGGGGCAGTAGTTTGAAACAGGAGCAGGAGAGATTCAAGTTGGCCATCAGGAGGAAGCTCTGCACAATGAAGGTGGTGAGACACTGGCACAAGCTGCCCAGGGATGTGGTTAAGATCCCAGCCCTGGAGACATCCAAGGTCAAATTTGAGAGGGTCCTGAGCAACCTGCTCTACTTAGAGGTGTCCCTGCTAACTGCAGTGGGGGTGGACAAGGTGACCTGGAGGGTCCCTTCCAAACCCATGCATTCTGTGATCTGTCATTCCTGTTCCCAAGGCTCTGAGTATTTTGGTCATGCCAGAATTCAGCTCCTGGTCCTGGATGGGCACAGCTCATCCATGCAATCTGGTTCCAGCAGAGCTTGGGTGTGAAATTCTTGCTCTGCTTTTAGCACCCACACACAGAGCTGGTGCAGGGTGCTGGAAGCTGCAGCACAGAAACAGCCCAAAGTCTTCAGCAAAGCTCTCTGGACTGGGGGGTTTCTTCCTTTTATTCTCCATCCTTGGCTCAGATCTGCCTGTTCCTCTAGGATGAAGGTCTCCATAGATCACCCTCCTTGGCTAAAAATATACCTGGAGGAGTGCAGCAAGGCAGGAAAAAAAAAAAAAGAAAGGAAAAAAAAAAAAAAAAAAAAAGAAAAAAAAAAAAAAAAGCAGCAGCTTCAAGGACCTACCAATTCCCAGAATGTCTCCAGCCTGGGAAAAATGGGAGCATGTTCCTTGGAAATTTGTCTGCTTTAGCAGGGGCAGGGTGGATGGAGGATGGAGACATCTTCTCATTGCCTAATGAAGGTTGAAAGAAACCTGAGATAAACTGCAGGGCATGAGAGCCTCTGCAGCTCTCTCCAAGCTGAGGCTTTGAGCTCTGAGTCACCTGGATGCTATGGAAATGTTGCCTCTGGATGTAATCAGCCCTGGGAGAGTCAAGGTTTGCTTTAGTTCCTTGCCTGGCTGGACAGGTTGCTCCTCATTGCCCTCACTTCATCATCTGCTGCTTTGGTTGAGCTGGCCACAGGCACAGTGCCCCAGATTGAAGCTGGATGTCAGGAAGAAGTTCTTTACAGGGAGGGTGGTGAGACACTGGCACAGGTTGCCCAGGGGAGGTTGTGGATGAGAGAATCACAGAATGTGATCTTTGATCACATTCTGTGATTCTCTCATCCACAACCTCCCTGGAGGTGTTCAGGACCAGGCTGGATGAGTCCTTGAGCAACCAGTGCTGGTGGGAGGTGTCCCTGCCTGTGGCAGGTGGGTTGGCACTGGATGAGCTTTTGAAGTCTCTTCCAACCTAAACCATCCTAGAGCAGCCTTCTCTGAGCTGGAGAGATGGGGGTGGGCTGCCCAGTGGATAAGGAAGGGGCTGGATGGGCACATCCAAAGGGTATTGATCAACGTTTCCATGTCCAGATGGAGCTGGGTGACAAATGGTGTCCCTCAGGGGTCCACACTGGGCCCAGTGCTGCTGTTTGCCTTCATCAGTGACAAAGGCAGAGCCTGAGGCACCCTCAGCAAGTCTGCAGATGACACCAAGCTGAGTGGTGTGGGTGACAAGACAGGACAGGATTTGTGCTGGGCCACCTCACTTCAACTCTCTTCTTATCCTCAAAGGTTGGATGAGATGATCCTTGAGGTCCCTTCCAACCTGGTATGCTATGAACCTGTGAGTCTATGCATCTGAAAGGTTGGATGAGATGATCCTTGAGGCCTCTTCCAACCTGGCATGCTATGAACCTGTGAGTCTATGCATCTGAAAGGTTGGATGAGATGATCCTTGAGGCCTCTTCCAACCTGGTATGCTATGAACCTGTGAGTCTATGCATCTGAAAGGTTGGATGAGATGATCCTTGAGGCCTCTTCCAACCTGGCATGCTATGAACCTGTGAGTCTATGCATCTGTGAGTCTATCCAGGGGGCTCTGGACAGGCTGGACCACCTCACTTCAGCTCTATTCTTACCCTGAAAAGTTGGATGAGATGATCCTTGAGGCCTCTTCCAACCTGGCATGCTATGAACCTGCGAGTCTATGAATCTGTGAATCATAGAATCATAGAATCACAGACTGGTAAGGTTGGAAGGGACCTCAAGGATCAGCCAGTTCCAACCCCCTGCCATAGGCAGGGACACCTCCCACT
>VWZE01016571.1:231696-280676 GCA_013396675.1 Eubucco bourcierii | reverse complement strand
TCACCTTCTCCCACCCCCTCCTCTCCTCCCCTCCTCCTGTTCTGTTCTACTCTACTCTATCCTATCCCATTCCATTCCTCAAGATCTTTCTTTCCCCACTGCAGTTACAGCAGCAGGCACACACCACACCTGTATTCACAGAAGTCTTTGGAAAGAAAGCTGAAATCTTCTGAAAGAACTGTTCAGACTTCACCTTGTGTCAGTACTGAACCTTGTGTGGCTTTCTGGAGGGCAAAACCAGGGGACTGCTGAGGACTGCAATCCTGCCTGCCAAACCCCCTGCTCCATGGCAAAGCAGTGTAAAGGGGTGGCCAGGCACAGGCCAGTTTCCTTTGGGCAGGAATGGTTTAGTGCACCTCTGCCCAAAAATCCCTTTCAACCATAGTATGCACTTGAACAGGCCAAGAAATGACAGCCTGAAGCTGATAATGCAGAGTAATCCAAATCCCTTGATCCTTGAAATCTGCATTGAGCACCATGAATTAGATTTAACTGGCTATAAAATACTTTAAATCTGTTCTTCTCTTAACAGAATGGTGCAACCCTTGTATCTGGTATGAAGTGAAATGATGTTCCTTGTTTCCAACTGCAGATAGAGCAGGAAGGCTGTTTGCATCCTAAAATGAGGTTTATCATCCTTCTTCACGACCTCACCACTAATCCTACATCCTAACTCAGCTAACATTTTCATGTCAAACAGCTGTCTCAAAGAGAAATCCATCTCAAACTCCACTTCCTACAGCAAAAGGGAACAGGAGAAAGAACTTTGACAGTACAGTGTAGTGCTAATACATTCTTTGCAACAAGGAATTTACCACCAGCAGCAGCAGCTTCTGAAGTAAAACACCACAATAGGGAGTGCTTCCCTTTCTCTTTAGGTGGAATCAAGAGCTTCTCAGCACTGTACCCACAGAAGCCTGCTCAAAGAAATATTCAGCTGACATATTCTTATCCCAGAGCTTTTGCCAGGCTTCAGGTTGGCTTGGGGTTGGTTTTAAGGAAAGATTGGACTTGGCGCTTAGTGGCATGGTCTACTCAATGTGGTGATGTTAGGTCATAGGCTGGACTTGATGACCTCAGAGGTCTATTCCAGCCTCAACAATTCTGTGTGGTTTAAAAGGAAACTCACAAACAAGTGACTGCTGTGCAGCAGGAATGCCTTGCTCAGCCCTGCACAGGAGCTCCCAGCAGCTGCTGGCTGCATTTGCAAAGCAAGAGAAACCCTGCAGCGAGCAAATGTGCAGATGATTTTCTTGCCAACAGCTAGGACAGCTCACTTGGTTGCAGTTCCATTACAGGGTAAGGGATCAAGGGATGCTGCTGCTTTTGCTGGGGTAGTCTCAGCCAGAAAGAGTCCCTCAGGCACTGCCTTCCACAGGGGCTGCAAGGTCAGGGTGATTTCACAGCTCTGGGTTCTGAGGGCTGTGCTGGTGGGAAGTGAGGTGATGCTGTGAGCAGCAGAAACATCAAAGCCTTGCAAACCCACACAGCTCTGCTGTGGGAATAGGGGGGGCACAGCTCTTTGCTAGCATTCCCCCTCCCCCCCACCAGGAGCCAATGGGACTGATTGATTCATTTTTAATTACTATTAGAGTTCTTTAGGGGGGCTGTTGTATGGTGAGTTTGGCACTAAGCTCCCCCTTTTGAAGGGCCATACCCACATTTCAGTTCTGCAACTGGCTATGGACAGAGACAGCACTGACAGCCTCAGTGCAAACACTTTCTACTCTGGCCACAAGTATGAAGCAAGACTCAGGGGAAGAGGAGGCTCAGGGGAGACCTTCTTGCTATCTACAACTACCTCAAGGGTGGTTGTAGCCAGGGGGAGGTTACCTTCTTCTCTCAGGCAAGTAGCACCAGAACAAGAGGACACAGTCTCAAGCTGTGCCAGGGGAAGTTTAGGTTGGAGGTGAGGAGAAAGTTGTTGCCTGAGAGAGTCACTGACTGCTGGAATGGGCTGCCCAGGGAGGTGGTGGAGTCAGCGTCCCTGGAGGTGTTCAAGGCGGGTGTGGACGTGGCACTTGGTGCCATGGTCTGGTCTTGAGGGCTGTGGTGATGGCTTGGACTTGATGAGCTTTGAGGTCTCTTTCAACCCTGGTGATACTGTGAAGACTTTAATCTCAAGCTTTTGGTGCCTATCACTGACATCCACCAAAGTTGTTCTACTGGGAGTTAAAACTGAAGATCGGATGTCCAGGAATTGCTCAGGCAAGTGTGTGAACACTGGGCAAATGGGCAGGAAATGCTTTGGGGTTAACCAGAGGCCTTCAGAGCACTCCAGATCTTGCCTCAATCTCACCAGCAAAGTGAGAGGAGCAGAGCACCAGTGTCTGGACAGGGAAGGACATGGAATCATACTCACAATGTGTGTGCAAACCAAAGTGGGTCAAGGTTTGGTGAGCAAACTCCTTGCACACCACAACTGTTACCTTTTCAGTTCAAGCCACATTTCTTTAGGACTGCTTTTAGCAGACTAGGAAAAGGGCATCTGTTGAAAATCAATAAAAACTCAGTAACTAAGAGAATTATCAATCTAAAGAAGGGAAAAATGATAATGCTGATTCATCTCTGTGTATTGTAGCTGATTTCCTTCAGAGAAGTCAGTTCAGATCTTCCTAAATCTCTATAAGAGATGAACCTCACCCTGCTGCCTGCCTCTGGTTAGCTGGAGGAAGGCAAAGGTTTGTCAGGTTAAACTGAATTCTTATTCTCCTCACAAGAACTTCAAGAGGACATCTGCAACACTTGATTTGTATGCACTTGCTCTAGGATGCAGGCAGCACCAACAAGGGATATTGCTTTTTTAAGACCCTGCCATCTGCAGCCTTATGCTCATTCGCATTTTTGGGGGTAGAGATGGATGTGGAATGGGAATAAGAGAAAACTCACAGCACATAAGGGTGCAAAAGCAGTTGTGGGGGACTGCTTTTCTTTGATGCTAGTCCAACAGTTTTGGACTGTCCTATTTACCTCAAAGTTGATCCTCCAACCTTCCCCTCTCTCAGAGTTCTTTGTGCTTCACAGATCTTAGGGATTCATATTTACTTGTGGAGGAAGCACACACGTTTCCTAATGCTGGCCACCAAATCTTTGCTTCTCGACAAGCTGCTCAGTTGCCAATTTTTTTTCCTTGAGTTCCCTGTAAAATACAACAGTGTCTGGTGCAGTGGCAGCTCTTGCTCTGTAAGCTGCCACCCATTAGGGGCTGGACCAAAGCTCCACTAATTTTACAAAGGAAATGTCTGTAGTGCTGGCTGGGATTCAATCCAAAGCAGCAACACAGAAGGAGAGAAAATCATCTCTCCATGGAGTCTCACAGCTCTCCTTAGGGGTGGTGTCCATCTTTCTGCCTCAGGCACTGGCACTAAATAAATAATGAGTCCCCCAATAAAAGACCTTTCATGTAACCTCGGGAGAGCACTTCATAAGAGCACAAGAACAATGGCAACAGATCAGAAAACCATGTAGCCTTGCATCCTGCCTGTGACAGTGACAGCAATCAGGTCCTTCCCAGGGAAGTACACTGAATTCCTGCACAGGCAGCTGAATCACTCAGAGGTCAGCTTAAAGCCCTCCCAAGGACTGTAATGCCTTATCCACAGAAAGATCTGCTCTTTTAAGCTCTGGCCCTCACAGCACTCCTTGTGACATTCATTTCCACAAGCTAACTGTTCACTGCTAAGTTCTTGGAATGCTTTCCAGCAAACTGACCTGTACTGATTGCTTCTGCAGTTGTGAGGAAAAGCAGCAAAGCACACCCTGCCCTTTCCAGGTTTGGTTATTCCAGGTGCTTTTACATTGCCCTCCCCTTGTTTTTAAGAATCATAGAATCACAGAATGGTAAGGCTGGAAGGGACCTCAAAGATCATTTAGTTCCAAACCCCTGCCATAGGCAGGGACACCTCCCACTAGTACAGGTCACTCAAGGCCTCAAGAGCAAGCAAATGAATGCTACAGGTTACCACTAGTACAGGTCACTCAAGGCCTCAATAACAAGCAAATGAATGCTACAGGTTACCACTAGTACAGGTCACTCAAAGCCTCAAGAACAAGCAGATGAATGCTACAGGTTACCTGTGAGAGTGCTGCTGTAAGGAGGAAATGATGTGCATGTGAAGACAGAAGTGGGGATGCTCAGGACCAGGGCTGGCTGCCTGCAAGTGTCATGTGTGTAACTGCACTTGCTGTCTGGTTTCATGATGAGTCACAAATTCTCTAAAAGGCAAGAAAGGAACTGTTTGTTCCTTACTCTCACTTACCCTATAACCTGAGCTAATTCTTATTTTGTCATCCTGGTCACTACATTTGCAGAGTCACAGACACCAATTCACCAGTAGCTGCAAGGGCCAGGAGAGAAAATGCTGAAGCACAGACCTGGGTTTGTTAACAGCACAGCATGGGTCAGAGAGGAGTCTGGATGTGTCAGACAGTAAGATCTAACCTTGGCAGAAAACAGAGCTCTATCCCTGCCATATTTACCATACCATAGAGGTTACCTGTTCAATACATCAGGTAGAATTCCACCTATGCTTCATTTAGGAGATGGCAGCTGTAACAACAGGGAACAGGTTTTCAGACAACCACCAAAGCCTCAACCATCCTAACAAGAACCACAAGTGAGACAGAGGCACCAGCAGCATGATCTTATGGCTTTCAGAATACCCTCAACTCCCACAGCTCTGTGTCCAGCATGCTTTAGAGGCAATCTCATCATCATTTGGTCTGAGCACAGGATAAGGATCATAAACACTTCCTGCCTCCTACACAGTTCCACATGGTGCCCATCAGCACTTAAACCAAGTCCCTGCCAGGGTACAGAGAGCCACAGGCTCAGCCATGCACTGTTTCAAATGCCAGCAGCGTTTCACTCAGGTTTGGTACCACAAAGTAAATACAAAGGAACCTTCCTATGGACTGCCATTTGCAGTTACACATTGACTAACAGGACAGGAGAGACAGGCAGACAGGTGGCCACAAACACCTGCAGTGACAAGCACTCTTCACCCTACAGCGAGGAGTGATCACAGAGCACAGCAGGAAGCCTCTCCTACAATTTCTGATTTCTGTTTGAGAGAACTTTTCCCCTGATTTAATTTTTCTGGCAGTACTTTTTAGGCTGTCAGGTAGTGATGGGATTGGGGGGAATGGAACAAAGCTAGAAATGGGTAGATTCAGACTGGATGTTAGGAAGAAGTTCTTCGGCATGACGGTGGTGAGAGCCTGGAATGGGTTGCCCAGGAGGTGATGGAAGCTTCATCCCTGGAGGTGTTTAAGGCCAGGCTGGATGAGGCTCTGGTCAGCCTGATCTAGTGTGAGGTGTCCCTGCCCTTGGCAGGGGGGTTGGAATTTCCAGTATCTGAAGGGGGCTACAGGTAGGCTGGGGAGGGACTATTGACAAGGGCTTGGAATGCCAGGACAAGGGGCAATGGGTTTGAACTGGCAAAGGGGAGATTGAAAGTGGATGTTAGGAGGAAGTTGTTTGCAGTGAGGGTGGTGAGACACTGGCACAGGTTGCCCAGGGAGGTTGTGGAGCACAGAATCTTTGATTTTTGATCACATTGGGTGCTTCTGTGCTCCACAACCTCCCTGGAGGTGTTCAAGGCCAGGTTGGACAAAGCCTTGAGTGACCTGTACTAGTGGGAGGTGTCCATGCCTATGGCAGAGGAACTGGATGATCCTTGAGGTCCCTTCCAACTTTACCATTCTATTGTTCTAACTGACTGATCCCTATGGCCCCTTCCAATCCTGACTGATTCTGTGATTCTTGCAGCTAACCATGGCAACTCAGGCAAAGAGCAGGTGTTCCAGAGTGCCTGGGTGGCCTTTGGAAAGGGATACATTTGTTTAAGGGAACTGTTGAAATGCTGATGCATCCCAGTGTTTAATCTGGCATGGTGTGTCAAAGGATCAGCAGAACACTGCAGAATGAATTGGGTCTCTTGTCTGCTTTGCAGTTGTTATTTCTGAGATTATCACCCACACGAATTTCCAGAGCCACATCTCTGACTTGCAGAAACACTTCAATGCAAGCTGAACTGCAGCTCCCGGAGCGAGCTTTGCACCTAAGCTTGCATCTGTGGAGAAAAGAGGATGATCTCTGCAAGCAGTCTGAGGGTTAAGAGCAGTTTCAATATCCACAGTGTATGACTGGCCCCTGTTTTAATTAATCCCTCATTTTCAGTTTCTTCTGACTAGCTTCCTTCTGGTAGGGTGAGTCCTAGTGGGAAACAAGAGACTGAAGCCAGCACTGCAATGCGCAAGGCTTGCAAACGCAATCCCTGCATGCATCATCAATTACATTAATGGGAAAAAAGGAAAGGCAATATTTGGTGAACCCAGGGATTGTTAACATGTTTTTAAAAATAATGTTTCAAGCAGGCCTAAAGAGGTATAAAGGTGAGACTGATGACTGAGGAGTCCATCTGAAACCGGTTGGCATTCAGCACCTATTCCGTTCTTCTCCCTGGAGACCACATCATTATACATGTCCCAGGTTGCCAGCTGAGCTTTGGGATCACAGAGGCTGGAAAAGACCTCTGAGATCATCAAGTCCAACCTATGACCTAACACTAAGACATCAACTAAACCATGCAACCAAGTCCCATATCCAATCTTTTCCTAAAGACCTCCAGGGATGGTGACTGCACCACAGAATCACAGAACTAAAAAGGTTGGAAAAGACCTCTAAGATCATCGAGTTCAATCTACCACCTAACCCTCTTAATTAACTAACCCATGGCACTGAGTGCCTCATCCAGACTCCTCTTAAACACCTCCAGGGATGGGGACTCCACCACCTTCATAAGTACCCCATTCTAATGCCAATCACTCTTTCTGGGAAGAATTTCTTCCTAACATTCAGTCTAAAACTGCCCTGGTGCAGTTTAAGGCTGTGTCCTCTTGTTCTGTCCCTGGATGCCTGACAGAAGAGCCCAACCCTAGCTGGCTACAACCTCCTTTCAGGTAGCTGTAGACAGCAATGAGGTCTGCCCTGAGCCTCCTCTTGTGCAGGCTGCACACCCCCAGCTCCCTCAGCCTCTCCTCACAGGGCTGTGCTCCAGGCCCCTCCCCAGCCTTGCTGCCCTTCTCTGGACACCTTCCAGCACCTCAACATCTTTCTTAAATTGAGGGGCCCAGAACTGGACACAGCACTCAAGGTGTGGCCTGAGCAGTGCTGAGCACAGGGGCAGAATGACTCCCCTTGTCCTGCTGGCCACACTGCTCCTGATCCAGGCCAGGATGCCATTGGCTCTCCTGCCCACCTGGGCACACTGCTGCCTCATCTTCAGCTACTCTCTACCAGTACCCCCAGGTCCCTCTCTGCCTGGCTGCTCTCCAGCCACTCTGTCCCAGCCTGTAGCACCTCCCTGGGCAGTCCATTCCAGCACCTAATCACCTCTCTGTGAGGAAGCCCTTCCTAATATCCAACCTAAACCTCCCCTGGCACAGCTTCAGACCATACCCTCTCATCCTGCCACTGGTTGCCTGGGAGAAGAGCCTGACCCCTACCTGACTGCATTTCCTTTTGGGTAGCTGTAGAGAGCACTAAGGCAATCAACCATCAGCTCAGAGCTGAACCTTGGGGGAACACTTACCACGGTGTTGCCAGCAGCTTGTTTGCCTGGTGACTAGACAAGGAAGCCTACTTTGTGAACTATGAAACCATAAAGACCAAGTTCAATAAGTACAAAGGAGGGAAATTAACATCCCTTTTATGCACAAGGCAAACGTTGTGCTCAGTGTGCTTGTACACAAGGCAAACATCAGCTCAGCCTGTCACACGCTGTGGAGCTCAAGTCACTGGAAGGTAGAATATCAGCAGCTGGTAGGAATCTCTCACTGGGGAGCTTGCAGTGAAAATTCAACATCCATCCTATAATATCCTGTGTTATTATTACCTTTGCTGCCACCAAACATCCTTGGTGAGAACTGAAGGCAACTTGCTTTTCAGGAATATCTCCAGGGGGTTTTTCCCCCCACCACCTCCAGAGATCTTTTCTTCTAATATTTTCTCTTTGTCTTGCCACTCTCTCCCCCAGATAGGACTTATTTTATAAAGGCATAGAATGGTTTAGGTTGGAAGGGACCTCAAAGATCATTTAGTTCCAACCCCTTGCCATAGGCAGGGACACCTCCCACTGGAACAGGTCACTCAAGGTCTCGTCCAACCTGGCCTTGAACACCTCCAGTGAGGTTGTGGAGCACAGAATCACCCAATGTGATCAAAGACCACATTCTGTGATTCTGTGCTCCACAACCTCCCTGGGCAACCTGTGCCAGTGTCTCACCACCCTCACTGCAAACAACTTCCTCCTAACATCCACTTTCAATCTCCCCTCTGCCAGTTCAAACCCATTGCCCTTTGTCCTGTCATTGCAAGCCCTTGTCAATAGTCCCTCCCCAGCCTTCCTGTAGCCCCCTTCAGATACTGGAAGAGTACTCTAAGGTCTCCTGGAAACCTTCTCTTCTCCAGGCTGAAGTGTGTGTGTGTGTGTGTATTTCTGTACATTTACTTATTTTGGGAGACCTAACTTTGAATTGTGGCAGAGTAATGGACTATGGTCACTGATCCCTTCCCTCCAAAACCCAGGTTCCCTGCATCATCTAAGCAAAAAAAAATTGGTCACTGCTCTATAACCTAACATCAGTGTTCAAGAAAATCCTGGTTTGTGTGCAAGATTGGGGGTGGGGAGAGTGCAGTGGGAGATTTTGTTGGGGCTTGGTATAACAATGGAGCATTCATGCAATTCAGACTTACTGGTGTTAATTGGAATCCAGTTCTGCAGGCTGGTAGCATTACCAAATACCATCAGGAATGTTCACTTTTTAGGTAGTTGCTGCTCTGGAATTCATTTTCAAAGGCAGGTATAGGTGTCTACAAATGAGTCACTCCTCCCTAAGTGGCTTTGAGCCTACACACAGGACTCACCACAGCCTGCACTGATCTGTAGCTGCTTCTGCTTGGAACACACTACCTGTTCCAGCAGCTTGGAACAGTTAAAGGTTGTGGTTCCCAACCTGTGTTCCACGAGGAACAGTTAAAGGTTGTGGTTCCCAACCTGTGTTCCACAAGGTAACAGTAAGTTTTTGCAGCCAGATGTACAGGACATTTACTTTTATAGTTATCTGATGATTAACCACTGTAAAAGCTTGGTTGTAAGGATGTAAAGTTGTCTGGTACACCCCCCAAAAGTTTTGGGAAGCACTGCTTTGGAGGAAAAACAACCTGGAACTCAAGACAGGACATCAGAAAAGCAAAATGATCACAGAATCACAGAAACATGCAGGCTGGCAAAGCCCTTCAGGATCATCAAATCCAACCTAGAACCCTGCTCTACAACATTCACCTTAAACCATAGTCCCAAGCACCACAGCCAAACCACCCTTAAACACATCCAGGGTGGGTGACTCCACCACCTCCCTGGGCAGCTCATTCCAGACCCTGACCACTCTCTTTGTGGAAAAACTTTTTCCTAATGTCCAATCTAAACCTCCCCAGCCTCAGCTTGAGGCCATTCCCCCCTGCTCTGTCTCCAACTAGCTGTAAGAAGAGCTCAGCAGAAGTCTCTCCACAACTTCCCTTCAGGTAGTTGCAGACAGCAATGAGGTTTGCCCTCAGCCTCCTCTTCCCCAAACCAAACAGTCCCATGGACTAGTCCAGGACCAAAACATTTCCACTGCTATGAAGACACTCAACACTTCCAGAGTCTCCTAAGTACCTGCTGTAGTACCAACTAACATCAGTGCTCTTTTGCTTCACTGCCAGACACTGCTGCAGTGCTCCTTCACACTCTGTCACAACTGTTTGGGTTATCCAGGTGATCTCCCTCTCAAATTAAACACCTCCTCCAACAGCAGTGCCTCCTACTATCCTGCATGAACTTGGAGTTCTCCCAACAGGCACAGACCAAGCCTGACCTCTTTATCACCTATCTCACATCCTTGCATGAATATAGCTGCTTACATTTCTCTGCCTTGCAGAACTGTGTGCTTGTGCTCTAAGAAAATGAGAGTTCTGCAGGTGTGGAAGGCAAGACAAAACCTCAACTACCTTAAAATAACTCTTTAAAGAGAGAGCACTTACAGGTTCCCTGGGATGAAGCATATTAAACAAACAAAATATACAAAGTAGCTCTACTTTCTCACTCCAAGTTCATAGAAGCCCCTGATCCAACTTCCTTTAAAGTCAAGGCAAGAAAATTCTCCCCTCTGGGCTACCACCTTTAAAATGGGTCCAACAGGTACGAGTGGCAGCTGCAGAGAAGCAGTACAGGGCTGCTTCTGATTCAGATCACAGACAAACATTCCTCTTGAAACATCATGCTTGAAATCTAAGCTTACAAGTTGAGTGAAAAGCAAGAATTAAATCTAAGAATTAAATCCAAGTATTACCAAAAGCTCTCAGTGTTACAGCAGAGGGGGAGAGGGCAAAGTAAGCTGCTCGTGAGGCACTGAATGATGCACACACTGCTCTTCCAGCAACTGGTAGGCATTAGATCACAGGATGTTAGGGGTTGGAAGGGACCTCCACAGATCAAGTCCAATCCCCAGGACCATAATCTAGTGCAGGTCACACAAGAACACATCCAGACAGGTCTTGAAAGTCTCCAGAAAAGGAGACTCCACAACTTCTCTGGGCAGCCTGTGCCAGTGCTCTACAGCCCTTACAGTAAAGAACTTCTTCCTCATGTTGAGGTGGAACTTCTATGCTGTAGTTTATACAGAATCACAGACACACACACCCAGGTTGGCAGAGCCCCTCAGGATCACCAAGCCCAAGCTAGAACCCTACTCTACAACGTTCACCTTAAACTATAGCCTCAAACACCACATCCAAACCACCCTTAAACACACCCAAGGTGGGAGACTCCCCCACCTCCCTGAGCATCCTGTGCCAGTGCTCTGTGCCCCTTACAGGAAAGAAGTTCTTCCTTGTGTTGAGGTGGAACTTTCTGTGCTGTACTTTGTAGATGTCTAAGAACATCACTAAAAGAACTGTTAATGTAATTCCAGCATTCATCTCCTCCTGTCAAACTTCTAACCACAGTGTTAATGAAAAAAAAAAAAAAAAAAAAAGCAAAGGCAGCAGGACAAGCCCTTCTGAACTATGTGTGCATAGAACACACCACAGAGTGCAGATGCCTGCTACATGAGATTGCCTGGCTGGTGTTAGGAGGAAGTTGGTGGTTAAGAGAGTTACACAACACCAACAAAAATCTCATCCTTCCACTATAAAGAGCCTGAATGCAAGTTTGAGGTTTGAGGAGTACGCAGAGGGGAAGATGGACAGGCTGTACTATAGGCTGTTAGGACACTGCATGGAATGAGAACTCCTCTGCAACCTGCAGGGAATCTTTCCCCTCATTACTACAACAAAGCACAGAAGCCAACAGGGCCTTGGCAAGAGGTGCTCGAGTTAAAGCCTGAGGGAAAACAGGCCAATAGCTACTCAGAGAGCAGAGATGCCACAGGCAGCACGAGTTTCTCCAGCAACAACCAGCCCAAGCACCTACCCTGTCTCAAAGTGTAATAGTCAGGGCAAACCTTCCTTCTGCAAAGCAGGAAGATAGGATGGGAAAATTAATTGTTATGTGGTGTTAGTGGTCAGGTAGCACCATAAAATCAAGATAGTGAGGGCTGGGTGTTGAAAGGGAGGGGACAAGCTCTTCTCAGTTGTGCCCTGGACAAGGGGTAAGGGGTAGCTGGAGACAGAACAAGGGGGAATGGCCTCAACCTGAGGCTGGGGAGGTTTAGATTGGATATTAGGAAAAAGTTTTTCCACAAAGAGAGTGGTCAGGGACTGGAATGAGCTGCCCAGGGAGGTGGTGGAGTCATCCACTCTGGATGTGTTTAAGGGTGGTTTGGATGTGGTGCTTGGGGATATAGTTTAAGACGAATGTTGTAGAGTAGAGTTCTAGGTTGGACTTGATCCTGAGGGGCTTTGCCAACCTGCATGTGTCTGTGAATCTGTATAAACTACAGCACAGAAGTTCCACCTCAACATGAGGAAGAACTTCTTTACTCTAAGGGTCCCAGAGCACTGGCACAGGCTGCCCAGAGAAGTGGTAGAGTCTCCTTCTCTGGAGACTTTCAAGACCTGTCTGGATGTGTTCCTGTGTGACCTGAGATAGATTTTATGCTCCTGCTCTGGCAGGAGAGTTGGGATAGATGATCAGTGGAGGTGCCTTCCAACCCTTAACATCCTGTGATATCAGCGAAGACAAAGCCAGTCTGGAGACACTCCCTGTGCCAGTAGCCTGCACTCACTTGCTGGCAGGTACAATAAGGAGATAAAGCAGAGCAGTGGCTCAAGCATTTACCTGTTATCAGAAGGAAGCAAGAACACCTTTCCCTCCCTTGCCTGCCCCTTCTGCCCCATCAAGGAGTATTGATTTTGCAATCTAGAGCTGTCCAGTGGGAGGGCACCCTGTAACCAGCATCTTTAGGGTTCTGGGTGCTCAGTGGTTGGACCAGGGCACAAACACATTTTCCTGTAAGCTGCCCAGTGAGTTGAGAAAACATTTTGATTCTTGATTGCAGAGAGAGTTCCCAACATGCTTAACTGCTTCCATGAATCAGACCTTCTGCCATGATTTCTTTGCCTAGCAGACACCACTCCAGCACACAGCAAAAAATAAAAAAGGACTGTTGGAACTTGTAAAGGATTTATGTGGGAAATAATCAGGCTCTGGGCTATCTCAGCTCACTTTACCTTGATAAGCAAAAGACCTGCCCTTGGCACAACATTAATCGAGACACCCTGAACACAAAGCCCTGGGTTTTTTCATCTTTATTGCTTAAACTGGAGCTCTCCTGTCCAAGCTATTTAATCAGTGGCACACTACAGAAGGCTGGAGAATTCAGGAAAAAAAGTCAGGTACGGAGGGGGAAATGTGGAAAAAGGTTTTGCTTATTGTTGATAGGACTCTCAGAATCTCCTGCTGGCAGAAAGAGAGCTCCATCTTACCTAGCATGCAGATTGCCAGAAGACTAAACTGGGTTTAAGAATGTTTAGCATTTTTAGGGGAGAAGATGACAGTGACATGACTTGCTCTTGGGTAGGACCTGCTTGACCAAACCATTTGCAGTCAAAAATCACAGAATCACAGAAGGTTGGTGGTTGGAAGGGACTTTGAAAGTTCATCCAGTCCAAACCCCTTGCCAGAGCAGGATCACCTAGAGGAGATCACACAGGAATGCATCCAGGTGGGTTCTTGAATATCTCCAGAGAAAAAGACTCCACAAGCCCCCTGTGCTGCCTGTTCCAGTGCTCTGTCACCCTCAAAGTGAAAAAAACTCTTCCTCATGTTTACATGAAACTTCTTATGCCTAAGCTTCCACCTATTGCCCCTTGCACTGTCATTGAGCATCACCCAGCAGAGCCTGGCTCCAGTCTCTGGGCACTCACCCTTTACATATTTATACACATTGAGAGGTGACCTCTCAGTCTCCTCCAAGCTAAAGAGCCCCAGCTCCTTTGGTCTCTCCTTGTAAGGAAGATGTTCCACTCCCTTCATCAGTTTTGTGGCTCTGCACTGGACTCTCTCAAGCAGTTCCCTGAGGTCCCTCTTGAACCGAGGGGCCCAGAACTGGACACAATGTTCCAGATGTGGCCTCACCAGAGCAGAGTAGAGGGGGAGGAGAAATGAAAGACAGCAACTACAAAGCATCCTGTCTCACCTTCTGGGTTGGACACTGAGGTACTTGGGAGGTACTCTGGTGTAAGAAGTCATACACTCAATAGTAAGCTGCCATGAAATTTAAATAGCAAAGAGGAAAACATCCAGAATGTGAGTTCCTCTGTTTAAGCAGGTGCAGTGGGAAGTGAAAGATGAAGATTTGATTCAGTCATGCATCACATAGATGAGAAGCAGGACAGTGCCTATTCAGGTAGAAGCAGATGGCAGAAAAGAAACATGTGGCACCTGCAGCTCATATAATATACATCCCTGCGGCTTTAGCAGCCAGAGGAGGTGGTCTCAGTGCAAACAAAAATTGCTAGAGCAGCATAGGCTGTCCTCATAAGTTAATGACAGGAAGATGGGAGTCAAAGGGAGTTGAAAGAAAACCCTTCAATTTAGCAAGTCTGATTTATCCCATCATTGCACTCCATCATTTCAGGCCTCCTCTTTACTTCATGTGCTTACAGTTTGCTTGGTGTAATCACGGCACACCGGAGCTGCTAACGTTGCAAGCTGCCATCTAGTACAAGGTTAGACTAGGCTGGCTCAAGAGGCACCTGCTCAGGAAAGCAAAGATTCACTTTTCAAACAGAGGTTTTAGTTAGACTTGACTCTTCCAGGAAAAAGGGAGCCCATGAGAGGACTTAAGAAGGTGCAATGCTAGGCTTCCTGGGAAAGAGGGGTTGAAAGGCACTCCCCCCTCCACATGAGGAGAGACAAATTATTTCAGAGTGCCACTTCTCTCTTATTATTTACCTCTAATGAGTCCTTCCAGGTCTCTTGCTTCTTTACACTTCCTTGCTTCTGACCTTATCCTATCAACTTCCAGTTACCAGGATTTCCTCTAAGGACATCCCTATGCTCTTCCTGATGACAGAATCTTTTCCCCTCTGCATTTCAATGGGATCCTTGTCATATCCTCCCCCATTTGATGCCTCACAGTTTCCACTTGCAGAAATCCTCACTGGTTCATGTGCTCTCCCCTGAGCTTGAGCTGCCCAGGCTAGGAGATTGAGGTGCCCATTAGGAAGCACCAAGTCTCTGGGTCTAACCATTAAACCAGCTGCATGCTGTGTGTTCAGGAACTGGAGCCCACTTCTCACTCTGGCTCTGCCTCAGACCTGCTGCATGGCTCTGGGGAGGTTGTTTCTCCCATTTGGCTTTCTTGGTTTCCCCATCTGTAGAAAAGGGAAAGCCTCATTATCCCTCTCTGCATAAAACATCCTGAGATCTAAGAAGACAAACTGTACTGAGAGCCAGGCACTACTATTATTAGAGCTCAGGTGTGCTAAATAGACGCTGGCAAGAGACACAAAAGCAAAATGAATCCAAGGGCAAGGAAAGCAGACAGAGCAATAAAGCACAGAAACTGGAGAAAGAAAGGGAAAGAAAACCCAGTGAAAGCCAGAGTACAGCACTAGGGCACTGCTTCTCTGGTCTGATTATACACGGGAGGATGACACTGTGTTGAAGCAGTTCTACAAATGCAGTTGTTCATCTTCTCAGTCTTTTGTTTCTACAGGTCTGTGGTTTTGGTGAATCCAGATTGTTGCTCCTACCTAATTCCACACATGGGAAAGACATTTGTATGGTTTGGCTTACTGAGTGTATTGCCTGACTACAGCTCTACAGATCAAGTAGGCAAGGAGATGCTCTGTCACCTTTTGAGATCAGCCAAGATTATCCTTTCTCCATCTGGGAAAAGCAGCAGGTAAGGAATGAAAAGCACAAGAAAACTCAAATGCAGACCTGTAGGACAGTTAAGGGAACTAACTCTGTGTATTTAGTGCTTTATAAAAGGAAGATCAGCACAGAATCGCAGCATCATCAAGAGATAGCCGAGAGTCTGGAATCAACATAGTTGTGTGCCTATTACTCTACAATGCTGCTGGGCAAGCAGCAGTTGTGATCCATCTGTCAGTGTGTCCTCTGCTGTCATAAGATCCTTGCTGCAGATACTACCACATTCTGCTCCTTTCCACTATGGATGAGGCTGGAGCGTCCCTGTGATTTTTCCAGGCAGGAGTTACAGTGCCCCTCTAGCCAGCTTTTTTTTTTTTTTTTGTATCTGCTAGGCAAAGAGCAGCTTGGGTCTTGGGGTTAACATAAAAGGAGAGAAGAATTCAAATTTCTGTCTTTGCAATTCCTGAGAAATCAGTCACTTTTGCATTCCAGAGGGCAACAGGAGTTGAGAGTGTATGAATTGGTTTTTGACTGTTTGGTGTGAGAGAGCTATGAGATTGGCTGTGCCTGCAAAACACACAGGTCATGGTGTGCATGCAGGGTCAATACATTGCCTTTGGTGGATTTCTTTTTCCCCTTACTGGTTGAGTTCTCAGTACCATCTCTTCCTAGCACTGTATGCAGCCTTCTTTCTCAGTTAAAAGGATTGCCTTTATTATTATAATTTTTTTTTTTAAGCCTGTTTGATGAGTGATATCAACTGCCAGGGAATGTTACATTTCACTCCCCCTCATTAACACTGTAAATTAATTTAGGACTCATTTAGATGCAGGATTAACAACCTGAGGATTAATCCACTCTTTATTCAGAGGACATACTGAGGATGAGCAGCCTTTCGTCTCACATCACTCAATTAGTGAGCTGGACCATCCCTTGGGAATAAAATGATATTTCTGGCTCTGCTTGCAAAGGAATTGCTCAAGGTTAAGGCAGAGGCCCTGGAGGCATTGGCCCTGGGCCCAGGCCCGGCTCTGCCCGAGGCACCGGCCCTGGGCCCAGGCCCGGCTCTGCCCGAGGCACCGGCCCTGGGCCCAGGCCCGGCTCTGCCCGAGGCACCGGTCCCAGGCCCAGCTCTGCCGGAGGCTTCCTCTGCAACCTTGGTCAAATGCTTTTACACTCTGCATCCACTTCATCCAATTTGCACATATAGAAGAGGTCAGACAGGGAACAGGCAAAGGATTAAGAGTAGTGTTTATGGCGGTTTAGGCCAGTGTGGTTTATCTCACCAGGGTTAAGGGTACATGGGCTGTGGGCCAGCTGCCAACACACAAGCTTATTAAGATGAAGGAATACATTGAATAAGTTCTCAGTTATGTGTCCCTACCCTTACTTAGGTGAAATAGTGTTTTATTTTGGGAGCACTCCCTCCCTGTGATGCCACTGTAACAAATTATTACGCATAGTGCAGGGGCAAAGTCAAGCCCTTGGGTTTCAGATCAGAAAAAACCCAATTCGCAAAGCCAGCCAAACAAAAACACAAACAGAAAATATTGTTTTTCTCTGGGAAACAGTTCTCAGCTACAGAACTCTTGACACAGCAGCAATCTTGCAATATCTCAGCACCTCTGTTTTCAGATGCCCTGTCTGTTTGCTAGAGAAATAAATAACACTCCTTGCAATTAACAAATGAAATGCCCTGTTGGAGCTCAGCTCTTACTCGCCGTCAGTAAATCATCTGCAGAAGGATTGCATCCACTGAGGGGAATGAAGATTAAATACATGCTTTGGCAAGTGTCATTTTCCACCAGAATATTTTCTTGAAGGCACTTTGTTTCTAATGATACACCAAGGACCTGCTCCTCTGAGTGCAATAAATAAATACAAATAATTACTGTAGAAAAAAAAAAAAAAGGCTGATGGACAACCAGTGCCACTTTGAGCAGAACTGATTGATGCTGCTTACAGTCATTAACACATGTAAAGCTCAGGCTTTCTGTTCTGGACGTGTAGTGTGCACATCAGCTTAGCTGAACCCTGCTGTCCCACAAGGAGAGAGCATTTCTAAATCCCTAATACAAAACTGGCATCAACTATTTGTATTGCAACATCACCAAGAAGTTGTAAGCACAGATGAGGACCCTCCTGTGCCATGGGCTGCAGGAAATGAAAAGGAGATGCTGCAGTGGTTCACATAGTTTGATTTCAAAGGCTAAATGGCAGGGCTCCAGAAGAGTCTCACCTCCAGCATGCTCATGAAGGATTTTATGCACTTTATTATTGGCTACAGTTTCACAGGCAAGCTCCTGACAGCAACTGGTGAGAGCATAAGGGGGAAAAAAAGTATAGAGAAAAATGTCTTTCTGGTACACTACTTCTAATCCTAATTAAAGCTTTTTTTTTTTTTTTTTTTTCAGAAACACAACTGCTCCAGTGTGGTTCCCTCAGACAATGGGAGTGACAAGACAACCACAGCACCACAAATCTGTGATTCTAACAGGATTCTGTAGGAAGTTTCCAAACTGGACTGTTTCTCTTGGTAAAATATGACTTCAGTTCTCTGTCTAGTCCTTTTAACTCCCCAGGAAGATTAAAAGTGATGTCATAATTACACCAGACTGCTACTCAATGTCAATCCAGGCACCCTCCTAAAGCACCTCTAGACTAGAGGCCAGAAGAGTTGGGGTTGTCCTGGGGTTGTCCAGCTCTGCCTGCTAATGTCTGCGGCATTAAAACCTCTGCCACCTTAAAAGGACATCACAATTGCAACAATCCTTCTTCATTAAAGACAAGGAGAGAAATGTCTGAAGCTCACAGCACCAAACTCACAGGGATATTGTTAACCCACGAGTTATCAAGAATTCAATGGCTGTTAGCCTTCCCTGCAGCCTTCATCCTCAGGTAGTTGCTCTGATGAGGATTATGAGGACATTATTATGTTTCTATGAGGACAGGCTGAGAGAGTTGGGGCTCTTCAGCCTGGAGAAGAGGAGGCTTCGAGGGGACCTGATAGTAGCCTTCCAGTATCTGAAGGGGACCTACAGGAAGGCTGGGGAAGGATTATTTACAAGGTCCTGCAACAACAGGACAAGGGGCAATGGGTTTAAACTGGCAGAGGGGAGATTTAGACTGGATGTTAGGAGGAAGTTCTTTACAGTGAGGGTGGTGAGGCACTGGAATAGGTTGCCCAGGGAGGTTGTGGATGCTCCCTCGCTGGAGGTGTTCAAGGCCAGATTGGATGAGGCCTTGAGTGACCTGTACTAGTGGGAGGTGTCCCTGCCTATGGCAGGGGGTTGGAACTAGATGATCCTTGAGGTCCCTTCCAACCTCTCCATTCTATGATCCTATGATTATGTGTTCATGCCACACTGCGCTGCCACGTTCTGTGCATTCAGCATGTTGTCTATGGAGCACATGAAGGACATTCTACATCACACATCAACCTCCAGAGGGTTAAGAGAAGTGAGAACAACAGGATCCTGCTGGTTGGTGTATCAGGAGGTTTCTGATTTCGGGAAGGTATCTGCCTCCTGTTTGAATTTAGCTGTCATCAATAACATCATCAGGTTCACTTTTAGCCCATTCTGTGCTCAAGCCATTCTGAGCCCTGACCTCCTCCTGTCCACCAGCAAATCAAACCTCAAAAAACCCCTCATGTTCACTCATCTTCCCAGCAAGTCTATTTCACAGGCAGCAGCTCCATGGGCTGTAGCTGAAGAAATATGAAAAGACTGAGAAGAGGAAGGTTACAGAAAGCAGGAGGCAAGCAAATGCTGTTACCTGTCTGTAGTAAGCCAGCCCCGCTGTCTTTGACTCCAAAGTGCTGCTGGATGTCTAGCAACACACCTGCAAGGAAAACAGAGAAGAAACTGAGTGCCTTTAGTCTTTGAAAAGCACACAACTCAAACCTGTGAAGCATCAGCAAAGTTTCAAATTCCAACAGACACACAACTTCTAAAGTTTGCACTGTGGCTTCGTCTCTGTAGGTGCACACTAAATAATTTCAGGCTACTACAGCAACAGCAGAGGCAGCATCACGCAAAGAGTGTGGGAACAAAATCCTTGTGCACAAGGAATTGGTCTTTCCCTTCTCCTGGAATAAGATCAGGGTTTTCTTTTTAGTTTTCTGCAGAATCCAGATCTCTTGTTTCCATTATTTTACTGATTCTGCGTTGTAGATGCCTCAAACGTTTTGACAAGACAGACAAATGGAATCCAAGATGAGTTTTAGCACTTCATCTCTGTTGGGATAGGAGTGATGATGGAAGTTTCTGTGTTTAACTGCTCCTGGGGGGGTTTCTCATTTCCAAAAGAAATGTAGAAAATAAATTTATTTCAGTCAAAATGGGTAAGTGATCAAGCATTCAGCTTCAAAGCAACTAAAACCAGAACCAAGCCCTGCCCCTTTACTCTGCTCTTGTCAGACCCCACCTGGAGTCCTGTGTGCAGTTCTGGAGCCCTCAGCACAGGAAGGACATGGAAGTGTTGGAGCGGGTCCAGAGGAGGCCACCAAGATGCTCAGAGGGCTGCAGCAGCTCTGCTGTGAGGACAGGCTGAGAGAGTTGGGGCTCTGCAGCCTGCAGAAGAGAAGGCTTCCAGGAGACCTTAGAGTAGCCTTCCAGGATCTGAAGGGGGCTACAGGAAGGCTGGGGAGGGACTATTGACAAGGTCTTGTAATGACAGAACAAGGGGCAATGGGTTTGAAGTGGCAGAGGGAAGATTTAGACTGCATGTTAGGAAGAAGTTCTTTACAGTGAGGGTGGTGAGACACTGGCACAGGTTGCCCAGGGAGGTTGTGGCTGCTCCCTCCCTGGAGGTGTTCAAAGCCAGGTTGGATGAGGCCTTGAGTGACCTGTGCTAGTGGGAGTGACCTGTACTAGCCTATGGCAGGAGGTTGGAACTGGATGATCCTTGATGTCTCTTCCAACCTTCCCATTCTATGATTCTTTCCTGAGCCCCCAATATGTTAATTGGTGTTAAGTAAAATTAATGGGGTTTGTTGTATTTACACATTCAGCTAGAGGTAGCTCTTGGGTATGAAACATTAATACATGCAACATGAGGTACGTCTGAACAGAGACACACTTGCAACCCTCTAGCCAAGAGGGAAAATCCACAAGAGGGCTTTTGTAGCTCAGCTTGGAGGACACAGGTTTGCCAAGCTGTAGAGGGTCCAACTGTGTCAGACATGAACCCATCAGCTTCAACATTTCTCTGTGGTCTAAATCTGCACTCTTGGATCTGGAACAGAGAGAGTTGCTCTTTTATTATCTGGGACTTCCTTACTTAGGTCACTGTCACCTCCTAAAATGGAGATATGCAAGTTTATTTTTTTTTTAAACTGAGAAACATTCTCACACTGTGCTGAATATCTATAAAAGTTCACAACCAGTTCAATATCTGAACCCAGGCTTGATCCAAAGTGATCCTGCTCATCACTGCAGGCCTCAAGAATCAACAAAGCATCAACCTGAACTCACTCACCATGTATCTTAGCTTTGGAGGTTGCCAGGATCACACTAAGTGACAAACCCAGAGAGATAAAAGACCCAGAGATAACTATTCCCAGAAAAGTTGTGGAGCAATGCCAAGGAAAGAACATAAATCGGAAGTATTATGGGAAAAGGAAAAGACACAGAGAAGGAAGGGAAAAGCAAGAAAGCTGATTTGTCCTATTCCATATTACCACCATCATTTACTTAGGGCAGTGTTCAGACTGGTTTTCAGACCACCAGCATCAGCCCAGTAACTAAGAGCAGTGCAACCTCCCCTCCCATAGCCTCTATCAGGCTGTTTAGCCAGGAGCAGAGAAGGCTCAGGGTGGAGAAGGGTGTGAATAGCATCAATGTGTGTCAATACCTGATGAAGAGAACACACAGAGCCAGTCTTTTCACACTGCTGTGGAGTGAAATGAGGCAAAAGGCACAAACTGAAAATTCCCTTTAAATATAAAGAAAAAAAAATAATCCTTTTTATTTGCTGTGAAAGCAGTCAAACCTTGGAATAGGTTGTCCCAGAGAGGCTGGGAATTCCCCAGCCCTGGAGCTATCCAAAACCCAAAAGGACACAGACCTGAGCAGCCTGCCCTAGCTGACCCTGCTTTTATCTTGCACCAGATGATCTCCAGAGATCACTTCCAACCTCGATTATGCTGTGTCTGTAATTTCCTCAACTATTAAGTGCCTGATTGCATCCAGCCTGACACAGTTTTCCCCAGCCTGCCTTTTCCATCAGAGCATTGCTGTCTACTCTGATTTCAACAGACACTTCTTAATTTCCTCTTGGTTGGCAGATTTGCCTCCATTTTCAAAGTGCCCTGACATTTCTTGCCTGTCCTTGCCTCACTTGCTCCACTAATAACAGGGATATCATTACCCAGGCAATATCTGATGAACTGAAAAAATAATGGCTGCCTTTGCCTTAGCAAACCCCTGTGTGGTTTAGCTGACTGACTTACTCCTCCTGATGTCCCACTCTTATTCTATTGCAACCTAGAACTCTATTGTCCCACTCTTATTCTATTGCAACCTAGAAAACCTTACTTCAGCTCAACCAGCTCTGAACACCTTCAGTTCTGTGGAATTCTCCTAATCCCACAACGCATGTCCACACTCAGAGCTCTGAAAGGTGCCTGAGCTGCCTACAGCAACATATTCCTGGCCATGCCAGAATGTCAAAGAGTCATTAAACCACCAAAAGTTACAAGGAGCCTAGGATGTGATGGAAAACATAGCCTCAGAAAAAAAAAAAAAAAAGTTTTTTTGGAATTTGCATCAGAAACCAGACAAGCAAGAGCAGAGGATTGTAATGGTGCCTACACTGCAAAGCAGAGGAGGTCTTCCAGTTCGTGACAAAGAAGCTACCTGCTCAGAGAACTGTTGGAGCAGGTCCAGAGGAGGCCACAAAGATCCTCAGAGGGCTGCAGCAGCTCTGCTGGGAGGACAGGCTGAGAGAGTTGGGGCTCTGCAGCCTGCAGAAGAGAAGGCTTCCAGGAGGCCTTAGAGTAGCCTTCCAGTATCTGAAGGGGGCTACAGGAAGGCTGGGGAGGGACTATTGACAAGGACTTGTAATAACAGGACAAGGGGCAATGGGTTTGAAGTGGCAGAGGGGAGATTGAAAGTGGATGTTAGGAGGAAGTTGTTTGCAGTGAGGGTGGCGAGACACTGGCACAGGTTGCCCAGGGAGGCTGTGGAGCACAGAAGCACCGAACGTGATCTTTGATCACGTTCGGTGCTTCTGTGCTCCACAACCTCCCTGGAGGTGTTCAAGGCCAGGTTGGACAAGGCCTTGAGTGAGCTGTACTAGTGGGAGGTGTCCCTGCCTATGGCAGGGTGTTGGAACTGGCTGATCTTTGAGGTCCCTTCCAACCTTACCATTCTATGATTCAGTGACAATGGCTGTAGAGCTCTACAGAGCTCTTTTCCACCAGAGATCATAAAGTGTTCCACAAGCTTGACCTACTGTAGCCACAGATGAAACCCATCTAGGACAGTGAAGTGCAGCCAACCTGGATGAAGCCCACAATTTCATTCTGGTGGTGGGGAGGGAACTGGGTTCTGTAGATAGTCAAAGCAACAGGACAACAAAGAACCATAATTATAAGCCCTGTGTGAGCCTGGAAGAAGGTCTCAGATGCTTAAGAGAGATCTGCATGTCTAATTGGCAGGAATTTCCCACTCCAAACCTATTTTACATTCTCTTTGGACTCGAGGTGTTTTGATATGGGATTTAGAGCATCAAATTAGAGGCAGCAGTAAGCAGATGATGCAATCCATCTCCAAAGTGATAGAAGCTTCTGCCTGCTGTGGGAGCTTTCCTGCCCAGCCTGCTCACATGGATTAGACACTCCTCCTCTCCTCAGTTTCCTCAGCTCTGTTTTCATCTCACCATGGCAATGACTCACCCCAAACTTTAACAACATTTTGGGACTCAATTAAGCAATAATAGACCAGGGGAGAGTAGAGGAAAATGACAGAGCTTTTGACTTTCCCTTCTGCTTTTAAATGATGGGAAAGCAGAGATGGCTGCTGTCAGGCTCCAGACAATGATGGTGTTGCTTGTGGAGATGTGCTCCCAGGTGCCTCACAACACCTGATGCAATCCAAGGAATGGAAGCTGCCACATGTGGTTTATAAGGGCCTTTCTTGGATTAAAGTTCATGTCCAGGTCCCAGGAGGATCTTAACATAGCCATGAGCAGCTAATAGGCACCAGGCCTCCCCAGTCAGCCTCTCAGCAGGGTTTGGGATGTCTTTATGATGACATGGCACTCATTAGGGCTATCACTTTTCCTTTCTAAAGCACATGTGGCAATTTCAGGACCGAGCAAACACAGAGGAGGCACAGTGCCAACCTTGCAGAGTATCTTACCAGCTGAACCAGACACTGCTAATGCTGATGTAAAGTCAAAGAGGTGAAACACAGGCAGCACCTAGCCAGGAATGCTGATTAAGGTGGGCACAGAGACAGGACTTGCTGGGGACATCCAGACAGCAGCCCTGTCTGGATTACTTTCCTGGTGGCTCTGGTGTCTGAGCACCCAACAGAGACACTAAGGCACTTATAGGATTTCTGTGGGCACTGTCCTGAAAAGCACTTTTGAGAGCAATTTGGAGGATAAAAGGTCTTTGGGTGTGGAGTGTTAGATAGGGAGTGAATGTCAAGCAAATGGGGAAGAGGAATGTGGCTGACCTCATCCACCCAGAGTGTCAGAGGGTTTACAGGATCTACTCCAAGATCCAGCACACACTTTCCTCCTAGTCTTAAACAGCCATTTCACAAACACTGAATATAAGAGGCTTGATTTTGAGGCTTTCAGAATGCAGACTCATATTTAATAGACTAAATTACCTCTGATTTAGAACATAACTCAGGCTTCAAACAAAGAGGCAGGTGGTCAGATCACAGAGCCACAGAAACATTCAGGTTGGAAAAGCCCCTCAGGATCACCAAGTCCAACTGTTAACCCTACTCTACAAAGTTCACCCTAAACCATATCCCCAAGATCATGCAGGAGGCAAAGCTGCCTGCCTAAACAAGCTTTGTGTTCCTGACCAGAGCTACAATCAAAGGTTGCAAGCCTGGAAGGTCATTTGATAGGGTGTTGAAAGATGCTCTGAAGAGAAGGTCAGCTTAGTACAGCTGTCCTCCATGGTAACCACCATTTACAGAAGTGCTCCATAGCAGGTCTAGTGTGCAGGGTTGCTTTGGTTATCCTTTATATTTAAAAGGAATGTTGGGCACTCCATGTAACCACTGCTACCTCTATATAGCTATAAAAACTTGCCATGGTAAGATTCATAAACTAAGCTACAATGAAAATCACAGCTTGAAAGAAATAACAAAAAAAAAAAAAAAGCCATTAGAGCTTCTCTGGGAGAGTCCCATTTTCCACTCACCAAAACAAAACATGTTGATTTGATTTCAAACTGCTCCTAAGGCAGGTGCAAACTACAGAGTTAAACTTGGGCACAGAGCACAAAGCTACAGAAAGGAAGCCACAGGTTTGCAGCTCACCAAACCTTGCCCCAGCAATGCCAATGCACCATCTTTAAGCACAGCACATGCTGCAATGCCATTACCCAACCTAACTACTTAAGAAGCACTTTAAAAGGTGTCTTTTAATGGGGAAAAAAGGATGGTGCTATTCAGCACACAACCCTTCCACATGATGCAAGGCAGGCACTGGCAGCAATCCAGCATGTGCCCAGCACCCTCTCCCTTAGCCCCACTGCAGCCCTTGGGGCTTGCACCACTCTCAGGGGAAGCCTCAAAGGAGATAGAGGAGAACCCAGAACTTCCAGAGACAATACATAATGATCAGGCTCCTGTGCTCAGAATCAATTTGATACTTTTACATCTCCTTGCTTATATTTTAACCATTTCTCTCTCTGTAATGTTATATATTTAATCTTTGAGGCACACTACCATAGCCCATGGAATGCTGCATACCACCTTGCCTAGCAAACAAGGCACATTTTACTCACTTGGAGCCAGCCAAAGGACATGCAAAGATCTTGCATCTCAAAGGAGATAGAGAACCCAGACTCACACTCTTTTGGCTCCCAAAGAGCCAGAGCAGACTCTGTGCCGGCAATTTGTTCCCTCCATTGCTTGCTGCTACATACCTCTGCTTGTGAAGGCATTCTCCTTCCCAGGCTGTGCTCCCTGATTCTTCCAGAACCAGCTCCTACAGTTGAAGGTAACTAAGCAGGGATAGCCAAGCCTGCCCTCCTAGCCATTAAAGGCACAAGCCACCTTCCTGCCATCAGGCTCTTCCTCATGCCTGCAGCCATATTCAACCTGCTTCAAACAAAGCATTAGGGATGCATAGGAGTGGTGCACACACCTGTCTGTTCAGAGACATGTGAAAAGATTAGGTGGAGAGGAGTTTATTCTGAGGTCTCTGTGATTGTATCTTCACTGCAACCCCAAGGTGTGACTGCAGCACACACACAGATCCCTAAGCTTCAAACGAGCTGGCTTCAGCTCAGCCACCCACCAGCTATTACATAGCAGCTTCACAATGTGGACCCTATTTAAATGCCCAGCTGCAGAAGCCACCATGGCAGCCCTGCTGATATTTGTACCAGGAGATAAGTGCTCATTGCTACCAGAACTAGCAGGTGGAGAAATAAAACACACTACCACCTTCTGTGGATTGCCATGGAAGCACTCCCTGGCTTAGAGGCACAAAAGATGCAGGCCTGCTCTGTAAGTATTGGTAAATGAGTGCTGACATCTTGCTTGGAAGCATTGGCAGGAGCTTCCTTAGGACACAGGCACACACTGCCTTTCATTCTCACAGCTGATTGCCCCTGCTGCATGACATGACAGCATGCACTGGTGAAATGCTCTCTGGTTTTGAAACAGCATGGCAGGATTAAAGAGAAACAAACAAAACAAACCCAGCAACCAGACAGATCAAAACAAGGGTTTCCTAAGATCTGCTCACACTGGCATGCAAGAAACTTGTGACCTAGAAAGCACTGAAAGGAAACTGCCAGCAGCCAGAGGGGCACGTTCAGGAAGGGGTTTCTCTGAGGAATAAAGCAGAGCACTGGGATAAGAGAACTCCAGCACAGCAGTTCAAGCTGAAGGTCAGAGTGAGCCAGGGTCTTGGTGTCCAGCACTGCATCGCTCACAGGCCATGAAACAGCTGCTTAGAAGTCTGCTAGGAAAACCCCAGAGTAGGTAAATGTGATGGTTCAAAGCCTTCACAGATGCTGATAGCCTCTCACTACCTGCAAGTGCAGAAAGGTGACAGGGTGAAGGTTTATCTCAGGAGGTGGTCTGAAGTGGGGAGCAAACCCATAAGGCTGTAGCCCTGTAGCTCTGACACAGAGCAGGACTTGCTGTGTGCCCTGAGGAACACTTCCAGAGCCCTTTCTTTAGGACAGGGGCTGCACACTCTGCCTAGCCCACTGCTGCTTGGGACATAGAATCATAGAATCATAGAATGGTAAGGTTGGAAGAGACCTCAAGGATCATCCAGTTCCAATCCCCTGCCATAGGCAGGGACACCTCCCACTAGTACAGGTTACTCAAGGCCTCATCCAATCTGGCCTTGAACACCTCCAGGGAGGGAGCAGCCACGACCTCCCTGGGCAACCTGTTCCATTCCTATCCTGAACCCAAAACCAAAGTCATCCTCAGAGACTGGCGCTACCTGTCACACCCACTTATTCCAGTCAATGTTTTTATCATTATTATAACATCAGAGCCATTCATTCATTCATTCATTCCCAAAGGCCATTGGCTTACCTACATGGCATGTAACAAGCAATTAGCATTAGGAAAAAAAAAAAAAAAAAGAGGAATGCAATTAACCAAGGGCTTGGAGAAGGACATTTATATTAAATACCCAAAGAGTGGCTGTCAATGGCTCCATGTCCAAGTGGAGGCAGTGACAAGCAGAGTTCCCTCAGGGATCAGTCCTGGGACCAGTCTTGTTCAGCATCTTTGTCAGTGCCATGGGCAGAGGCAGTCGGTGCAGCCTCAGCAAGTTTGCTGATGACACCAAGCTGTGTGGTGCAGCTGGCATGCTGGAGGGCAGGGATAGCATCCAGAGGGACCTGGACAGGCTGGAGAGGTGGGCACAAGCCAACCTCATGAGGTTCAACAAGACCAAGTGCATCTGGGTTGAGGCAATCCCAAGCACAAATTCAGGCTGGGCAGTAATTGGCTGGAGAGCAGCCCTGAGGAGAGGGACTTGGGGGTGCTGGCTCAACATGAGCCAGCAGTGTGCACCTGCAGCCCAGAGAGCAACCAGAGCCTGGGCTGCATCAGGAGCAGTGTGAGCAGCAGGGCCAGAGAGGTGATTCCGCCCCTCTGCTCTGCTCTGGTGAGACCTCACCTGGAGTACTGCATCCAGGTCTAGAGGCCCTGGGACAAGAGGGATGTGGAGATGCTGGAGTGCATCCAGAGAAGGGTCAGGAGGATGCTCAGGGGGCTGGAGCTGCTCTGCTGTAAGGATAGGCTGAGAGAGTTGGGGCTGTTCAGTCTGGAGAGGAGAAGGCTCCCAGGTGACCTTATTGTGGCCTTCCAGGATCTGAAGGGGGCTACAAAAAAAGCTGGGGAGGGACTTTTTAGGTTATCAGGTAGCGACAGGACTGGGGGGAATGGAGCAAAGCTGGAAATGGGGAGATTCAGACTGGATGTTAGGGAGAAGTTCTTCAGCATGAGGGTGGTGAGAGCCTGGAAGGATTTGCCCAGGGTGGTGGTTGAGGTTCCATCCCTGGAGGTGTTTAAGGCCAGGCTGGATGAGGCTGTGGCCAGCCTGATCTAGTGGGAAGTGTCCCTGCCCATGGCAGGGGGGTTGGAACTGGCTGATCCTTGTGGTCCCTTCTAACCCTGACTGATTCTATGAGTCTATGAACTTCTCCCTCTCTGTCTCTGGCAGAGGCTAGGTGGTAATAAACGATGGTTCCTCTAACTCCAACTCCACTGTAATGCTGTATGCAACTGCCTGCAAGAGTAGGAGGGGACAAAAAAAAAAGCTCATCAGGTGTAGAATTGATTAACACAAACCATCATTACCACTGGGCCAGGACCTCTAGGGCAGGGAGTCCTGGACAGCTAGTCCTGTTTAGATGAAAAAAATCAAAAATCCAAACAAAACAAGCAAGACTTTGAATGCAGCCATGGCTGCCAAATGCTGGCTGCTTCACTGGCAAAACCACACCCTAATCAAATACTTCATCTCCCTAATTACAGTGTAGGCCTGTTCCCAGGACTATGGCTGGGAAGGAAGCCCTTGTCATATGGGGAACATAGGATACTAGGCCAACATGAGCCCAAGAGCTCAAATAAATCCCAAAACATGGAAGATTCTCCATTTATGATCCAATGCAACTACAGCTTTCATCAGCAAAACTGAAAATGACACAGGTGAAGCCTGATGCTAAGCTCACCACATTGCTTTGCTCTCCTTTCCATCCCCACCAGACAGCTCCTTACACTGAGATCCTTAATTTCACTCCTGCCTTCTCCTGTTTTAATCAGCCTTGCAATTCCCACAAGCCAAGGGAAGACTTCAATTAAAGATAAATTATATGGCTAAAAGGACAGGCTAAAATGAACTGGCATATAGACTTGAACTTCAAAAACAAACTTGATCATTGAGACCTGGAAAGATCCCTTTATGTGGAATGGCAAAAGTCACAGAGTCACAGAACCTTAGAGTTTGGAAGGGACCTCCAGAGATCAGGAGTCCAAGCCTCCTGCCAAGGCAGGAGCACCCAGGGTAGTCCACACAGGAATGCATCCTCTCTGGGCAGCCTGCTCCAGGGCTCTGGCACCCTCACTGTAAAGAAGTTTTTCCTCATGTTGAGATGAAACCTTCTCTGTTCCAGTTTGTAGCCCTTGCTCCTTGGCTTATTGCTGCACACCACTGAAAAGAGAATCATAGAATGGTTTAGGTTGCTCATCCAGTTCCAACTCCCATCGTAGACAGGGACACCTCCCACTAGAACAGGTCACTCCAGGACTCTTCCAACCTGGCCTTGAACACCTCCAGAGAGGTTGTAGAGCACAGATACACAGAATGTGACCTTCGATCACCACAGCCTCCCTGGGCAACCTGTGCCAGTGTCTCACCACCCTCACTGCAAACAACTTCCTCCTAACATCCACTTTCAATCTCCCCTCTGCCACTTCAAACCCATTGCCCCTTGTCCTGGCATTGCAAGACCTTGTCAATAGTCCCTCCCCAGCCTTCCTGGAGCCCCCTTCAGATCCTGGAAGACCACTCCAAGATCTCCTCAAAGCCTTCTCTTCTCCAAACTGAAGAGACCAGAAGCTGAAGAGATCAGAAGCTCTTACAACTTTAAACAACAAACCAACCCATAAGGTTTATGATAGCTCTCTGAAACAGCAGGAACCACCAACAGCTTTCAGAAGGTGCCCAAACCCTTGTCCCACACCCAACACCTCTGCCTCAGGACTCGCTTCCACTTCAGCAGGGCTTTGCTTTACACAGCAATAACTGCTCCAACACAGGCTGGAACACAGTCAACATTTACCAAGGGACAAACCTCCTCATGGGACATGGCAGATCTAATCAGCAGCCTCAAAAGATTTTTTTCAGCCCAAACAGAAGAGCCTCAAAAGCTAAGGACATCATTGTCACACTTATTCAGATGTTAGAAAACTCAGAGACTCTTTCCCCCTCCTCAGTACTCTCTTTCTGCATGGGATGGCAGAAAAAAGTGAGCCTGCCACCAAAAGCTCAGGTTGTCCTCTGGCTCTCTAATCATTAGAGAGGACTAACAAGTCTAGCTAATTCATGCAATGAAACATATCTCAGAGAGACTTAGTATATGAACTAATTAAAATAAATAAAACCAGTAGAGATAATGATAGAGCAAATCAAGTGCATAGGAATTCAGCCAGTGACTCACCACTGCCTTATTTTCCTTATTGGAAAACTTGGCATGTCACCAGACCAGAGTGACAATGAGTCAGGAACCTGGAATGAGCCGCAAACAGCAAGGAAATTAAAACAAGCATCTACAAAAATCTCTTTTTTTTTTTTTTTTTTTTTTTTTTTAAAGAGATTTTGGAGATCTTTGCCAGCTTTGTACAATTGTGGCTAAGGACTTTGCAGCTCTGCCCTCCTGGTTCTCTGGCTAGAGAAAATCAAGAAAGAAAAGAGTCATTTAGAATCATAGCATCAGTCAGGCTTGGAAAGGACCACAAGGATCAGACAGTTCCAACCCCCCTGCCATGGGCAGGGACACCTCACACTAGATCAGGCTGCCCAGAGCCTCATCCAGCCTGGCCTTAAACACCTCCAGGTGGCTTCCACCACCACCCTGGGCAAATCCTTCCAGGCTCTCACCACCCTCATGCTGAAGAACTTCTCCCTAACATCCAGTCTGAATCTCCCCATTTCCAGCTTTGTTCCATTCCCCCCAGTCCTATCACTACCTGACAGCCTAAAAAGTCCCTCTCCAGCTTTCTTGTAGCCCCCTTCAGATACTGAAAGGCCACACTAAGGTCACCTGGAAGCCTTCTCTCCAGACTGAACACCCCCAACTGCCTCAGTCTCTCCTCATAGCAGATCAGCTCCAGCCCTCTGAGCATCCTCATGAACTTAAAAGTTCTTCCAGAGACAATGCATAATGATTAGACTCCTGTGCTCAGAAATAGTTTGACACTTTTACATCTTCTTGCTTAAATTTTAACCACTTCTCTATCTACAACATATATTTAATCTTTGAGGTCCACTACCATACCTTATGGAACACTGCATACCACCTTGCCTAGTAAACAAGGCACAGCCAAAGCACATGCAAATATCTTAACTGAGAGCTATTGGCATGCATGACATGAGGATAACAGTTCTCAGCCTAATTCTGTATAAGCATAACCTCTAGTTGGACTCTCTGCTGCCTGCCTCATTCGTGCAGAGCATGAGAACAGCCACAACCTCCCTGGGCAACCTGTGCCAGTGTCTCACCACCCTCACTGCAAACAACTTCCTCCTAACATCCAGTCTAAATCTCCCCTCTGCCATTTCAAACCCATTGCCCCTTGTCCTGGCATTACAAGACCTTGTCAATAGTCCCTCCCCAGCCTTCCTGTACCCCCTTCAGATCCTGGAAGGTCACTCCAAAATCTCCTGGAAGCCTTCTCTTCTGCAGGCTTCAGAGCCCCAACTCTCTCAGCCTGTCCTCACAGCAGAGCTGCTGCAGCCCTCTGAGCATCTTTGTGACATCCTCTGGACCTGTTCCAACAGTTCCATGTCCTTCCTGTGCTGAGGGCTCCAGAACTGCACACAGGACTCCAGATGGGGGTCTGAGGAGAGCAGAGTCACCACAGAGGGCAGAATCACCACTTGCACTGTTATCTTCTAGCACAGCCTCCCCTGGACTCACAATCTTCAGGCAGGTTGGGAATGTGAAACTCACCAAAAAGCCTGTGCTGTCAGCTGTACCTTCTGAGCACAAGAGCTGTGTCTCCAGGGCTAGAAATACCTCACGTTGCTCTGTAGTAAAATACGATTCACAAACCTAAACTAAAAGAAAACTCTAGAAATAATGCTTTCTTTTTTTTAAATGCATATTTTAAGGTTGCAAATGCCAGATTGCAAGGTTCCTACATCCTTTAACATCACCAGACTCTAAGGATGAGGATTTTTTTATTTTTTTTTTTACCCACTCCCTCTCCTCTCTGAGCCACACACACACACTTTAGTGCTACACCAGATTTGAGATGTGAGTGAACAACTGGGGTAATTAGTGACTGCTGATTTACAGCAGATGACAGCTAATTTCTACAGTTAAGAAGAATTCCATCAAATCTGTGGGTTGGACATGTTTCCAAGTGACTGCATCTCATTGCTCATTTGCATTTTGCTTCTCCTTAGCAATGTCTCCAAGCTATTCTGGAACATCACAAAGCTGCCCAGGGCACGTTGCTGTATTCCTATGGAATTCTAAAGAGCTTTCCATTCTTTCCTACTATAAAGCCTGCTTTATAAAATGCAAGGGAGATGCCAGATGCAGAGGCACCCTGTGCAGAGTGGACTGGAGAAGAGTAGCAGTCAGGTGACACAGCAGCCTGGCAAGGAACATCAGGCATATTCCAGGTAGGTTTCTGCTGCAGAGTCCTCCCAGTGTATAGAATCATAGAATGGTAAGGTTGGAAGGGACCTCAAAGATCAGCCAGTTCCAACCCCCTGCCATAGGCAGGGACACCTCCCACTAGCACAGCTCACTCAAGGCCTCATCCAGCCTGGCCTTGAACACATCCAGGGTGGGAGCAGCCACAACCTCCCTGGGCAACCTGTGCCAGTGTCTCAACACCCTCACTGCAAACAACTTCCTCCTAACATCCACTTTCAATCTCCTCTCTGCCATTTCAAACCCACTGACCCTTGTCCTGGCATTGCAAGACCTTGTCAATAGTCCCTCCCCAGCCTTCCTGAAGAACCCTTCAGATCCTGGAAGGCTACTCTAAGGTCTCCTGGAAGCCTTCTCTTCTCCAGGCTGCAGAGCCCCAACTCTCTCAGCCTGTCCTCATAGGAGAGCTGCTGCAGCCCTCTGAGCATCTTTGTGACCTCCTCTGGACTTGCTCCAACACTTCTATGTCCTTCCTGTACTGGGGACTCCAGAGCTGCACACAGGACTCCAGGTGGGGTCTGAGGAGAGCAGAGCAAAGGGGCACAATCCCCTCCCTTGCCCTGCTGGCCATGCTTCTGTTCATGCAGTCCAGCACACAGTTGGTGTGTGGGCTGCACTCACACTGCAGGCTCAGGTTGAGCTTTTTATCACCCCAGTTTCTCAAAGCACAACATATCAACTCTTATGGTCCTGGGCTGAGAGACAGCTCTGGTAATCAGCTTCATGGCAGCGTGGGGGTGCCACCAAGCACATCCCCCAGTGCCCCTGCCAAGCTGCACACTGATCTTGAAAAGTAGCTCTGCAATGTTAGCTCACACCCGATGCACAAATCTCCTGCTGCGACCTAGATCTAGATAGGAGCATGAGGCTGAGTGCAAAAGCTGGAACTGCCTATAGAGGAGCCTCCAGAACAAAACCTGGATAGGGCTGTGTTGCACACTTGGTGCTTGCACAAGCTCACTTCTAAGACTACAGGAAACCTGTAAAAAAAATTAAAAAATCCATAAAACCCCCTCAAAGGCCTTCTATTTCAAGTAGCTACCTAAATCTTGTTTTAATTGCCAGATGAAAGAGCTTTTGGCTGCAGACAAAAATACCTGTCCTAACTTTAGGAATCCCTGAATGGCTCTCACTGTTAAATATACACTTTAAGCTTCTCTGAGACACTGCTGCTGAACATGGCAAGTAAGTCTCTGAGTCTGTCATCCTACATAAAGAAAAAAAAAGGATAACTCCAAGGCCACCCTTGCATGCTGCTCCCTTTTGTCCACCTGTTTTCCCTGTTCTGTCTGGAGCACCAGATCCAAGGGTCTCTGGGTCTGCTGAGCTGGAGGGCATCACGATCCATACAGCAGCTTCTCACACCCAGTACACATTCCCTTCCTCCCTCCCCCTCCCCATTCTTGTATCCACTTGAGGAACTCTCCCATCTACACATGAATCTTCCTACATACATGATGTAAATAAATCAAAAGGTCCTGTTCAAAGGAGCTTTGCTCATATTCTTATGTGACCCCAGAGAGACATTCTTCCAGCAGATGAAGCTTGTTGGTGTATTCCTACACACTGTCAACAGAGCCTCCTGCAGTCCTCTTTGTGTTTTCTTCCATAACTATTTAAAGCAGCCACTGCAGCCCTCTAATCATGGGCATTTTTTAGGCTGGCTGAGTGGAGATGCCCTTCTGCCATTTGCCCACTCCAACATCTCCCACTGATTAGAGCATCTTTCTCTGAGCAGCAACCCCCCTCCTCTGCACACATACATGCACACACAAGTGTGTGCACAGTCTACAACTACCTGAAGGGTGGTTGTAGCCAGGAGGAGGTTACCTTCTTCTCTCAGGCAACCAGCACCAGAACAAGAGGACACAGTCTCAAGCTGTGCCAGGGGAAGTTTAGGCTGGAGGTGAGGAGAAAGTTGTTGCCTGAGAGAGTCATTGACTGCTGGAATGGGCTGCCCAGGGAGGTGGTGGAGTCACCGTCCCTGGAGGTGTTCAAGGCGAATCGGACGTGGCACTTGGTGCCATGGTCTGGTCTTGAGGGTTGTGGTGATGGGTTGGACTTGATGAGCTTTGAGGTCTCTTCCAACCCTGGTGATACTGTGAGACTGTGAAGTGCATTAAGCATTTATATTTCATCTTGGGGCCTGGTCAAACTGTGCTAGGAAATGATCCCACTGTCAATGGCTGCATTTTAAGTAATGTGTCTTTAAGTTTCTCCAGCTGCCGAGGCCAAGTGGCTTTGTACAGTTAATTAGTAAGGCACCCAAGGTACTCAGGGAAGATCTGTGCAGGGCATGAAAGCTTATTAAGGAACCCAGGGTTTACCCACAACAGTGTCAGGGAAAAAAGAAAAGAAACCAGCTTTGGGTTTATCACAGGATGATTTCTGGGGAGATGAAAAGCTCAACATGAGCCTGCAGTGTGAGTACAGCCCAGACAGCAACTGTGTGCTGGGCTGCAGCAAGAGCAGTGTAGGCAGCAGGGCAAGGGAAGGGATTCTACCCCTTTGCTCTGCTCTTCTCAGACCCCACCTGGAGTCCTGTGTGCAGTTCTGGAGCCCCCAGCACAGCAAGGACATAGAACTGTTGGAGAGGGTCTAGAGGAGGCCATGAGGATGCTCAGAGGGCTGCAGCAGCTCTGCTGTGAGGACAGGCTGAGAGAGTTGGGGCTCTGCAGCCTGGAGAGAGCATCAAGGAGACCTTAGAGTAGTCTTCCAGGATCTGAAGGGGGCTACAGGAGGGCTGGGGAGGGACTATTGACAAGGGCTTGGAATGACAGGACAAGGCGCAATGGGTTTGAAGTGGCAGAGGGAAGATTTAGACTGCATGTTAGGAGGAAGTTGTTTGCAGTGAGGGTGGTGAGACACTGGCACAGGTTGCCCAGGGAGGTTGTGGTTGCTCCTTCCCTGGAGGTGTTCAAGGCCAGGTTGGAGGAGGCCTTGAGTGAGCTGTGCTAGTGGGAGGTGTCCCTGCCTATGGCAGGGGGTTGGAACTGGCTGATTCTTGAGGTCCCTTCCAACCTTACCATTCTATGATTCTCTGCTATTTAAATGAATCAGTCTGGTTTCTTAAATGAGACCTGTGAAAGAATTTACTCTGCTCTATGATTGCTCCACAGCTGATACTGCAGTGAAATCTTTGTATAAAACCTTCCACCTGCATAAGGATGTGTGCAGAGGTGAGAATAGAGACACTAAAATAAGCCTGAGAGCTCATTTGGCTTCTCTATAATTGGCAAGGGTCACTGCTGTCTCCATGTGGCTGCAGTGACACCAGGAAATCTTCGCGGCACAAATGGAGCTTGTCCTGCTTTATTTCTGGAGTGTTTCATTCCGTGCCAGTTGTGGCAGTTCCAGAAGCTGGAACACCCTCCCCAGCCATGCTTTGGGTTTTTTATCCCTAGCTGCATTGCCACAGGACCTCTCTGAGAAGGGCTATGGTACAGGACAGTGACACACACCCTGAATACCACACCCAGGTTAGCAAGACCTGAATTCAACCCAGGATTTAGAGACAGGGCTGCTCTGTTCCCAGTCCTGACACTACATCACTATTAACCTTGGCTATGTTATTTGATCATGCAAACTTCCAGAGACTGCATTAGCCTAATGAAGATAATAACAATAATCATGTGTGTCACAGATACAGTAGGGCTTGGTTATTATGCTCTTGTGAAGTGCTGAGAAGAGCCCCAGATGAAAGGGAAATTAGGAGAAGGAAGATTAATTATATGACATGTACCTCCCAAACTAAAAAATAGACAGGAACATTTTTGTTGTTGGTGTTATTAGCAGAGAGAATCTCCCTGATTTAGGGTAGCTTTTATTTCTCTGTTGGTAAAGCAGATTCACTTTAACCACTTTCCATGTTCAAACTTCATTTGCAGATTGTGGGCAGCTGATGAAGGCTGCTGAGCCTCTGATACTGCAAACATAAAGGGCTTTGATCAGAGGTTTGATTCCACAGTGGTTGGTGTGTGTGATGTGACAAGCTGAGAGGTCTGCCTGTGTTTTAACTGTGACAAGGCAAAACGAGGTAGCAAACATTTGCTGCCACTCTGAAGGCAAGAGTGGGATTGAGAAAAAGGAAATATTTCCTGTGGGCAAACGCTCCAGAGTGAGTACAGTCACCAGTGAGAAATGTGGCAATGAAATTACACTAACAAGCTCTTGGGAGTTTACCAAGACTTGGGCAAACAAAAGTATCTTTTCTACAGTGCTTTTTACCCAGGAAGCATCAAGCATTTATCATTTAGGTTAGTGTCTTTTAACTATGGGGAAAGTGAGAGATGTGGCTACATCTGAGCTGCTGTATAACCCAGCAGCACTGCCTTGAAAGAGACCCAAGCTGCCCATCTGCACCCCAAGCCTCAGCCTGCACTGCTACCATAGAATCAGTGAGGGTTGGAAGGGACCACAAGGATCAGCCAGTTCCAACCCCCCTGCCATGGGCAGGGACACCTCACACTAGATCAGGCTGGCCACAGCCTCATCCAGCCTGGCCTTAAACACCTTCAGGGATGGGGCCTCAACCACCTCCCTGAGCAATCCCTTCCAGGGTTTCTCTACCCTCATGCTGAAGAACTTCTTCCTAACATTCAGTCTCAATTTACTCATTTCTAGCTTGGTTCCATTCCCCCCAGTCCTATCACTACCTGACAGCCTAAAAAATCCCTCCCCAGCTTTCTTGTAGGCTCCCTTCAGGTACTGACAGGTCACAACGATGTCCACTGGAGCAGCTTCCCCCTCCTTTGCCAATCATCTTTAGCCCTCCCTGCAGCGTGCTAGGAGCAGTAGATGCTCTACTTCATCTTCCAGTGACAAATACACTTCTAACTTCACTGTGTGCATTTCAAACTGATATCAAATCCTACCAACTGCCCCTCAGGGCAGTCAGTAATGAATTTCTTTAAAAAATAGATGAGTACAGGAACCTGGGAAGAAAAAAAAAAAAAAAAACCTTCATAATTGCAATTCCCTCCCCTTCAGAATCCAGGAAAACCTTTCCTTCATCTTGCACAGAAAAGTTTTCTGGGTTGAAAACAAAATTAGGGTGATATTGAATCCTTCATTTCTCAAGAGTCAGCCTTTTTTTTTTTTTTTTTTTAATTGCTATTAGCAAGTCACCCACACTTTAATCTGTGATAATTAACAATGCAGCAGCAGAAGAAAAGGACCTGGGCTCCACTCATTACAGGAGACACTGCAATGCACAGCTAGCTAAAGAAGGAGCTTGGGTTTCCCCCCTTAACCATAAACAGTGAAAGGCTCTAATTTGTTAAGCTTCTGCTCGTGAAGTGTGCATTAATTCTTTAATGACAGGTGCACCTCGGAGTCAGGACAGCTAATCACAAGCTCAAGAGTTAACCACAGCACAGAGCTCATAGGAACCCTCATCTTTGCCAAGGAAAAGGACCCACAAGGCACTTCACAGTCAGTTTATAGCAAAAAGTTATTTCCTGAAAGCAGGAGCAATCTTCCCTCTTTTCCTATGGCTTTGCATCCTGAAGCAGCATTCTCCAGGCTGTCTCGGAGGTGGCAAATGTCCAAAATCCTTTGTGGTTTCTTGCACGTCCAATAAACATTAAGCTCATGTTACAGGGACTCCCTCGTTTCCCTGGCTCCAAGTTTCTATGAAACCTCTAGCAAAACTGCATCTTTGAGGAGAGTTCCTTCCTCAAGTGTAGCCAAAGCTGTATGAGCTGAGGGAAATAAAGTCTAACTTAGAGACTGACTCCAAAGACGCTCTCTGTTGGAAACAAACTGCTTCCACTGCACATGGTGTCTTTATTCACTTGAATCACTGGAGGGTGTTTTGGTCACTCCAGAGTGAATTGCTTGTTTCAGACAAGCTATATGCATATGTCAGATTGGACATGAGGAGGAATTTCTTCACCATGAGGGTGTTGAGAGCATGGAAGGGGTTGCCCAGGGAGGTGTTTGAGGCTCCATCCCTGGAGGTGTTTAAGGCCAGGTTGGATGAGGCTGTGGCCAGCCTGATCTAGTGGGAGGTGTCCCTGCCTATGGCAGGGGGTTGGAACTGACTGATCCTTGAGGTCCCTTCCAACCTTACCATTCTATGATAATCAAGATTGGACATGAGTACTGCACAGGAGAGACTATCACTGGAGAAAGCAAACAGTATTTATCTCTTCCTCCCTGCCCACATCCTACTTTTGCACAGAAGAACCTAAACAGCCAAAGAGATGGGGTTAGGAAGAAAATGCTTAGCCACTGAACTCAGAACACAAAAGGCAACACTCCCTTTGAAGAAACAGCCTGTTGGAGTCCTGGGAATGTGCTTTCAGACCAAATGGGGGAGAAAAAGGAAAGATCCATTTTAAAAGTAAAAGGCAAGCCAGACCTCTACCTGAACAGTAACCCACACTCTTTGGTCCTGCACTCCAGGCACTGGTATTAAAGGTAGCCCTTTGAGAACACATCTCAATCCTTTTGATCAGTTATTCTTGGTTTAGATGTTGAGCAGAAAATAAAACATCTTCATTGCATGCCCATCAGAATGCTGCATAATACAGAGGGGAGGAAATAAATAAAGCAGTGTTGGTCTAAGTCAGAGGGGGGGGAAAAAAAACCCACACCAAACTCTCAGTGCTGTCAGGTAACAGAGAGTAACTCAGAGAAGCATTGCAAAGTGCCCATGCAGTCAGTACATTTAAAGTAAATGAGGATTCAGGAAGCACTGCAAACTCTGAGCACCAAAACTGCTGCAATCAGATAAAGTGAGTCTCAGATAATCTGAGAATCTCCTTCTCAAGCATTCTGCTAGGGGGGGTTATACCCACTGTAGGTGGAGAGCAGACTTGAGATCTTGCATAAGGGCCTCTTGCATGTAAGGTCCTGCATCTGGGTAGGCACAATCCCAAGCACAGCTCCAGGCTGGGTGAGGAATGGCTGAGAGCAGTCCTGAGGAAAAGGACCTTGGGGTCTGGGGTGATGAAAATCTCAACATGAGGCTGCAGTGTGAGTGCAGGCCAGACAGCAACTGAGTGCTGGGCTGCAGCAAGAGCAGTGTGGGCAGCAGGGCAAGGGAGGGGATTGTGCCCCTTGGCTCTGCTCTCCTCAGACCCCTCCTGGAGCCCTGTGTGCAGTTCTGGAGCTCTGAGCACAGGAAGGACATGGAACTGTTGGAGAGGGTCCAGAGGAAGCCACGAGGATGCTCAGAGGGCTGCAGAAGCTCTGCTGTGAGGACAGACTGAGAGAGTTGGGGTTCTGCAGCCTGGAGAAGAGAAGGCNCACAGGTTGCCCAGGGAGGTTGTGGCTGCTCCCTCTCTGGAGGTGTTCAAGGCCAGGTTGGAGGAGGCCTTGAGTGAGCTGTGCTAGTAGGAGGTGTCCCTGTGTATGGCAGGGGGTTGGAACTGGATGATCTTAGAGGTCCCTTCCAACCTTACCATTCTATGATTCTATAAGCATGCCATGCCCAAAGCCTTTCTTCCTTCTGCTCATGACACTGGCTGGAATCATGCCTGGCTTCAGGTACCCACAGTGTGTGCAAGATCCTCGCTGGAAAACCAAGCTACAGAGCAGGGCTGTCTGCTGCTTAAGTCAATCCCTCAGTGCTGAACCAAGAGAAGTTTGAGAAGTGCAGAACACACCCCAGGACTGAGACAGCTCACTGCTGAAAGTGGTTTAGCACTTACAGGTGGTAGGTGAATCCACAAAAGCCTGACAGGATGGATATGAGACCTACCTGTGCTGGTTTGAGACTAGTTGGAATATTTTAATAGAGAAAATTATATTATAGGTTGTGAAAAGAAAACAGTGGTGATGTTTGCATAGGCTTGCTGGAATGGGTAAGAAAAGAATACAAACCAAAGACAAGACACTTGGGCTTGCAGACACTCTGGGGCTGCCTGGTTTCTTGCTTTCTCCTCTCTGCCAAGTAACCTCACTAACCACTTTCCTTCTAACCTCCCTGGCCCATCCTGCAAACTCATCTTGCACATAAGGTAAACCTTGGGGTAAGGTATAGGGGTGAGGAGAAGGTGGAAGGGTGGTTGGGAGCCCCTCCTGGGGTCTCTGATGTCTAGGAGGGGAGTTGTGTTTCTGTATTCCCTTTAACTTGTCTATGTCTGTAACTATTCCTGTCTAATTGTCTATCTCTGCTTGTACATTGTGCTGAGCTGTAAATAGAGCTTCAGTCCTTAACTTCCAGCTGGCTGAGTCTAGTCTAGGGGGTTTTACAAAGTCGGGGGGGACAGGGATCTCCCAAAGCATCACACTACCATAGCACCAAACTTCATTTTCCAACAGGCAAATGCCAAGCCAGCAAGGGCACTTTCAAGTCAGTCCAAGAGGCAGACATGGATGCCACCCAAACTCCAGCAGATAGCTCTGTGCAGGTCTGAACAGGCACACCAGGTGTTCCCAGGAGGTACACACTTCACCAAGGGAGCTGCAGCATTCCTCACCAACCTCCACACAGGAGTGGTTTTCAGATGGGGTCCCAGAAATCGTTTACTCTCTAAGCTGTTCCCCGCAAGGTATTGGGGATGATGGAAATGAAAGCAAGAGAAAATTAGTCTTTTCATTAATTTAGGAGGATGCAAACTGTGACTCATAGCAAGCTTGTATAAATAGATGGCATTGTTTAAATCCCATTTGTAATTACACTTCAAGTCAGAGACTTTCAAAGCTGCACTGAGAATATGGCATCCAACTGCCTGATTTATTGTTATTTTAAGCAGGTAGTGCATGCCCAAATTCCCTTGGCAGATTGTATCTCAGCTTAAGTGTTCTGCTAGAGGTAATTTTCACGTGTTCAAGACAGCAGCAATGAGAGGAAGGAAATCAAACAAAAGAGAATTCCATCTATCTTGTCCAATTTCTCCCTCTCTCTGTGGCAAGCTGGAAGAGATCCTGTGCATGACTGCAGCCTCTGCGCTCGCTGCCCTCAGCCTCCTCTGGCACTGAAGAGCAAGGGGAAATGAGAAGGACCAAGCACAAGTGGTCTGGGAAAGGAAACAAACCAGCAGGCTTTCTTTACCTGCCTCCTGAGAAACATGAAAAACTCCTCCTTGTGCTATTGCTGCTCACTGGGCAACTGTTCATAGAACCATAGAATGGTCCAGGGACCTCTAGAGGTCATCCAGTCCTGCCTCCCCTGCAGCCAGCAGGGGCATCCCCACCAGCCCAGCTCACTCAGGGTCCCATCAAGCCTCACCTTGAATGTCTCCAGGGAAGGGGCATCAGCCACCTCCCTGGGCAACCTCTTCCAGTGCTCCACCACCCTCATAGTAAAGAACTTGTTCCCAACATCCAGTCTAAATCTGCTCTTCTCAAGCTGGAACTCATTGCCCCTCATCCTGTCACTGCAGGCCTTTGCAAACAGCTTCTCTCCATCCTTCCTTCAGGGCCCCTTCAGGTACTGGCAGGCTGCTGTTAGGTGCCCCCAAAGCCTCCTTCTCTCCAGCCTGAACACCCCCAGCTCCCTCAGCCTGTTCTCATAGCAGAGCTGCTCCAACACTCTGATCATTTTCATGGCACTCCTCTGTACCTGCTCCATCAGGTCCATGTCCTTCCCATAATGAGGGCTTCAGAACTGGATGCAGTACTCCTGGTGAGGACTCACCAGAGCAAAGTGGCAGAATCCCCTTCCTGGCTCTGCTGGCCACACTTCTTTTGATGCAGCCCAGGACAGGATTTGCCTTCTGGGCTGCAAGCTCACACTGGCTGCTCATGTCCAGGGCAGGAATGACCCAATAGGGACAGCTCCATATTTTCAGCAATGCTCATGAATAAAGGAGTGCTTCTCAGTTTCTGTCATCTGTTCTAACAACAGTTGCACATCCTCTCAGTCAGGATTATGCTGCCTTGTCAGGAGATGAAAATACTGAGCAATGGTCATGAATAAAGGACAAAAGTTTAGAAATAGATCACCTTGTAAGTCTTGTTCATACAAGGGGGTATGGGTTTGAACTGGCAGAGGGGAGATTGAAAGTGGATGTTAGGAGGAAGTTGTATGCAGTGAGGGTGGTGAGACACTGGCACAGGTTGCCCAGGGAGGTTGTGGCTGCTCCCTCCCTGGAGGTGTTCAAGGCCAGGTTGGAGGAGGCCTTGAGTGAGCTGTACTAGTGGGAGGTGTCCCTGCCTATAACAGGGGGTTGGAACTGGATGATCCTTGAGGTCCCTTCCAACCTTACCATCCTATGATAGTCACACATAGTGACTTTTCCTTCTCTGTTCAGAAACACAATCAGATATTTTGAATTTTATATTACCACTGCTTAAAAACCCACAGCTAACCCTACCCAGTCTTGGACAGACTTTAAATTTCTTTCTTTCCTTAGCTTCGTTCTTACCAAGGTTCTGCTATGGGTAAGAAAACACAACTTGAGCCTTGAAATGGCAGAGACTGAGGGAAATCTCTTACAATTACTTCTAAATGGCCTGGGTTTCAGAGCACTGCTGCTGTTTTATCTCCTTGTAGATGGGGTCACAAACTGCTGTTCTCTGTCTTCTGATGCTCTAAGGGCCCAGAGGATGATTGCAGAACTTGAGGCACGCAGGTGTTAGAAACGACAAAAGATGTTTGTCCAACCCAGGCACATTCCATCTTCTGCCTACTTTTGGTTTTTGGAGGTGTGGAGGGGTTTTGGGTGTAATTTCTCACTTTTGTGTTGTTATTAATACCACTTGGGGAGGGGAGGAGAGAAGAAAGAAAATATTCACCTCAGGCACACTGCCCTAGGATGCTGCAGAAAACATCTATAGGTAAAAGGACCCTGCTGTGTGCTAGAGGCATAATGCATCTCCATCCAGCTAAATAGAGAAGTGGAGAACTGCAGGAATTGCTTTGAAAACAAAAACAACAACAACAAAAAAATAAAGTGTTTTCCTACTGCCATCATCAGGTTTGTTTGTCAGATCAGATGTCCTTTTTTTGTTTGTTTGGTTGGTTGGTTGATTTGCTCGTTTTTGTGTGTGTGTGCTCCATTCAAATGCAAAAGAAAATGCTGGAATTGCTAGTTCTGGTATTTATACCCTCCAGACACACAGCTGGAGTGAGATTTCTGCTGTGCTGGGGCAAGAGCATCCACAAAATAGTCTCAACCTGATGGTAGTCATAGTGGAAGAGCTACTTAAAACATCTAATGCAAAAGATTTCTTGACTCCATACTCTGCAGTATAATTTTATGCTCCTACAATTTTTAAGTACTTTTTTTTTTTTTTTTTTTTTTTTTTTTTTTTACTCTAAGTTTCGAGGGGAATGGTCCCTATCAGGGTAAAGATTGTGATCAGAAGATCATAGAATGGTCCAAGGTGGAAGGGACCTCCAAAGGTCATCCCTGCAGTGAGAGCAGGAAAGGATTGAAGGCAGGAGGTTAATAGAGTTAGTTGGAGTCATGATAAAGCTTCTCATTAAAAATTCATGCTTCAGAAAGACTGGGACAGGTTTTTTAGCAGGACCTGTTGTGACAGGCTGGTAGGAGAGAGGAGATTTAGACTAGATTGAAGGAAGACTTTTTTTTTTTATGAAGTTGGTGAGACACTGGCCCAGGTTGCCCAGAGAGGTGGTAGATACCACATCACTAGAAACATTCCAGCTCAGGTTGCTTGGGGCTCTAAGCAACCTGATCTAGGTGAAGATGTCCCTGCTGACTGCAGGTGTTTGGATTGGATGACCTTTAGAGATCCTTTCCAACCCAAAACCTTCTATGACTCTCCCCACTTCAGCAAGAAAAGCAGAAGCTTCACAGAAGCTCCACAGAAGGCAAATCTTTTTGTAGCCACCAGCAGACGTTTGTCTTGCTTTAGCTTCCCATCTGACAGCAGCACAGACCCAGCCCCACGCTGTAGCTTTGTAATGAAACAGAATTTATTCCTCTTTTTAAGAGGCAGGAGCTGTGCTTGTTTACCCTTGTGATATTTGGCAGCCTCCAGAAAACAAAACCAAAACCAAACCCCAAAACCAGCTGTTACTGCAATTCCCAAAGACTTTTAAAGTCTTTAAAATCACAGGGCTAGGCAGAAAATTCCCCAAAGAGGGGGGAGGATAAAAAAAACCAATCCAACAACCCAGGCTCCAAATCTAACATACAACTCCATCACACTCATTGCAAACTCAAAAGGCCTGCTTGTGGTTGTGGCAATTCATACCTACAAGGTGTTAAGTTTCCACCAGATACACCTCCTCCCCCCTCCTTTCGTTTATTTTTTGCACACAGAACAGTGATGACTCCTAGTACAAAAAGCTTGCTCAGACATGAGACTCTAAGGATGCAGGTGAATAGAGAGAGAAATGAGAGGAGAACACAAGGACACACCACACCACTTTCTGTCCTTCTGACAGGTATCCTGATAGGATGAGAGAAAACAGCCTCAAGCTGTGCCAGAGGAGGTTTAGATTGGATATGAGGAAAGATTTCTTTCCCAACAGGCTTGTCAAGCCCTGGAAAAGGCTGCCCAGGAAGCGGAGTCATCATCCCTGGAGGTGTTTAAGGGACTCGTAGATGTGGTGCTGAGGGACATGGGATAGTGTTGAACTTGGCTGTGCCACATTCACAGCTGGGCTTGATCCCAAAGGTCTTTTCCAGCCTGAAGGAGTCCATGCCTATTGAAGGCCCTCTTTTCCATCAAACAAGCCTGCACCTGTAAAGCTAGAAGGAAATCAAATCCTCTGACTTTTGCTGTGCAACTAAGGTACTGCTTCAGCCATCTGACCTGCTAAGGACAGATCATTTGTCTGGGGCTTTACCTCCACAAAAAGAATTTAGTTGCTTTATCTCTCTTATCTCATCAGCTGTGTCTCAGTACCTTTGCTTATCAGCTACCTGCCCTGCCCTACTTGCTGCTTCTCCCCAAGTCACCTGCCAAAGCAACTCCTTGTGTGGCCATGGCCACAGTTAGAGAGGAGCAAAAGCACCTGGGAAGGAAGGGGGAGGGAAAGGGGAATGTGTACTTCTGCTTCACTTTCTCCTCCCTGCAGAACACAGTAACTAATTTGCCTTTCAAGACAAACCTAACAATGCTACTGCCTACAGATATCCAAGGCAGCCTTCAGCAATGCCCAAGCAAGTTATTCCAGGAGAAGGAATCTTTGTCTCCATTGCTCCAGCTAGATACAGACTAGCTCCAGAGCCTCCTAAAGTGTTTTGATTGGCATCCATTTCCTCTTCAAGCCTTCCATACTAAATCATAGAATGGTAAGGTTGGAAGGGACATCAAGGACCATCCAGTTGCAATCCCCTGCCATAGGAAGGGACACCTCCTACTAGAACAGGTTGCTCAAGGTCTTGTCCAATCTGGCCTTGAACACCTCCAGGGAGGGAGCAGCCATGACCTCCCTGGGCAACCTGTGCCAGTGTCTCACTACCCTCACTGTAAAGATATAAACAGCAGTGTCCAAAACCTAGCTTGAGTTCTCTGCTCCTTCTTCTATTTATCCTTTCTAACAGAGGAAACTAAGAGTAGTAAAATCCTGATGCAGTACAAACACTCTGCAACTGCCCTGTGTTCACACCAAAAGAAAGCCTCCAGCACAGTTATTTCCCTTGTAAACTTTACATTACTCAACTTTGATAAGAGTATCATTTCTCTTCTGGAACTTTTCAGCCCCAAATAAACATTCCTCTTTCACAATCAAAGGTTTCCACACAAACTCACTACCAAGGTTTCACAGTGTGTTTGAAAGATAAATGGTTGCAGCCTACCAAGTAAATCATTTTGCTTAAATTCACACTTTTCCTTCACTAAATAACAGAATGTTGTTTGCCTTCTCAATGTCCCAGAGTCTGCACCAAGGGCAGTAGAGATTCAGAGAATCATAGAATGGTTTGGGTTTGAAGGGACCTTAAAGAATATCCAGTTCCAACCCCCATGCCATAGGCAGGGACATCTTCCACTAGCCCAGGTGCTCAAGGCCTCATCCAACCTGACCTTGAACACCTCCAGGGAAGGGGCTTCCAAGACATTCTTGAGCAGCCTGTCCTAGTGTCTCACCACCCTCACTGTAAAGAATTTCTTCCTAATACCCATTCTACATCTGCCCTCCTCCAGCTTCGAAGCAGCAAAGCTGCACCACATGTGCAAACTGCTTGGGGCCTGCCTTCTGCTTCACGTTAAACAAGACAGAACCCCCACTGACTTGTTCAGGAGCAGCCTTGTTGGCTGAGGGCTGCCAAGAGCAGAGAGATGCCCATCAGGAAGGGCCAGTGAAGGAACTGGTGCATACAGGTCTGCTGCAGGGGATGCCTGTGCTAAGCAGAGCTCTGCTCTCCCAACAGCCGCTGTTGTCACTCGACCGCACAGAGCACAGCACGACAGTGCCCTTAATTGCAATTGCTAACTGTAAGTGGAAATAATACATCATTAGTGCACATCCTGCACTTCCCCAGGCATTACAGATTTGTTTAAGCATCATCCATGACTACTTTAGTAAGCATTAAAACCCTGCTGAAGCAGAAAAGTAAAAATATCTGGAGCTTAAAGCAGTCTTTGCATCGATCTCCATCCACAGGTTAAGTTACATCAAAAGCCCTTAAAGATCTGAGTAGTTGGGTTAATTGCATCTACTTGTCATGTCCTCTTACTTGAGGAATCCATACTGAGGCTCTGTGTGTATTAACTTGCAACAACAGAGGGTGCCTAGAAGACCAAATTGATGTCAAAAGCAAGCAACAAACAATAAGGTTTAATTTCTCAAGGGTCCTAAAAAAAAAAACACAACTTGACAACCAAACAGCACCAAGATGAAACCCAACTGAAATTATGAAAACCAGATGAAAGTGGAGCTCAGACCCATCTCTGCTTTTCATCCCAGCAGTTCAGGTTTTCAGACTCTATAATAAATGAGATAATCTTCCACTTTATGACATAACAATCAAACAGGCAGCCTAAAAGGAGAGGCTGGGCGACAGTTGAAGCTGAAAGTGTACAGCTACTGACTCCAACCCAGCCAAAGCCTCACAGCAGCATCTGAACCTTCCAGTAGCTGACAGGAATTAAAAAGCAGAGCACATTGCTTGGGAGATTCTTGGGTTTCCCCCTAGCAAATTTTCCATGCAGTGACTCTCAATCTCACATTGTGATGGTTTGGGAGTTCCCTGTCCCCCCACACACTTTGTAAAATGACCCAGACTAGACTCAGGCAGCTGGAAGTTGAGGCCTGAAGCTCTATTTACAGCTCAGCACAATGTACAAGCAGAGACAGATACAACAGACAGGAATAGTTACAGACGTAGACAAGTTAAAGGGAATACAGAAACACAACTCCCCTCCCAGACATCAGAGACCCCAGGAGGGGCTCCCAACCACCCTCCCACCTTCTCCCCACCCCTATACCTTACCCCAAGGTTTGCCTTATGCACAAGGTGAGCTTGGAGGCTCGGGCAGGGGGGTTAGAAGGAAAGTGGTTAGTGAGGTTACTCAGCAGAAAGAAACCAGAAGCTAGACCGCCAGAGATGCTGTGCCCCCAGAGAGAGACTCACTTATCTACGTTTTGAGTTCTTCTCTTAAACATCTCAGCAAGCCTATGAGTGAAGCAGACATCACCACTGTTTCCTTTTCACAGGCTATAGTGTAATTTTCTCTATTAAAATATTCCAATTAGGTCAAACCAGCACACACATTTTGAAGTGTTCTAGAAGAGGACAGCCTGGTTCTTCCAACACCTCTTCCTGCTGGGTGGTTACCCTGCTGATAAAGGACATCAGCTTCTCTCTACAAGCAATGTGCAATCCTTGCACCATCTTTACGCACACAATGGGCACATTCTGCACCCCAGCACACTGCTCATTGCCACTGCTTTCTCAGGGCTTCTACTACAACACACAAGGCAAGTTTTCTGAGTGCTGCTTGAGAGGCGAGGGTCCCCACCTAGGGTAAACAGAAAGAGTGGTTTGAAACATTCAAAATTCCAGCTCAGAAAGAGAGAGCTGCCAGTGGCCAACCTTTCTAAGGGCAAAATTACAGCATGTGGGAATTATAGATCTGCAGGCAAACCAGCAATTTGTGAGGAATTCAAGTCACCAGAAGCAACAAATTAGGACCACAATGCTAACAGAATTAGACACAGTCTCCTTTTAACCTCTTCCCTATTTTTAAGGGTGCTCCCTTTTTTGTTGCTGTTTTGTTTCAAGATACATTTTTAAGGTTTTGTATTTGTTTTGTTGTTAAAATTTTCCATGAAATCAGGTTGAGAGCAACTGTTTAGGAATGATCAGCCCAGACAGCAACCGAGTCCTGGGCTGCAGCAAGAGCAGTGTGGGCAGTAGGGCAAGGGAGGGGATTCTGCCCCTTTACTCTGCTCTTGTCAGACCCCACCTGGAGTCCTGTGTGCAGTTCTGGAGCCCCCAGCACAGGAAGGACATGGAAGGGTTGGAGTGGGTCCAGAGGAGGCCACGAAGATGCTGAGAGGGCTGCAGCAGCTCTGCTATGAGGACAGGCTGAGAGAGTTGGGGCTCTGCAGCCTGGAGAAGAGAAGGCTTCCAGGAGACCTTAGAGTAGCCTTCCAGGATCTGAAGGGGGCTCCAGGA
>VWZE01016571.1:199281-214328 GCA_013396675.1 Eubucco bourcierii | reverse complement strand
AACCCGGGCACCGCTCTCCACGCTCCCTCCCCGCCGCTACCGTCCCGGCGCCGGGGGGCAGCGTGGGGAACCGTGCCCTAGCCAGAGGTTTTATCCCTACCGCTCACCTGCCACCGTGTACCGGTCCAGGTAGTTGAGCACGTTACCCACACTGAGGATCCCGGCGGCTGCCACCCGGGTGCGGCCGAGCCCCGGTGCTTTAGGGCGAGCACCCGGGCGTTCCGAATGTTTGCCGGTTGCCGGTGGGTTCATTCTGCCCGACAACGTTTGCACCTCTCCTTCCGTTCCCCGTCCGCAGCAACCCCGTTCACCGTCCTCCTCTTCTTCTTCGTCACCGGCACGGAGCCGCCCGCCGCAACCCGGGCTACTACCGGACGAACCGTCGCTTTCCAGGCACATCATGGACTAGCGGGGAGGCAACCGCGGTGTGCAATGAACCGGGTGCGGAGTGACCGCCGGTGAGAGCGTTCAGCGCCGCATCCCGGTCCAGCCGCTGCCTGCGGGACCCACCGCCGCCGCCTCTGACAGCTGTCCTGGGCGGGGCGGGGCCGAGCGCGGGATCCGCCTCCCCACACTCCCCCGGGCGCGCCTCCAACGGGCGCGCGCGCACCCCCGCGCCGGCCCCGCCCCAGCCCGCCGTAGGTGGAGTCTCCTCCGCCGGCTGCGGCGGCGCCTCGGGGCTGGACCCGGTAAGGGAGGCGGTAGGGTCCGGAAGGTCGTTCAGGACAGCGAGTCCAGCCACGATCTGACTCTACCAAGTGCGGTGCCAGGCCATGCCCCTAAGCGGATGCGCTGGGGTGGAAGGGACCCTCAAAGGACATCTTGTCCGACCACCGTAGGGTCGTAGGTTTATTTCGGTGCAGAAGACCTCTAAGAGCAGAGTCCAACTGCCGAACCAACACCACCATGCCCAGTAAACAAGGTCCCAAAGTGCCATGTCTATGCATTTTTTCAACACCTCCAGTGATGGCGACTCCACCTCCTTCCTGGGCAGCCTGTCCCAATGCCTGGACACCCTTTCCATAAAGAAAAAAATCCTGCTATCCTATCTAAACCTCCCCTGGCACAGTTTCAACCTATTTCCTCTCATTCTATCACTCNGTTGTAGAGGGCAATAAGGTCTCCCCTCAGCCTCCTCCAGACTCAAACCCAGTTCCCTCAGCCCTTCCTTGTAAGACTTCTCTGGACCATTTGCCAGCTTTATTGTCCTTCCCTGAACATGCTTCAGCAGCTCACTGTCATTCTTGTAGTGACACAGAATCACAGAATCCACCAGCTTGGAAGAGACCTCCAAGCTCATCCAGTCCAACCTATCGCCCAGCCCTATCCAATCAACCAGACCATGGCACCAAGTACCTCATCTGACATTCCAGTTCCTGAAGGCAGCCTGCAAGAAAGTCAGAAAAGGACTTTTTACAAGGGCTTGTAGTGATAGGAGAGAGAGCATGGATTGAAGCTTGAGGAGAAGAGATTCAGACTGGATATTAGAGATACAGTCTACTTATTAGAAGAATTTTCTTATCATATCCAACTTAAACCTCCCATGGTGCAACTTGCAGGGTTGTACCTGCACAGTGCAACTGGGGAACAGCTTTCCTCTATCAGTCTCTTATTATTTGACAGCACTGTGCAGCCGCTCAGAACACAGTGACTGGCAGAATTGCGTAGTTAGCTGTAAAAACAAAACACCTTGAACAGAACCAAGGACTCTGGCCACATTGTCTTTTATCCAGCAGTAAAGTCCACAGGCCCACCACCCTTGGCTTGGTTTTAAAAATCCATAAAACAGTCCATGCAAAAAAAAAAAACCCAAACCAACATCTTGCCTATGTTCAGTCCCCAGAACCATCCACAGGGACATGGCTTAGGAGCAAACTTGGTAAAGTGAGATAACGATTGGGCTGGATGATCTTAAAGTGTCTTAAAGATCTTAAAAACAAAGCAATTCTGTGACTGCTGCCAGAGAGGGAACAATGTTATGAGGAAGCTGAGAACAGGCTGCAATATGCTACCAACCTCCCAGCTTGCTGTTTGGTCCCAGATGATTTCCCTATTGCACAAAACTTGCTTCAGGAACAATATGCATCATCAAAGGAAGCAAAATTGCTCCAAAGTTCTCCCCACTGAAAACAACTTCATCCCATTCCCTGTAAAGTTCCACCTTTCAGCTAAGAAAGGCCAAGAGAAATTTGATTTCAAAAGGAGAAGTCTTCAAAGAGATAAAAGTGTTCCCAACCAGAGCGGCTCCAGCCTGTCGTACCTGTAGCAAAACTACAAAAGGTAGCTACAAACAGAGAAGCAAAGTGCCTGCTAGGGAGCCAACCTGCACTTGTCCCAGAACAAAGTTCTGATTGCAGATTTTTCTCGGTTGGTTCATCATGCCTATGAAACTGCCTCATGATTAAAGCCTTTATCTCCAGGTTACACATTTAAACAAAACTCCTGTCACCTGCCTCTGAGGAAACCGCCGCTGCTCACAGCAGAATGCGCCCTCTGTGTGCTCAGCATACCTGGGCTTTGTCACACCCTGCCCGCAGAGCCCGCACCCATGACACCAGGGCTGGGCTATGCCAGTAACCCGGTGAGATACTGTGAAAGGAACCCCCAGGATGCTGCTGCTGAAAAGGGCACTTTCTGGTGAGTCAGCATGGGAGTCGGTGCTGCTTGAGCAACACTGCTGAGCAAAGGAGCGAGAAGGGTTTCTGACGACACACTGCGCTCCCCAGCAGTGGCAGGTGGCATTAGTGTGTTGAGAGTAGGTCTGCACAGATGTTCACAGGCTCATAGGATGTTAGGGGTTGGAAGGGACCCAAAGAGATCATTGAGTCCAACCCTCTGCCAGAGCAGGACCAGACAATCTAGCTCAGGGCACACAGGAACACATCACAGGCTCACAGGATGTCAGGGGTTGGAAGGGACCCAAAGAGATCATCGAGTCAGAGAATCATAGAATGGTAAGGTTGGAAGGGACCACAAAGCTCACCCAGTTCCAACCCCCTGCCATAGGCAGGGACACCTCCCACTAGCACAGTTCACTCAAGGCCTCCTCCAACCTGGCCTTGAACACCTCCAGGGAGGGAGCAGCCACAACCTCCCTGGGCAACCTGTGCCAGTGTCTCACCACCCTCACTGCAAACAACTTCCTCCTAACATCCACTTTCAAACTCCCCTCTGCCAGTTCAAACCCATTGCCCCTTGTCCTGTCATTGCAAGTCCTTGTCAACAGTCCCTCCCCAGCCTTCCTGTAGCCCTCTTCAGATGCTGGAAAGCTACTCTAAAGTCTCCTCAAAGCCTTCTCCTCTCCAGGCTGAAGGCTTCTGCAGGAGTCCAACCCCCCTGCCAGAGCAGGACCAGACAATCTAGCTCAGGTCACACAGGAACACATCCAGACAGACCTTGAAAGCCTGCAGAGGATACTCCACAAACTCTCTGGGGAGCCTGTGCCAGTGCTCTGTGACAGTTAAACCAGCCCTGTTTCAGAGCTAGTTTCAGTAACAGAAACAGCATAGCTGGATTAACACAGGTTCCATCTGACTTGTCAAAGCTTAGGGGATCATTTTTTTACCCCTAGCAGCATCTGCAGTTCAGATGTGACTGAGTACATGGTAAAGGTTGTACTCACAAAACTGCTTCTTCACATTCCCACTAATTTCAGAATTCAAGTGGTGTACAAAATGTGGCCAAGTGACAGTGGTTACCCAGAATATCACATAGGAAAAACAGAAGAGGGAAAAGGGAATAGAAGGGGGGGAAAGAGTGAAATGGCTTAACTAAGACCACACAGCTTGCCAGGAGTGGAGGCAACACTCCTATGTTAAGTTAGACACATCAGGCATTAAACACAGCTCAAGGAGTTCCACAGCATCCAGGAGTCTGCAAATGTGTATAGTTTGACCCTGAACCTATTCCACTTCTTTTTTAATTTTTATTGTTTGGGCTACCCCTGAGCTTTGTACACAGAAAACAACATTCAGAAGGTGTTAATGAGATTAAAAAGTAAGGCAAAATTAAAGACCTCCGCCTTGCAGCTCAGATGTTTCCCCTGAAAGCAACTAAGAAAGGGAAGTTTAATTTCATTTCTGTCTTTTCATTTGTAACCAATATCAAGCACGCAAACACAGCTGACACTGAGGCCAAGGTGGCTTACTGCACATTAAAATAACTGCCTGAAAAGGCTGGGGAATGACTTCTCCAAATCCCCTTGATCCAGCAAATCCCTAAGAAAAGAGAAACCAGCCCAAATACCAACTTACTATTAAAAGTCAATATATGTGCTCTGATGTTCAGGCAGGCTTCTGATGGTCACGGAACACAGAGCAATGCAGGACCAAGCTGAGAAACAAGAGCATCCCTCTGAGTTTCTGACACAGAGGAGCTCCAGCTCAGAGACATCTACAGGTATTGCAGGAAGAGGCATTGGTTGGGCAGCGAGTTACATAAACACTCAGGGTCTTACAGCCAACTCTAACATCTTCAACTGTGCATGGAAACTCACAAAGAGCAGATGCCAGTGCATGCATGTCATGAGATTTAGGTAAAGGAAAAGCAGAGAGAACTGGAAAAAATGCAATGGAATTGGCTTTGCTGACAGGGTGATTCATGAGACTGAATGCTAAAATCAGTGGTTACTACCTCTTAAGAGGAACAGAGTAGATTCTAGCTTGGAGACTGCTGGGGTTTGCTGCTACAGGTTGTTGAGAGGCAATTTGATTACAGTGTGCAAGCTCTGTCCTGGGGAGAATAGTGCTGGTTCTGAGAGCTCTAATCAAGTGGGAAAAGGCAAAGCAAGAGTCAGAATAGTGGCTGAGAGCTGGAGTTAGAAAAATCCTAATGAATCATCTGGTTCACATTTGTTACAGAGCAATTATTCTGGGGAACAAAGTGCTAAAGAAGGGGTCTCTGCTCCATCCCTTTATGCCCTCAGATCCAGGCTGATTGCCTTTCTAGAAAGTGCATTGCTGAACTCAAACGTGAGTGACTGCACTCCATGCAGAGAGCTGATGGCAATGTAATGATATAGGAGCTCAGGCTGGATGGCTTAAAGTCCCAACCCTGAAGATACAAGTCCTGACTCTTACTGAGCACACAACATTTTCTGCATCCACCTCAGCTGCTGGATTGATCTGAGCACAGCTCTTAGGAAAGCACTTTACACTAACCTAACTCTGAAAGGGTGAATGCTGTGCAACAGCAACCTCCTAGCTCTGGGGAATCATAGAATGGTAAGGTTGGAAGTGACCTGAAGGATCAGCCAGTTCCAATCCCCTGCCATAGGCAGGGACACCTCCCACTAGCACAGCTCACTCAAGGCCTCCTCCAACCTGGCCTTGAACACCTCCAGGGAGGGAGCAGCCACAACCTCCCTGGGCAACCTGTGCCAGTGTCTCACCACCCTCACTGCAAACAACTTCCTCCTAACATCCACTTTCAATCTCCCCTCTGCCAGTTCAAACCTATTGCCCCTTGTCCTGTCATTGCAAGACCTTGTCAATTGTCCCTCCCCAGCATTCCTGTAGCCTCCTTCAGATCCTGGAAGGTTACTCTAAGGTCTCCTGGAAGCCTTCTCTTCTGCAGGCTGCTGAATCCCAACTCTCTCAGCCTGTCCTCAGAGCAGAGCTTCTGCAGCCCTCTGAGCATCAAAGTGGCCTCCTCTGGACCCTCTCCAACACTTCGATGTCCTTCCTGTTCTGGGGCTCCAGAACTGTACACAGGGAAGGTGGACAGCATCTCTCTGAAAAGTGGTGATCCTGTCTTCTGCCTACACACTCCCTTACTCTGGGAACATTACCAGAAGGTGTATAGATACAATTCCAAGCAAGACTGAACTTAGCTAGCTCATCCTGCTGCTTTTTTTTACTCCTGGTTATGCATATTACCTCTGCTCTACAACCAGCTCTGGGCTGTTTCTGGAGATTCCAGCTAACAGATATCAGTGAGGGATAGGAGAATCAGCAGCCTTTGTGCAGAGATGTAACAAATACTCTTAGGCATGTCTCTAAAATTACCTCAACCCACAGCCCATCACTTGTCCCAGTGGCCTCAAACACAGATATGCTGTCTGGGTGAGACCAAGTGAAGCCATGCTCTGTTTGCAGGCATCTTGATGAGATTCAATGAAGAACCTATCTCCATGGTTTCCAGTCTGACTATCTGTTGTGACTCTCTCAGTTACAATATGCTTCTAGTGCTCCAGCCTGCCTGTGTGTAATATCTCACACCAAGCAAAACTAACGAAGGAACCACCAAAGAAATGCCTCCAAACAGCTCCAAAGAACCCTCTGCTCCCCACACTCAACAAGAAAAAGCTCAAACCAGGCAGAGCAGAGTGCTCACAATCCCAGTATCCAGAGGCAGTTGGTACAACAGGCAAGTGTCACCACTGGCCAAATGCCAGGTCCTGCACTTAGGTCACAACCATCTCAAGAAATGCTACAGGCTTGAGGCAGTGTGGTTGGAGAGCTGCTGGCAGAAAGGGATCTGGGGGTTGTAATAGACAGAAGCTGAATGTGAGCCAGCAGTGTGCTTGGGAGGCCAAGAAGGCCAATGGCATCCTGGCTTGGATTAAAAATGCTGTGGCCAGCAGGAGCAGGGAGGTGATTGTGCCCTTGAACTCAGCTTTGGTGAGACCACACCTCAAGTACTATGTTCAGTTTTGGGCACTGCAATACAAGAGAGATGTGGAGGTGCTGGAGCGAGTCCAGAGGAGGGCGAGGAAGCTGGGGAAGGGTCTGGAGAATAAATCTTATGAGAAACAACTGAGGGAGCTGGGGATGGTTAGTGTGGAAAAGAGACTGAGGAGAAACCTCACTGCTGTCTACAGCTGCCCAAAGGAACACTGTGGAGAGGCTGCTGCTGGGCTCTTCTCACAGGTAATTTGAGACAGAACACAGGGGGAATGGCCTCAAGCTGAGGCTGGGGAGGGTTAGATTGGACATTAGGAAAAAGTTTTTCCATGAAGAGAGTGGTCAGGGACTGGAATGAGCTGCCCAGGTAGGTGGTGGAGTCACCCACCCTGGATGTGTTTAAGGGTGGTTTGGATGTGGTGCTCAGGGCTATGGTTTAAGGAGAATCTTGTAGAGTAGGGTTCTAGGTTGGGCTTGGTGATCCTGAGAGACTTTGCCAACCTGGGTGTTTCTGTGATTTCTTAGTGAGGCACCCTTGAGCTTCAGGGCTGTTGAGTGTAGTGATCCTTCTCCAGCACCCCTGACCTTTGCTGTACTCAGAGGAGTCTCAATGCTCCAAATAATTGGAGTTTGTGGTCTCACCTCAGGCCCCAGCAGGGACTACAATTAGTAGCATGCCACATTTCTGGCAACTTTTGTCCCATGTTTGAACGAAGGCTGTTGAGCCTGAACTACTGCCTCTTCCCACTAGAGGAGTCAGATTCTGCAGATGGCAATATGCATCTTTGCCCTTAGCATCCCACTTCTCAGAACAGCTAAATACTTGAGGTCTGATTAACTACCATTTAAGAGTCCAGTGTGGAATGGATTGTTACAGAAATAGCATTCCTGTGCCAGCCCAGCATTTTAGGAAGGGGCTGCCAGGTCTGTGTGGGAGCAGAGGAATCCCAAAACAATAAGGACAGACCCAGCAGATAGCAATTTATGAACAGCTTCCTGGCATCTTACAAAAGGGCTCAGGCCACGAGAAGGGGATCCTTACAAAAACAACATTGGCAGAAAGGGTTTTGCTGTCTGCTGTTGCCCACATGAGGACAGATGAAAGATGAGGTCACACAAAGTGGAAAAGGCTGAAACTGTACAGCTCTGCCTGCTTTTCTCAGTCGTCCTCACTCGTTTCAAGACCAAATTTCCTCGAGCAACTTTGAAAGTTCCAGTTTAATACTAGCAGCTGTAATTAGGGCTAGGCATCCACTGCCCCAGGCATTGGCCCTAAAATGACAATCCCTGTCTTGTAATCTCATGTGATTTATTTGAGCCCATCATCAGAGTCACCCAAATTTATAGTATGCCTTCCAGTATCTGAAGGGGGGCTACAGGAAGGCTGGGGAGGGACTATTTAAAAGGTCTTGTAATGACAAGACAAGAGGTAATGGGTTTAAACTGGCAGAGGGGAGATTTAGACTGGATGTTAGGAGGAAGTTCTTTACAGTGAGGGTGGTGAGGCACTGGCACAGGTTGCCCAGGGAGGTTGTGGCCAAAGCCCATTCCTCCCATCCTAAAGCCCATTCCTCCCAACCCAAAGCCATTCCTCCCAACCTAAAGCCCATTCCTCCCAACCTAAAGCCCATTCCTCCCAGCCTAAAGTCCATTCCTCCCAACCTAAATCCCATTCCCTTCAAGCTCAAAGCCCATTCCTCCCAAACCCAAAATTACAAAGCTAAGAGTTTCTACCCAGGGTAAGGGTGGTTATAGCTACTAATGAGATTCTTTGAAGGCACCACAGTTTAAAAGGGAATTTAAGATCAGTTAGAAGAACATCCAAATTACTCTGAGATCATTTATGTCTTAGAAAGAGGAAGAAGGAGGTTCCCAATCGACTGTCTGGGTAAAGTATCATCGAGTAGGTAGATTTAGACTTCAGCTGATCTTTTATGGAATGGAGAGCTAAAGGAGAGGAAATAATCCACAAGATAACTGGNAAAGCCCATTCCTCCCAACCTAAAGCCCATTCCTCCCAGCCTAAAGTCCATTCCTCCCAACCTAAATCCCATTCCCTTCAAGCTCAAAGCCCGTTCCTCCCAAACCCAAAATTACAAAGCTAAGATGAGTTTTTACCCAGGGTAAGGGTGGTTATAGCTACTAATGAGATTCTTTGAAGGCACCACAGTTTAAAAGGGAATTTAAGATCAGTTAGAAGAACATCCAAATTACTCTGAGATCATTTATGTCTTAGAAAGAGGAAGAAGGAGGTTCCCAATCGACTGTCTGGGTAAAGTATCATCGAGTAGGTAGATTTAGACTTCAGCTGATCTTTTATGGAATGGAGAGCTAAAGGAGAGGAAATAATCCACAAGATAACTGGTGCCACACGTCCCTGTGCTCTGCAGCTAACTGCAGCTCTGTGAATTATTAGCAACTGCTTTCTCCGAGCAATCCTGCTTTCTAATCAGAGACCTTCTGAATTAGGCTTAATTTTCCTCACCAGAAGGAACTGATCACGTAACTGAATGTTAGCTGTGATTCATGCAGGCACATGGATCATCTTTCTTGGGTGCAAAATGGTTTACCAGTGAGTAATTGCCTGACCAGTGTACAGTGCCTGCTGTTTTAACAGGGCTCATTCCACAAAGCTGAAACCATCACGAGTCTAACATTTCTCTTAACTAGTTTAAGGATGACACCTATCTAGGGAGCTGCTCATTTACCAAGAAAGAGGCTATGAAAAACATGCTCCTACCATTAAAAAAGAAAGACAAATTCTGATAAACTGGAGTCAAGAAGTAGAACAAATTGATAGAGCAAAATGACACAGAATGTTCTGTAAGCAGTATTTTCACTTGCAAGTCTATTTCAGCATAAGAGCAGTGTTGACAGTGCACTACCTATCATTAGATAAAGGAGCAGAGCTGTCAGCAGCAGACTGCTGCAGTCTGGAGCTGCTAAGGCCTGGACAGTAAGTCAGAACTTCAGAGGGTGTTACAAGAGCAGGTTGAGGGTTGCTGATAACTGCTAGCAGAGAGAACTTCCAGGAGCCAGGAGGGATGCACATGTTGTGCTGAGATTTAACAGGCATAAATATAATCCTACCAGCCTGGCATCAGTCCTGAGCAAGATAATGTCAGGGCTGACATGGGACTTCATTAGTAGAGAGACAGAGTGATCCTGTAATTAGTGCCAATGAACAAAAGTTTACTGAAAGGTAGAATTTGCCAAACTAATTTGTTTGTTTCAATGGGATCAGAGGTTTGCTTGCCTGCCAAGAGGCAGCAGAGCACTGTAGAGGACTTCTGCACATCACTCACCTTGGTACTACATGACCTGATGGATAGGAATCAGCTCAGACTTACCCTGACACGTGAATGAAGTTAAATCTGACCGTATAGCAAGTCACAAAATACAGCCATAAGGGGGACTGATTATAGTAGCCTTCCAATATCTGAAGGGTGCCCACAGGAAGGCTGGGGAGGGACTATTGACAAGGGCTTGCAATGCCAGGACAAGGGGCAATGGGTTTGAACTGGCAGAGGGAAGATTGAAACTGGATGTTAGGAGGAAGTTGTTTGCAGTGAGGGTGGTGAGACACTGGCACAGATTGCCCAGGGAGATTGTGGCTGCTCCCTCCCTGGAGGTGTTGAGGGCCAGGTTGGAGGAGGCCTTGAGTGAGCTGTGCTAGTGGGAGGTGTCCCTGTCTATGGCAGGGGATTGGAACTGGATGATCCTTGAGGTCCCTTCCAACCTTACCATTCTATGATTCTGTGATTACTGAGTGTATTTCTGAAGGAGCCCCTCAGGAACTTTAGCTCTTCTTGGCTTAATGCATTGTTAGTGAGGAGGAAAAAAGCAACCAACAACCAAGTTGCAGTGTGCTGGCATTTAGCAAACAAGGACAGCAGAGCTCACTGCTAGAATGATCTGGGTTGCTTGGCAAGTGGGAATAATACCTTGTAGTGTGTATGAACAGAGTGCAGATCTTGCAGGTCAAAAGGATTTTGCTCTGGAAAGCTGTCACTGGGGGAAGGAACCAGACTGCCAGCGAAAAGCCAATGCAACCTGAGTTCTAGTATGGTGCTTGCAGGTAGAGGAGTTGTGAACACCACTGGAACCTGGAGTAGGAAGCAAGTGCTGTCACCTTTCAGTTGTGCTGTCACATCTGACACAGCAAGCAGAGAGTTTTGTTGACTGCCACTCCAGAAAGCTATTGATAAGCAGAAGAGCTCTCAGGAAACAGCTGCAAGAAAGATGAAGGGGTTGGGAATGATGTTTTCTAACAACAGATTTGAGCACAGAGGAGGTCAGATTTTTGGGCCAAGGGCTGATTTGCACAGGTTTTTGTGCATACACGTTAGAAAATTAATTCAATTGTCACACAGGCATCAGTGTGACAAAGCTGTTAAAAAAAAGAAAGCCTTTACAGTTAGGGAGGGAAGCTGCATAGATACAAACAACAAATGAGATGATTGCTTAATAAGATACAAACAACAAATGAGATGATTGCTTAATAACCAGAACAATTAGCTGGACCAATTCACCAGCAATTGGAGCAGTTCTACTTCACCAAAAAGTCAAGTCAAAGTCAGGTATTTATAAAATCTGCATAGTTGAAAGAGGAGATAGTTCCAAGAAATCCACAGCTATAAGGTCCAAGCTGATTAAACAGCCAGAAAAGAATCTGCTCTGAGAATCTGTTTTTATAGTCACTCAAATGTATATACACATATGCATAGATGTGAACATAGACACACATATAAAAGTAAGAGCAAAACTTAGGGCAAGCATTTGCTTCTTCAAATGCTTTTTTGTTTCCAGTCACTGCAAAGGGAGAAATTAGAGGGGGAAAAAAAGAAAAAAAAAAAAAAAGAAAAAAAAAAAGAGGTTTTAACTACAGTGGCAATTGGTGCTACAAAGAACCCAAATGACAGCTGCTCTTATCACTTGTCTGTTTCTATGCTGGCTGCTGTAGAACATAATGAACCACAATTGATATATGGCAAGAGGGCAGGTTTTATAAGCTTTGCTAAATTACAGAGAATTACCAAGTCAGAACAAAGCTAGAGGGCATTGCTTAAGTGCTAAATTCTCAAGAACACAACAGGCTTCTTGGGACTTCTGTTTCCAACTAGTTCTTTTAAGCAGCTACTTCTTCTGAGGTAGGTACAGCAGCATAACTGCTGCTCATTTGAGGTGCCAGAGCTGAGGGTTTCCAACCTCATCTTAGGGGCTAGAGAATAAATCTGATGAGGAGTGACTGAGGGAGATGGGGAGGGTTAATTTGAGAAAAAGGAGGCTGAGGGCAGACCTCATTGCTGTCTACTACCTGAAGGGACATTGTAGGGTGGCTGGAGCTGGGCTCTTCTCACAGCTAGTTGGAGGCAGAACAAGGGGGAATGGCCTCAAGCTGAGGCTGGGGAGGTTTAGATTGGACATTAGGAAAAAGTTTTTCCATGAAGAGAGTGGTCAGGGACTGGAGTGAGCTGCCCAGGGAGGTGGTGGAGTCACCCACCCTGGATGTGTTTATGGGTGGTTTGGATGTGGTGCTTGGGACTATGGTTTAAGGTGAATCTTGTAAAGCAGGGTTCTAGGTTGGGCTTGGTGATCCTGAGGGGCTTTGCCAGCCTGCATGTTTCTGTGTAACTCGCAGCAAGCCCAACATACAGCTCTGAGCTTGTGCTGGTTTGAGGCTAATTGGAATATTTTTAATAGAAAAAAATCACACTATAGGCTGTGAAAAGAAAACAGTGGCAATGTCCGCTGCACTCATAGGCTTGCTGAGACGGATAAGAAAAAGTACTCAAAACATAAATAACAGAGTCTCTGGGTCTTTCCTCTGGGAGCTAGTGGGTCCTCTCCTCTCTGATGAGTAACCTCACTAACCACTTTCCTTCTAACACGCCTGGCCAAGCCTTCAGACTCACCTTGCACATAAGGCAAACCTTGGGGTAAGGTAGAGGGGTGGGGAGAAGGTGGAAGGGTGGTTGGGAGCCCCTCCTGGGGTCTCTGATGTCTGGGAGGGGAGTTGTGTTTCTGTATTCCCTTTAACTTGTCTGTGTCTGTAACTATTCCTGTCTATTGTGTCTATCTCTGCTTGTACATTGTGCTGAGCTGTAAATAGAGCTTCAGGCCTTAACTTCCAGCTGGCTGAGTCTAGTCTGGGGGATTTTACAAAGTGTGGAGGGGGCAGGGAACTCCCAAACCATCACAAGCCAAGGCAAAAGGAACAACCTGGTATTATGGCTAAAGGTGTAGCACTGAAACCTGTCACTCTCCTACTGGTCAGGGATATCTTCCTGGACACCTGCAACAGGCTCCTACTTCCCTTCAAAGCATCAGATCCTGGCACCCAAAAGGTAAATCTTCCAACAGCTCCATTCTTGCTACACTCCATTTGGCAAGCTTCCTAGAAAAAACTTTGGTCATAGATAGAGCTTCTCTCTGGGTTTGTTTTGCATGTGAGTAGCTTGAGTTTGGGTTTTTCATTTCTGTTTGGGCTTTTTTTGTTTGACTCACTTGGGGTTTGTCTGTTCCTTTTGCTCCTTTGGGTTTGGGGTTTTTTGTTCATTTTGCTCCTTTGGGTTTGGGGTTTTTTGTTCATTTTGCTCCTTTGGGTTTGGGGTTTTTTGTTCATTTTGCTCCTTTGGGTTTGGGGTTTTTTGTTCATTTTGCTCCTTTGGGTTTCATTTTTTTTGTTCATTTTGCTCATTCAGGTTTGAGTTTTTTGTTCATTTTGCTCATTTGGGTTTGAGGGTTTTGTTCATTTTGCTCAATTGGGTTTGGTTTGGTTTTTTTGGTTGTCTTTTTTTGTTTGTTCATTTTTCTTGTTTGGGTTTGGGTTTTTCTGTTCCTTTTGCTCCTCTGTGTTTGGGTTTTTTTGTTTGTTTTGCTCTTTAGTGTTTGTGGTTTTTTGTTCATTTTGCTCATGCAGGTTTGGGGGTTTTTTGTTTGTTTGTTCATTTGGGTTTGGATTTTTCTGTTCTTTTGTGTTTGGGGTTTTTTGTTTGTTTGTTTGTTTGTTCATTTGTTTTGGGGGCTTGGTTTGGTCTGGTTTGGTTTTGGGGCTTTTTGTGTTTATTTGCTCAGCACCAGCACAGAGCATTCCTTGGCAGACCTCTCCGATGTAAAGAGGGTTGGGCAGCGCACTGGGAAATCCCTCTCCAGCAGGAAGAATATTACAAGGTCTCCAACCTGCGTCATTTCCTAAAGTGACTCAAGCAGCAATGTTCACACAGATGTATCCTATGCCTTATTTTATGGACTCCACACATTCAGCAGTACTACTGCTGAACATTAAAAATAAGACCTTTGCAAGCCCGTTTTGTGTCTTGCAGCACCGCTCCAGAGGAATGCAACTGCAACTCACATTTTCCTGCCATTCATAAGCTACACAAACTGCCACCAGCAGTTCCTTTAATTGAATTAGAGCCTGGCTGTAGAATCAGGAAATGTGTTTTTCTGCTCTGAGGGAAAGAGAATGTAAAGGGAGAGGTTGGGACATGCACTTTCACCATGCATACATTCAACATTGGTTCGCAGGTAGATTGAAAGCACAGCAGCAAGGCAGGTAGTGGTCAGAAAGGTGCCCAGTTAGCACACACACACCCCCCCCAAAATACAGAGGTGTCTGGTAAACACTGATGGAGATAACCAGACTCAACCTTACTGCTACTCCTTAAAAAAAACAGTTCTGTTTCTAGCTACCCAGAAAAGAAATGATCTCCTGATAGTTTCACCAGGTGCCTTCAACATCAGCTAGTTTGGTTGTGCCTGCATTACCACCTCTGGAACAGGTTGCCCAGGGAGGTTGTGGATGCTCCCTCTCTGGAGGTGTTGAAGGCCAGGTTGGAGGAGGTCTTGAGTGACCTGTACTAGTGAGAGGTGTCCCTGACTATGGCAGGGTTTTGGAACTAGCTGATCCTTGAGGTCCCTTCCAACCTTACCCTTCTATGATTCTATATGGGGCTGAGAAAGCCTTCCACAGCTCCATTTTCAGTTTCTTCTCCCTACAGCTCCAATTTGGAGACTCTTTTAAAGCCTCCCCTGTTCTGAAGATGATTGCTTTTCTCTGGCTTCCAGACTAGGTCCATTCCAGGCCCAGGCACACCCTTTTGCTGTTTGACTAATGCTATCCTTTGGTTTAAATGTTTCTCTTCCTGTTGTTCATTCCTGGAGCATATTTATAGATGGAATCTTGCCCCTCACAGGGTCGACTCTTTCCTTCTCTCATAAAATGAGTTTCCAGGATGAGTGGGAAACTGGTGACCTTTTTCTGCACTTGTTTCAGTGATAACAACCTGGTGCAAAACTCTAGGTAAGATTTCATTCCTGCTTTGTACAATATATTGATACCTCCCTACCTTTTCCCAAGTACTAGACCTTCAATTGTATTTATCACTTTGTCAGTGCCATGGACAGAGGAATCAGTGCACC
>VWZE01016571.1:187932-198713 GCA_013396675.1 Eubucco bourcierii | reverse complement strand
TGCTCCCTCCCTGGAGGTGTTCAAGACCAAGTTAGATGAAGCCTTGAGTGACCTGTGCTAGTGGGAGGTGTCCCTGCCTATGGCAGGGGGTTGGAACTAGATCATCTTAGAGGTCCCTTCAAACCTAAACCATTCTATGATTGTTCCCCTCTCTCAGGTCAGATCATTCCTCTGACTCACCTTTACATCTGTCCTTCTCCCCCAGCTGATTGTTCCCAGGTGTTGTGTGCAGCAGAAGGCTTTGTTTGATCTGCAGTTCACAAACATTCCTTTTTTGCCTTGCTCAATGTTACCTGTGTCCATTCCATTCCATTTTATTTTTTTTTTTAAATTCTCCAGTGATGTAAACTGATCCAAATATTGAGTAAGATCACATCTGGTTAGGGAAGTCCTCATTCACTACCCTCATCTCTTTCCAGTGCTGGCTGATTTTGTCCTCTCTTCTCCACCTATGTGATCTTACTCTTACTCAAACACTTTCTGCCCCTACATTCCAGCTCTTTCAGTATGCTGAAGTGGAGACTCCTGTACTCAGGGGACATCCTGGTAATATTTGCACAACAGCTGGCAAAGAAATTCCAGAGCTTTTCCATATTCAGCTATTTGATTTCCCCTAACCTCTTTCCCCTTTGAAACAGAAAATCTGAATGGCAAAACCTACTTTTGTTTATCCTTTCATTTCATTTCAACAGAATCAATTTATGATCACCCAAGCTAGAATAATGTTGGGGTGGTGTTTTTTTTTTTTCAGCTACTTCTTTATCATATCCTTAACACTTGCAATAGTCATAGTTGAAGTCATATCATCTCTTGTTGATTCAGACACATTCTGATGAGGAACATCTATTAGATATTATATCCAGGATTATCTGACCTTACATTTAATAGTATTTGCTCTCCAGCCCATTATCTGGGAGGTTTGCCTTTGTCTGTTGGTTCCCAGTAATATAAGGCTCTATAATAAGGCTACAAAGATTTCCTATGCAGATATGATTCTAATAACGAGAGAAGCCTCCTAGCACCAACCTGGCAGAATCTTTTATCCCTGCTGTCCCTTTTCTGCCTCCTTGCAGCCTGTCTTGTCATTAGGACAGAAAGAGGAGCAGTTGTCATACCTGGGATTTTCTGGCTAACACAGGTGGATTTCAGAGGTGTAATTTATTCGATATCTGGGTTGCAGGGAAGATGGAAAAGTCTGAAACTGTACCACAAACTCAAACCTTTTATGCTAGGAAAAAACCCAAGTAACTGCACCTGCCATTAGTCCTGTTTACAAGAGCATTAGACTGTGCCACAGCTAGAAGACCATAGCTGTGAAAGCTCATTTTATTATCACTGTTGATCTCATCCAAAAAACACTATGAAAAACAGGCTCAGTGTTACTCTTAAATCCAAATCCTCAGATTTTTGCTTTATGGAGGCAAACTCAAGTCCTTGGAAGTATTACTGGTTTAAAACAAACAGACAAACAAACAAAACCAACCAAACAACAAAACGACCCAAAAGCTGCCAGATCTTTCTCTCTCAGGTAACCACAGCTTACTGAGCTGCAAAGTCCTTCACAAGGCACAAGCCACAGCACTTTTACCACCACAAAGTAGCTGGCCCTTGGTTCCACATGAATGTGCTGTGGTTTTTCTTGTCCATACAAATATTTTTAGCAGTTGGGTTTTCCTTGATTTCTGGTGAGTTGAACTCCCTGAGGAATGGGTGGTGAGATACAAAGGGACTGTCTCACATCTGTGCAGCATGGCAATAGCCCTGCCCTGCCCTCCCCTCCCCCACATCCAGCCCATGGAGAAGTGTGCCATAAAGACATCATTAAGTAACTGACTTCTTTAAAGGCAGCTTTGGAAACATCCTCCTCCCACACAGCCATGGTGGAGCTGATTTACAGCTTGTTTGGAACACACAGGTAGGAGCTGATTTGCTTTTGTCAGTTATCCCTGAGAGGGTGAGAAAAACTAGTTTTATAGGAGGCAAAACCCCAGCTGACTCTAGGCCGTAAGAGTGCCTTGCTCCATCTAACCAGCTCACCAGGGAGGTGTGGTTTGGACACAGAAAAGACCTTTGGGATCATCAGGTCCAAACCATTAACCCTACTCTACAAAAGCACACCCCTAAACCACATCCCCCAAGCACCACATCTAAAACAACCTTTAAACACATCCAGGACTGGTGACTCAACCACCTTCCTGGGCAGCCCATTCCAATGTCTGACTACTCTTTCTGTGAAGAAACTTTTTCCTTAAAGTCCAGTCTATAACAAAAATTAAACCAGATAACTAAATGCAGCTCTGACAGACTTCACTGCTGTCCTCACTTTGCTTCCTTTCTGTCTCCATTCAGTAGTCACCAAGTAGAAGCCAAGTCCTGAAGAGGTAAGGAAGCAACAGAAATGTGGTAAAACATGAGTGGAAGCCTTTGCAGAGCTAAACCTGCAGAAGGCTCAGCTGGGGACAGACAGCTTTAAGAAAAACAACATCAATAATGGCCCCTACAAGGCTCTTCCAAACATCTACAGCCCATGGCTGTACATCATTCTCATGTTGACCATCTCCAGCTTATCCATGAGCATTTCCAAGGGGAACTCAATGTCTGTAATCCTCTTTGACATGATGCAGAAATGCTCCAAGATTCAGATAGTCCAAATGAGAATCTAGGTGACAGTGAAACTCTGCTGAGCTCTGAGCAGCTAGAAAGCAAGCAGTTAGAAAAGCTGTCAAAACCAACCAGCATGGCAGGTGGTGTTGATGGCCATGGAAACATCTTCCTTACGTAGGAAAACCAAGGCTAGGGGCCAGCTTTCTCCAGAATTTAAGTTTGTAGCTGGGGAAAGAAGAGAATGCCTTCAGAAAGGGTCTACCAGCAGCCTAACTGGTCCTTCTGGTCTTTAATAGTGGCAAAGAGCTCCAGGCCAGGTGTTTTACAATGGACAGATATCTACCCTTCATCGAACAAATACTTCACCAGATAGAGCTAGCACCAGGTGTGAGTCTGTCTATTGGAAGGATCCTAAAAGTAGGGTGGTGAAAAAAACCAAACCAACAAACCCAAAAGAAACAGCAGGAGTGGCCAGCCCTCCAGGTGCAGCCAGAGCTCACTGCACTGCCAGACTCAGCATAAGGCTGTCAATCACAGCAGCCAATCACTGACACATTCAATGACAGCCTCCAGGCAAGCCACTGTCAGCCTCTCCTTCCTGCTCTCTAGAAGGGAGAACTCCCTTGGAACCAGCTCTCCACAGGCTGTTGCTCATCTGGTCCAGCATGAGCTTGGACAAAGCACAGAACATCTGGGCCACTACCTTTGGGTGCAACACTCCTTCAGTCAAGGCCTTTCACATCCACATCTTTGGTTTCTTCTGAGAAGACTTCTTTCTGTGTGGGGGGAGAGGCAGGCTCTGCACAGAGGAGAGGGTTGGGATCCTTCCCCTTTGGGTGCAGCACACTTCCCATCACACTAAGATGCCACAGCCTGCTCCGTGGGCAGTCTGGTGTTTGCAGGCACCATGAGTGAGTCAGAGCAGGCTGCTCCCATGGTTGCAAAGACAAAATGTTTTATAGCTGCACATCTGCATACAGGAGAAACAGCCAGAAGTTTTAGGTAAGCTATACAAATAGAAGATGTTTGATAAGAGAAATACAGAAGTGTCTCAAAGTTCAGGATGAAGCATTAACCTCAGGAATTAACCATGCCAGCTCCTGTGAGGTCATGGTCATAGTGTGCCAGGGAAGGAGCAGCATCCTGCCCACTGAGTGTTGAATCATAGAGGTCTTTTCCAACCGAGAGAAGTCTAAGATCATCAAGTCCAACTGTCAATCTAAGACCACCATGTGCTGAGGACACAACAAGCCCAGGAGTGTGGACATTTCTGTCACTGCATGGTTTTTACCTCACTGAGCAATCTTGTGGCACTCCTGTTTCCTGGCATTGCCATGTTTGAGGCATCCATCTAATTTCTATGCTCCTCCTGTAACCAAGTTCATAATGCAAGCCTGGAAATACAGACAGACTCCACCAGGTCTGTGCTGCCCGGGGTTAAGTCTTCTCCTCACACCTCCCAGTCACCAGAAAGCACAAGAATGTCCTCCCATTTCCTACAGGCAGCAGGACTTGGGCATAGCTTGATAACCACTTTGCAAGTGGTCTCTGATGGCAGGTGCAACAGAAACATTATTTACTGCTTTATTTTCCTGGCAGCTTTCCTAGATCTTCCTTGAAGCAGATGGAGAATGTGCAGCACTAACGCTGAAGCTGTGGGTGCAATCATTCACACATGCCTAATACTCCTCTGAGTAGCAATCACTTGTGTCAGTATGGAGAAGTGTGCTTACCACAGCTACTACAGCAGCCTGAGTCCTTCCCTTACAAAGCCACACAGAAGGTAACAATTCACACGTCGGGAAGGGGCTGGTTGCTACCAAGAGCTGTAAGAAGCCAGGGCTGAGAGTTACAGTAAAGGAGCAGTGATGAGGAAAAATATGTGAAGTATTTTCTTCCACACCCCCGGGGGACAGGTCACAATCCTATTACCATGAAGCAGGGGGAAGTGGGGGAAGAAGGCTTTGAGCATTGTAATCAACCAACCTTGTGGGAACGAGGAAATAACTCCATCTCTTGCAGAATACCTTGAGCAACCAGATGCATTAGAAACTACAAACACTCAGCACACGACTCACCTTAAAGTCCCCCCTGATACTGCCTCCAATTTCATTTCACAGCCCCTAGCAGGCAGTGAGCCAGAGCTGCAGTTTGCTCATGCTGGGAGGTCAGCAGCAGGTGCAGAACCTACCCTCATGGGACTGATTCCCCAGGTCAGCCACACACTGNACCACCCTCACTGCAAACAACTTCCTCCTGACATCCAGTTTCAGTCTCCCCTCTGCCAGTTCAAACCCATTGCCCCTTGGCCTGGCATTGCAAGACCTTGTCAATAGTCCCTCCCCAGCCTTCCTGTAGCCCCCTTCAGATCCTGGAAGGCTACTCTAAGGTCTCCTGGAAGTCTTCTCTTGTCCAGGCTGCAGAGCCCCAACTCTCTCAGCCTGTCCTCACAGCAGAGCTGCTGCAGCCCTCTGAGCATCTTCATAGCCTCCTCTGGACCCGCTCCAACACTTCCATGTCCTTCTAAGCTGAGCTCTGCCTCCAACAGGAGTAAGGAATTCCTGGGTTTGCCCAAATACCTCATAAAAAAAAAAAAAAAAGTGACAGAACAAATTGAAAAGCGAGAGGGAAATACTGAAAGCAGTTGGGAAAGATTCTTATAGCGCAGACTGCTGTTCCACCAGCTCAGTCATGGCACTCTAGTGCACGTCCTGGTGCACACTGGCATTCCTTTCCCATGTGGGCAGGGTTCCCAAAGCCAACACTGTGCAGTGCCCTGTTCCACTGATCTTGTGCTGGCCACCCCAGCCAGGCAGAGGAGCAGAGCTGCAGTCTCTACCATCGGAGCCTCATTGTTTGGCCGTGAGGACAGCGATGGGAATAAAGACCTACCTCAGCCTTGCAAAAGGCCACTCCAAGATCTGCTTATCTTCTCTGCTTCCCTCCCCCCTTGGCCTCCTACCAGGTTTTGAAGCAGCAGGTGCAGGTGACAAACTGTCCTGTTGCAGGGCGGAGTGGGACAGGGTCCTGCGCTCCGCTGTGACCACCTCCCCGGCGGGCAGGTGGCTCCCCCTGCTGGCGGATGGTCACCTGCCACCTGCCGCTCACCTACGGATGCGGCTGCGTGGGGACCGAGAGTGCCAGGCCCTTGTCCTCTGCCCACGGGAGCTATCTAGCAAGCACGGACTGACAACGTACTCCGTGTGAAAAGCAAAAATCAAATAGCAGAGAGCATCTAATTAGCAGATGACTTTCATCTCTGCCAGAGAACCTTCACCCTGCAACTGAACCTCAGGCCAGGTTAGTTTGCAAGTATTTCTAGGTGAGGGAGATGCTTGGAGGTAAGAGAGTTGCTGAGTTACCTGCATTGCAGTCAGCCCCGGTGGATGACGGGGCCCTGTTCTTCTGCCCCGTACCACCCTCACACAGTGGCACACAGTCCCTGCCACACCTTTGCTTCCCAGAATTCAGGAAATAACCTGCAGTAGAAATCCTCCTATGACAGATGGGGGTCTGGAGCAGTGAGCAAGCAGATGGACTGCTAAAGGTCTTGTTGCAGGTCTGTAGCAAAGCCAAGGACTGAGTGAAGATGTCAAATGGCAGTAATACCCCTCAGAGGACTACCTAAAACTCAAGGCTATCAACATTCACCTGGATGATACAGACGTTGAGAAAATACCGTCCCTGCCACGTTCAGCCTTCCCCTCTATTTTTAAAGAACATATCCCTGTCCACTCCTCCCCTGACCTCTAGTGGTTTAGGCTTTGTCCATAATAGAAGAGTGACTAAGCTGAAGTGCAATGTGATTGTGCTGGCTCTGGCTCAGTGAAATGCAGTCTTCCCCCAGTGAAAGTAAGTGTGTAAACAGAAACTGAACCCTAGCAGCCTCCACATGACATTTGGAACTTGTAGAGTTTGAACTAGACGAGTCTGGTTTGTTTTTACTATTTGTAATCCTGCAAAGAGCAAAGAAGGCTTTCAGAGGCAATATTAACCTTGGCTTAGTTCTTCCCAAGCTTAAATATGAGCAGGTTTGTATGGAATGGGTCTGTTCCCCTTGCAGACTAAACGTGAGAAGGAGAAGAATTCAGGAGGTGCCTACAAATCCAGGTGACACAGGGACATCAGAACTTGGGCCAGTATCCTTAGGTACAACCACCTTATTCCTAGAACCCTCTTGTAACTGCCTAGAAAATATCCCTGTGTGGCTAAGTGGATATGCACACACATCATACTTTGTTTTCAGCTCAGATGTACAAATTGTGTGGGGTACTTTATGAAGTCTGGACACTCTGTGAAGAAAGAATCATAGAATGGTAAGGTTGGAAAGGACCTCTAAGATCATCCAGTCCCAATCCCTTGCCATAGGCAGGGACACCTCCCACTAGCACAGGTTACTCAAGGCCTCCTCCAACCTGGCCTTGAACACCTCCAGGGAGGGAGCAGCCACAACCTCCCTGGGCAACCTGTTCCAGTGTCTCACCACCCTCACTGCAAACAGCTTCCTCCTGACATCCACTTTCAATCTTCCCTCTGCCAGTTCAAACCCATTGCCCCTTGTCCTGGCATTGCAAGACCTTGTCAATAGTCCCTCCCCAGCCTTCCTGTAGCCCCCTTCAGATCCTGGAAGGCTACTCTAAGGTCTCCTGGAAGCCTTCTCCAGGCTGCAGAGCCCCAACTCTCTCAGTCTGTGCTCAGAGAAGAGCTGCTGCAGCCCTCTCAGCATCCTCGTTGCCTCCTCTGGACCCACTCCAACACTTCCATGTCATTCCTGTGCCGAGGGCTCCAGAACTGCACACAGGACTCCAAGAAGACCTGAGCTAGAACATGCTCTATCTCCAAGTTCTTTAATGGGTTCATTCACTGCTTGTAAGGACAGTTCTGAGGTCATTGTGCCTGAGCTGCAATGCTGCGATACGAGGCATGGATATCCCAACAGAAAGGCAGGAGCTACAAAAGGAACACAGACCTTTCCAAAAGGAGGATCTGCCTCCACCTAACTGAATTTACCACCATAACTTGGGCCAAATCCTCCTCTACCATTTCATGTCTACAGTTTAAAACAACAACAACAACAAAAGGACAAGAACATATTCCACTTTCTATCTATGCCACTGCAAACAGAGACCAGACGAAGGAATAAGTCTGGCTCACCTGTCCAGACAGCTTGGGAATGGTCCCACCAAGCTTTTAGCTGCATCAGCATCTTCTATTGCCTTGGCCCTCAGGGCATCTACAGAGTGGTTCTGTAATGAACCCAATACCTTCCTAGCCCTGTGTGATAAATAATTAACACTGAACATGCTTACAAATCGGATTTTCCTCCTGCTGTCTCCGTGCATTTCACTCACCCGTGGTGAGGGACCTCACGGGGCTGTTGAGCAGCAGCATCTGACTGCAGCAGCTGACCTTGACAATCTGTGCTGTGGGGAGCAGAGGAGCACCTCACAGGTAGGCTTGATGGGAATACTGGGATTAGAATCATAGAAGGGTAAGGTTGGAAGGGACCTCAAAGATCATCCAGTTCCAACCCCCTGTCATAGGCAGGGACACCTCCCACTAACACAGGTAACTCAAAGCCTCCTCCAACCTGGCCTTGAACACCTCCAGGGAAGGAGCAGCCACAACCTCCCTGGGTAACCTGTGCCAGTGTCTCACCACCCTCACTGTAAAGAACTTCCTCCTAACATCCAGTTTCGATCTCCCCTCTGCCAGTTTAAACCCATTGCCCCTTGTCCTGTCATTGCAAGACAATTAGTCCCACTTGGTGAAGCTGCCTTAGGATTTATGCCTTTGGGTAACATAGGAACTGCTTTGGGTGCTAAAGTGCTGTGCCTTTGACCAAATGCACCATTTCCTGTCCAGCTGGCTTGGTAGCTTTATTTCAGGCTACAGAACAATGAGGATACTTATCCTTTGCTATTTGGAAGGTAGCGAGGCTTTATAGATGCTACTGTACCCGCTGCTAGGTGCTGTTTCCCTTGGGATTGCTTCCTCTGTGCCTGCTGTGGTCATTTAGATGGACAAAGGCAGAGTCTGTTGTTCTGGAGCTGCCTTGTGTGTGTTCAAGCTTCCATTCACCTACATCAAGCCCTGAGCTCCACCTTCTCTTCAGGCTAGCGGCAGATGAAAAGGCTGCGAGGTTATCAATAGCTTCCTTCTCTTCTAAGTAACACAACCCTAACCAAATTGCTTAGTGGCAGCACAGCCTTTCAAGCTGCTGCTTTCCAGCAGCAAACGAAACCGAAACAAAATTTCAATGGAACATATTAAAATAATAATAATAATTGTTTTAACCTAAGGAAATTTCTGCAGTGAGTTTTGTTTTCAAAGGAAAAGTGGTGTTAGGTTATTTGGAGTGGCTAAGAAAACAAAGTAATATATTTTAAAACGAAATTAAAATCAATAATAAAAGAAAATTAATAAAACAATTACACTTAAATAGAACAAAAATAGTAAAATAAACCGAAACAAATTCCATTTTAAAAAATTTAATTAAAAATAAAATAAAACCAAATTACATTGAAAGAATAAAAAAAGTCCAAAAAGTAACTCAAATGTTAAAATAAAAAAGATTAAATAATAAAATAAGCCCAACTAAAATAAAAATTAACAAAAATAAAACAAAATAATAAAAATTAAATAACAAACTTCAAGTTATTCCAAATTTTAGAAAATTTAATGAACCAACATTTTAAAAATAAACAAAACTAAATTAAAATAAAAATTCAATAATAAACCAACAATACTTTTTTTAAAATTTAAAAATCAATTCAATTTGTTGGTACTAATAAACTAAATTAAAATAAAATGTTAATGAACCAAAATAAATTGAAAAAGTAAAAATTGAAGAATAATGAACTTCAAATTATTCCAATTGTTTAAAAATAACAAAAAAATTTAAAATAACAAAAATAAATTAAAATAAAAATAAACCAAAATAAAATTTTAACATTTAAATATTAATCCGAATTTTTTTTGTGCTGATAAACTAAAATAAAATTTCGTTTAAACCAAAATAAATGGAAATAATAACAATTAAAGAATAATAAACTTCAAGTTATTGCAAATTTTTAAAAAATAAACAAAAAATAAAAAAATAAATTAAAATAAATTAAAATTAAATAATAAACAAAAATAAAATTTTAAAATTTAAAATATTGTCCGAATTTTTTGTACTAAACTAAATTAAAACTTAAAAATAAACAAATAAAAATAAATTAAAATAATAAAATAAACCCCAAAAATGCAAATGCTTTAATTAAACTGAAATAAATGAAAATAAAAATAAAGTGAACCAAGATAAAAGAATACAAATTAAATGATTTTTTAAAATCCAAATTTTATTTTAATTCTAAATAATAATTACATAAACTACAATTAAAATAAACATAAAGCAAATCAAAAGAATAAAAATATTTTAATGTAAAAAATAAACTGAAATATTTTAATCTAAAAAAAATTTTTATATTTTTATATAAAGTTTTAATATAAAATTTAAATAAACAAAATAAAATATAAAGCAAAAAACATAATTACAAAATAAAATATAAGCCAAAACATAATTACAAAATAAAATATAAGCCAAAATATAATTACAAAATAAAATATAAGCCAAAATATAAAATTTAAATAAACAAAATAATTTTAAAATTTAAATATTAAAAAATTAATTTAAAAAAACAAACTGCAAGGAAAACCCAAAATCAATTCAGATAAAATTAAAACAAAGAAGAAAAAAAAAAAACCACACAAAATAAATTCAAGTTAGAAATTCGCTAATAAACCAAAATTAAATAATAAAAATTAAATAACAACATCAAAGAATATCAAAAGAAAATCCTTTTTATGAAAGGCAGAAGTCAGCATTGCATTTTAAAGGAGGAAGATACTTTTGGTGTTGCCAACAGGACGGTGTTTCTACTTGAGAGTAACACAAAGGCAGAGCGTACTGCACGCTAATTAATTTGCCTTCACAGATCACACTGAGCTATAATAAGGGTAGAGTATTTACAGCAGCATCTTCAAGTATTTTCTGAACCTAAGTCCCCATTCTGCTGAGAACCAATGGCTGCACTTCAGCTATTTTGCACCAGGACATTACTAACTCAAACAGATCAGGCAGAGCAAGTGGAAGCATCTAGAAAAAGGAGTAGGAGCAGATGAAGGTCATTCTC
>VWZE01016571.1:174347-184715 GCA_013396675.1 Eubucco bourcierii | reverse complement strand
TGCCCTTCTCTGGACACCTTCCAGCACCTCAACATCTCTCTTGAACTGAGGGGTCCAGAACTGGATACAGCACTCAAGGTGTGGTCTGCCCAGTGCTGAGCACAGGGGCAGAAGAACCTCCCTTGTCCTGCTGGCCACTTCTTAAAATATTATTGATTATCCCTCAATTTTGTTGCTAACAGCCATAATCCAAACCCTTTCCACAACAAGTGGAAATCCACATTCACAAGGAGGTGTGGAGAGTGATGCCATCATCACCAAGACAGAGCTTCATAGATTCATAGAATGGGATCACTTGAAAGAGACCTTAAAGTTCATCCAGTTCCAATCCTCATGCCCTGGACAGAAACACCTCCCAGTAGCCCAGGTTGCTCAAGACCTCATCCAACCTGGCCCTGAACACCTCCAGGGAAGGATCATCCCTCAGCAACCTCCTCTAAAGAAATCTTTCATGTCTGCAGTACCTCACTGAAGTCATCTTTGAGACAGAAGTCCATGGCATGACTTTGCCCTACAAAAGCACAGCTACAAGGATCCACAGAGAGACACTGTTCTAGATCAAGCTCACCCAGCAGTAAAAATACAACAGAAATGTGTGGGATGAGAGGGATCCACAGCAAAAAAACAAAACAAACCAAACAAACAAACAAACAAAACAAAACAAAAAAAAAAAAAAAAAAAAGAAAACATGGTTGGGATATCCCTGTCCCAGATGGAACCCTGGTCACCAAGGCTGAGATCACAGACACTGTGTGTTTGGCAGTTTTGTTTGGATCAAGTCCACAGAGCTGCTCATATCCACATGCTGGCTAGAAGAAAGTGCCCCCAGGGCCAGGAAGAGGTACCAAGGGTGAATACTTTGAAAAAAAAATGCAAAATAAATATATGAAAAGCTTCTTCCTGCGTGTGAGTTTCCTGCCAGAGAGTTAATAGAGCACAGCCAGCCTGCTGAGGGGCTGCTCTTTAGCTGGCAGACCATGCCAGGGCTACTCCATCTGCTCACAGAGCCAAGGAGCACTTCAAGCCAGAGCAAGAAATGCCTCTCAGATTCAGATCTGATGGAACTTGAGCAAGGCCTTAGGGTCACTGCTGTGTTCTAGGTCCTGAAGAAGCTGCTGAACATGCCACAACAGACAACTCTGTCCTGCAGTAAGACCTTTGTGCAGAAGGTCAGTATATTATATATGTGTATGTATATTACACATAAAAACAACCACCTAGCTGCATTTACTGCTTGAAAACAACCCAGATGACAACTCAGGTGTAGCTTCCCTGCACTTAGTCTGTGCACACACTCTCACCTCAGGGAAGATAAACAGAAACATTGTGAAGGTAAAGCTTTCCACTGGCAGAGATGACAGCTCTGCAAAGTAAACAAAGCTTTCACTGAATCCAGAAAAGGAAGAGCAAAGTTTAGTGTTCATTACTAATCTGATGAGGTTTGGGGGTGGCTGTTTTGTTTGTATTTTTTAAACAACTCTGTTTATGCTCTGCACTTTGGGAAAGACCTTCAGGATCACCATCTGAATGTTTCTGTGATGCTCCTTATCAAAGCCAACTGCAAGCTGTGACTGTGTGCATTTGACTCCAAAAAGTACTGCAGAGCTCTGAATTCATTTGTGAGAAAGCATGGCCAGAATGCAACTGGTTTATAGGTGACAATGATACCTTACCAGCAGCAGCCAGAAGCATCCTGGGCTTTCAAATCTCTCACCAGTGCCCAGCAATAGGATACTTTTAGCATTAAGTACTGAGATGGATGCAAGTTTGATGTAAAGAGAATAGCATAAGTTGCAGAGAGAGCAAATTAGTGATCTTTAAAGAGGATTCTGCAAGTATAATAAATGACATTTAATTGTTGGCGTAGAGGGAAGGAAGAAGAGACTGGAAGAGACCAGAGGAGGAGTGGGGATTGTGAGCTCTAGGTGAGAAGTTGGACTTCATGACCTCAAAGGTCTCTTCCAACTTTAACAGTTCTATGATTCTATGAATTCCTGCTTGGGACAGGAAACAGCAGAACAATATGAGGACAGTTGTTGTCTTTTTGCTATTCTAATGGTAAAGAGGAGCAGACAGTTGCCTGCCCACTCAGTTTACTGAGCTGCCAGGGATAAAAGATCAGTGAGGAGAAGCTGTCTGGCAGGCTACAGGTCTAGACCCCATGCTGAGTTTAGGTGTGGTTCCATGCTAAGCAGCACACCTCTGCACTTCAGAGGAGAAGAGAGTTAGTAGAGAAGGAGAAAGGGAAGGCATAGTTTGCCCTGAAGGCTAAAGGCAACAGTTAGCCTCTTTTGCTATGCAAGAGCCAGAGGGGTAGCAAGAGTGCCACTCACAAGAGGAAGAGATAGAGAATAGATGCTCTGGGAGCTAATCAGGGTTGTGCTAAAATATGCATGTGCACTAAATAAAATATCAAGTGATATAAATACATCGCTGGCCCCATTCATCCTGCTCTGTCAGGGAGGCACAGCAGCCTAAAAGGCTTCACAAGGGCTTTCTTCTGCATGGCACTGAAACTCATGCCTCAGCTGATTACCTCTAACAGGATACAGGTGTGTGCTGCTGTCAGGTACTAATCACATCAGTTATTTCCCCACACATCTGTCCCCATTAAAGTCCTAAGTTTGCTTCTGAGCTTCTAATCTTTTGCAATTCTTTGCTTTTAAGCAGCACATTATAAGCCAAACATCTAAAACCCCTTCAGTTCTCTGCTTTCCATGCAGTGAGACTTCTAAAAACACCATCATTTAGTTTTGCATGGAGGTTTCCAGTTGAGTCTCTCCCCAGGTGCAGGTCAATGCACATGAAGTGGCAGGCAGTGATGAGCTCCACTGCTCCCTGTGCCTTTGGACAAAGCCTTGTGGCTTCTCACTCCCCACACAGCACAACTGGGATCCACCACTCCTCTGCTCTTCCTACATCAAACCTGGCAAGCAGTTGCTGTGACATTTCACACTAGCATCCATATAAGTCCCCACTTGGAAGCAAAGGGCAAAGCAAGGCTGAAACAACTCTACAAGTTCCCCCTCCAGCACAGCCACCCTGGGCAGAGCCTTTCAGTGACCTCCCCCAGAGTGGTGTCTCCTTTTTGGCATCATAGAGCACTTAAAGAATCACAAAGGCTGCTAAAGACCTCTGAGATCATCGAGTCTAACTGCCAACCCATCATCATCATGCCCACTAGACCATGTCCCAAAATGCCATGTCTACATATTTTTCAAACACCTCCAGGGATGGTGACTCCACCACCTCCCTGGGCAGCCTGTTCCAGTGCCTGACCACCCTTTCAGGAAAGAAATTTTACCAATATCCATCCTAAACCACCCCTGGCACAACTTGGTGCCATTTTCTCTCATTGTATCACTTGTTAGTAGGGAGAAGAGACCAGCACCTACCTTACTCCAAGGTCTTTCCAGGCAGTTGTAGAGAGCCAGAAGATCTCTCCTCAGCCTTCTCCAAAATAAACAACCCCAGCTGCTTCTCATCAGGCCTGTTCTCATCACTAACCCAGCTGACCTCAATCACAACCTGACAAGCTGTAGATTTAGCCCTCTCTATCTAACAGCAGATTCTCTGCTCTTCCTCTTCTGGCCATACCCAAGGGCCATAATTTGGCACTTTTGGTCAGAATCTTTTGACCTCATGATGTGACTGACAGCTACAGCTTCATGACATTGCAGTTGGTTTTCCCAACCCTTCCAATATTGCAGGTCATTGGAGACAGAACAAGGGGGAATGGCCTCAAGCTGAGGCTGGAGAGGTTTAGATTGAACATTAGGAAAAAGTTTTTCCACAAAGAGAGTGGTCAGGGACTGGAATGAGCTGCCCAGGGAGGTGGTGGAGTCACCAGCCCTGGATGTGTTTAAGGGTGGTTTGGATGTGGTGCTCAGGGCTATGGTTTAAGGAGAATCTTGTAGAGTAGGGTTCTAGGTTGGACTTGGTGATCCTGAGAGGAGTGCCTCTTCCCCATAAAAACCTCCAGCAGTACTGATAGCCTTAATGACGGACCTCTGGGCTTTGTCAAGGACTAAAGAAGAAGATGGAATCTCTTCCTCCACACACTCCTGTTTCACCACCACTGCTCCAGTCCTACCACGCTGGAGGCTGGACGAGGCGCTGAGTGCCATGGTTTAGTTAATTAGGAGGGTTAGGTGGCAGGTGGTCTCAGAGGTCTTTTCCAACCTGGTTCTTTCTGTGATTCTTCACCAAAAGGGTTCTCCAAGACTAGAACAGCCTCCCCAGGGAGGTAATTGAATCCCCATTCCTGGAGGCATTTAAAGGATGCAGAGATGTGGTGCTAAGGGATGTGGTTTAGGATTCAACCACCTCCCTGGGGTTGCCACACTCCTCCACCTCCACTTGAACCGGTTGGAAGGGTATTTTATTTCTCTGCACTGCTGTCTCTAAACATCTGAACTGAGAGCCACAATCCAGACTACATCAATGAAAAAGAAGCCTGCTTTTCAGCAGGGCTGGCTCAAGTTGGCTTTTAGTGGAGATTTAGATGAGAGCTCACCATCAGCTGAAATGTCTGCTGCCCAGTTGAGTCCTCTTCCAAACACGAGCTTGAGCTATGAGGCTAATTTCTGAAGCCACTGAGAGGGTTTTATCCAGGGTCTATTAGCCATTGTAACAGCAGGCAGCACATTACCATGGAACAACTCACAAGAAAATAGCTCAGATTTACAGTGCAACTGAACAAACTGGGAAATTAAGTAGCCCCAGGTGTAGCCTGAGTAAGCTCCTTGTAGCAGGAAAGCAAGACTAAGTGAAAACTAAGCAGGAAGCTCTCCAGGAGCATGTGTTTCTTATTCTCCTACAGACTTAATATCTATTTAATATTAAGAATTGTGCATTAAATGCCAATTTTTACCATAATCCAATGGTTGATTCACTATAGGCAGATAGAAATAGAACCGTGGAATTGTTTCAGGTGGAAAAGAGCTCTGAGATCGTCAGGTCCAGTCACCATCTGTGACCACCATGGCCATGAAACCATGTCTTGAAGTGCCATGACCACATGTTTCTTGAGCACCTCCACCACCTCCCTGGGCAACCTTTTCCTATTTAAGAAAAAAAAAAAAAATCCATTTGCAACTAATTTAGTGAAGATCCAGAAAATTACATTCCTACATGTGAGCGATTCATCACCCAATTTATTTTAGGTGCATGCTGCTGTTTGTGTGTCTCTACTGCTGTGAAGTACTAAGAATAGCCACAGAAGCATCCACATAGTGTGTGGATTGCAGGCCTGCAATGTCACCATGACATGATGCTTAATGCTCATGTTGTGTTCAGAACACTGAACTGAGAGCTCTTGATGCTAAAGCAAAAACCAACAGGGGAAAAAGAGAGAGGGAGGGGGAAGAAAAGGGGGAGGGAGTGAGAGATTTCAAGCTTTACCGTGGCAGACACAACACAAATAAATAAATAGAGACCAGGGGAAAGATAACAAGAGAACGCAGCATTGTGCACTGAAGATTGCATTACGTGCTTGAGAACACACAGTGAAATACTCCCAGGAGCTCCTTGCCCTTCTTGTAGTGCAATCTTCAGCCTTGACTAAGGTTCAGCTACAGTTCTCAGCACAGGAAGGACATGGAAGTGTTGGAGTGGGTCCAGAGGAGGGCCACAAAGATGATCAGAGGGCTGGAGTAGCTCTCCTATGAGGACAGGTTGAGAGAGTTGGGGCTCTTCAGCCTGGAGAAGAGAAGGCTTCGAGGGGACCTGATAGTAGCCTTCAGTATCTGAAGGGGGCCTACAGGAAGGCTGGGGAAGGATTATTTACAAGGTCCTGCAACGGCAGGACAAGGGGCAATGGGCTTAAACTGGCAGAGGGGAGATTTAGACTGGATGTTAGGAGGAAGTTGTTTACAGTGAGGGTGGTGAGGCACTGGCACAGGTTGCCCAGGGAGGTTGTGGCTGCTCCCTCCTGGAGGTGTTCAAGACCAGGTTGGATGAGGCCTTGAGTGACCTGTACTAGTGGGAAGTGTCCCTGCCTATGGCAGGGGGTTGGAACTGGCTGATCCTTGAGGTCCCTTCCAACCTTACCATTCTATGATTCTATGATTCCCCTGCCCACATCTGCGGAGGAGAAAGCAGCTGGAGACAAACCCTTGGTCCTACCCAGGAGCAACCCATCTGCAAGGTAAAGTGTGACGGAGAGCTGCTGCTCCCAGCCTCTACAGAGCCCTGGGGAAGTCTGTGTCTGTTGGTTTAATTTCTCTGCCTCTCAGAGCTGCATGGTAACTCCTACATAGTGCAAGTCTGAAAACTGCCATCAAGGGAGCCAGCCCTGCTTACCTCCCTCTGTAGCAAAGGACTCAGGATGATTGAAGCACAGCATGATCACAGAATTGATTCAGTTGGAAAAGATGTGAGTCCAACCATCTACCTGACCCCACCATGGTCATTAAACTATGTCTCAAAGAGCCATGTTTACACCAGTTTTGATCACCTTCCCCTCCAGGACAAAGCAGACTGATTGCAATCCAGGTTCTAACAAGACCAGGTGCACATACCTGAAGTGCTTCAGATGCAAAGAAATGACCCCTTGAGGTCTTGGTATAAAGAAAAGCTTGGATTGAATGTCTCCTTACAAAAAAAAAAAAGGAGCCTGAAAACTGTGTGCAAGCTTGTTCTGTTTCCCTGTCAGATGAGGGACACCCCCTAGGGCTGGGGAAAGCAGTCAATAACACATGGGCTTTGGTCACTCAAAGCCAGTGTTCTGCCATCAGGGATGAAGGTATCCTCCATAGGAATCTACAAGGCAACTAATGGCGTGAGTGGAAACCACTGCAGGGATGTGTGATGGTTTGGGAATTCCCTACCCAACCACACACTTTGTAAAATGATTCAGACTAGACTCAGCCAGCTGGAAGTTAAGGACTGAAGCTCTATTTACAGCTCAGCACAATGTACAAGCAGAGATAGACACAAGAGACAGGAATAGTTACAGAGGTATACAAGGTAAAAGTGATACAGAAACACAACTCCCCTCCCAGACATCAGAGACCCCCAGGAGGGGCTCCCAACCACCCTTCCACCTTCTCCCCACCCCTATACCTTACCCCAAGGTTTGCCTTACACTCAAGGTGAGCTTGGAGGATCAACCAGGGAGGTTAGAAGAAAAGTGGTTAGTGAGGTTACTCGGCAGAGAGGAGAAAAAGCCAGAAGCTGCTAGACTGAGACACTGTGCCCCAGAGACTCACTTATCTGTATTTTGAGTACTTCTTCTTAAAACATCTCAGCAAGCCTATGAGTGAAGCAGACATCACCACTGTTTTCCTTCTCACAGCCTATAGTATAATTTCCTCTATTAAAATATTCCAATTAGCCTCAAACCAGCACAGACTGCCAAAGTGCCACAGAAAAGTCCTCCAGTGCTGCCCATCACACCACTCAGCAGAGGGATGCTGCATTAACACACTTGCTTTGGGTCAGATTTCCACCCCCCCACCAGTGACTGCATTTCTAAAGCCAAGCTCTATACGTGACAGGTTTTTACTACTCCTCTTCCATTTTGATTTGCATACAAACCATTACAAACAGAGCCATTACCAACTATTTACATACATAATGAATGATCTTCCTCCATTGCATCCTCATGACCTTGGCTTTTCCCTGGCCAGCTCCACTTAAATAATTTAAATCTGTAAAGCCATATTTTTTCATGCCCCAACTATTGTGCCCTGGCTAATCTTAAAGCATCTCATTTTCATTAATGCAGGTGGGGTCCCAACATATAACTGACATGTGTTTGGAGACAAAAAAGTTAGCCCAGGCAAAGCTGGGAACTGACTTGCTGATCACACACCTCACTTGAACTGCCTGCTGCATTAAAAAGATAAATACCAGAGAGACCTCTCTTATCCAAGTCAGTGTTCAAAAAGTCACTGCATTCATTGCTCCAACTCCAAGTTCTGTCCAAACCCTACACACAATTATCCTTCTTGAAATAGGCTCATCCATGCTGAGAGCAAATGAAAGTACATCTGAGATCAACATCCTTCCACAGACTCATAGTATGGGCTGCATTGGAAGAGACCTCCAAAGCTCATCCAGTTCAACCCTACCCCGCAGTCTGCAGGGACGTCCTCAACTAGATTAGGTTGCCCAGAGCCCTGTCAAGCCTCACCTTGAATATATCCAGAGGTGGGGCCTCAACCACCTCCCTGGGCAACCTGCTCCAGTGTTCCACTACCCTCATAGTGCAGAACCTGTTCCTAACATCCAACCTAAATCTGCTTTTCTCTAATTTCAAACCCTTGTCCTTCATCCTATCACCACAGGCCTTTGGAAGCAGTCTCTCTCCATCCTTCTTGTAGGCTCCCTTCAGTTATTAGGTCTCCTTTGATTCCTCTCTTTTCCAGGCTGAACAACCTCATCTCCCTCAGCCTGTCTTTGTGTTGGACAAAAGAGCAATTTATTACCATGTTGGTAATAAATCCAGTTGATAAGAGAACACTGGCTTGTAAAATGGGTTCTAGTTATGAAAACACTGCAAGTGTTACTTAAATGTGTTGACCTCCTTAACCCAGCAGGAGCTCCTTGGATCATGCCTTTCAGAGCTTTAAAGCAACCTACTGCAGAGTGGAATCAAATATTCCCTGTGCCTCGTAAGGATGCAGAGGGTCACTTTAAACCAGCAATAATACAGTGTCTGGCAGTTAAGTAATGAAGCAATTTCTCTTGCTACTGTCTGGAAAACAAATCTTTTAGCAATGATGGACCTCATGAGGCTTTGTGCTTTATCAGTCAGGACTTTAATTCTGCTGTTGTCTCACTCAGGCATTACCTCTCTGCTCTGCATATCACAGCCAAGCTTTAGCCCAGAGGTCACTGCATTTTTAATCAACATTTCAAAATCTCTGTGAATGGAAAACACTGCATCAAGTGTCAGGGATGGGTTTTTTTTTTCCTAATTACTAAAATTTCCCCACCACCACCACCACCATGAACTGCTGTTCTGCTTCTTTAAAAGGTTTATCTCTCACCAGCGCCCAATTCTTACTGATTTGTTAAGTCTAATTAGCCAGTATTCAAATGTGCCATGCATTCATTTGGACACTGCTCAAATCCCACACAGATTTCACATGAAAGTGGATTATTTGAATTTTAAACACAGTCTGTTCCACCAATTCTGCCACACTAAGCAAGTTGACAAGGCATTAAAGCCACAAAATGCCAGTTGACCTAACAACCTGCAATGGTAGGGAACGAACAAAGCTGTTTACTTCATTAACTGATGCTCATAAGCAAGAGCTACAGGCACAGGCTGATTCTGTAGCCTTTGATTTCTCCAAGAGTTGGGTGAAGTCCAGATGCTAGGGTCCTTTAGTCTCTAACAAAGAACCATTGGCCATTCCAGCACAGCAGCAGAGCCTCCAGGTCCCCAGAAAGCATTCCAGCCTTCTCTTCCACAGCCACAGAATACAAATCATCCTGCCTGCTTCACCTTTTTAATATTCTAATTAAGTCGTTTTAGCTAATGGCCTTTAAACACACCTTTTAGGGGAGTCTAGACAAGTAGTGGAGACTATGTTTTAGCACTATCTTCAGAGCAAGGAGATACCTTTGCTGCTGCTGGGCCAGTTTGTATCCGAGAAAAAGGGCACAGGCTGATGGGAGCTCAGCAGAACCAGATGAAGCCAAACACAAGCCCTCACTGATGCCAGCTCTGGGCAAGCTTACCAAGGTTCTGCCTCTGCTAGGACTCCTACACTTAGAAGATGAAAAATTCCCCTTTTTAGGGTGAAGGAAGAAATTGAATGAAATTCAACAAGGGCAAGTGCCAAGTCTTGCACCTAGGAAAGAACAACCCCTGGTATCAGAATAGGTTGGCAACTGACCTGTTGGAAGGCAGCAAAGGGGAACAGGATTTGGGGGTCTTAATGGATGGGAGGTTGCCCATGAGCCAGCAGGGTGCACTTGTGGCTAGGAGAGCCAATGCCATTCTGGGGTGGATTAAGAGAAGTGTGGTTAGCAGGTCAAGTGAGGCTCTCCTGTCTCTCTACTCTGGTGAGGTCATATCTAGGGTACTGTGTCCAGTTCTGGGGCCCCCAGTTCAAGAGGGACATGGAACTGCTTGAGAGAGTCCAGCCCAGAGCCACAAAGGTGATTATAGGAATGGAACTTCTCTGTTAGGAGAGTCTGAGGGAGCTGGGGCTGTGCTGCTTGGAGAAGAGGAGCCTGAGAGGTGACCTCAGCAATGGTTATCAATATGTGAAGGTGAGTGCCAGGAGGCTGGAGCCAGGCTCTGCTGGGTGATGCCCAGTGACAGGAAAAGTGGCAATGGGTGGAAGCTGAGGCAGAGGAAGTTTCATTTAAACATGAGGAGGATTTTTTTTTCCCTGTGAGGGTGACAGA
>VWZE01016571.1:147986-171208 GCA_013396675.1 Eubucco bourcierii | reverse complement strand
CCAGCTCTTCTTTGAAACTGAAGTCAATGACCTCTGTTAGCAGAACAACTCAACAGCAACTCTAAACTGGAAGTATTAACACAGCTCTCAAATTTTCCAAGACTGCTAAGGAGGGACCTGGGGCTGCTTAGTCTGGAAAAAAAGAAGATTGAGAGGGAATTTAAAGAAGTGTTTATAAATATCCAAGGGTTGGGGGTCAGGAGGGGGAGCACAGGCTCTGCTCACTGCTCCCTGGGATAGGACAAGGAGCAGTGGATGGAAGCTGCAGCACAGGAGGTTCTAGCTCAACACAAGGGGGAACTTCTTTCCTGTAAGGGTCCCAGAGCACTGGCACAGGCTACCCAGAGAGGTTGTGGAGTCTTCTCTGGAGCCTTTCAAGGCCTGTCTGGATGTGTTCTGAGTGATCTGAGCTAGATTGCCTGGTCCTGTTCTGACAGAGGGGTTAGACTGGATGATCACTTTGGGTCCCTTCCAACCTCTGACATCCTGTGATCTAGATGCTCCAGTACACTGGGAGTCAGAGAAAAAAAAACTATGTGTGAGAAGACAGTTCAATCATTAAGGTTAGAAAAGACCTCCAAGATCATCAAGCCCAACCATTAACCCAACATCAGCATACTCACTAAACCATGTCCCACAGTTTCATGTCTACCTGTTTTCAGAACACCTCCAGGATGGTAACTCCACCACCTCCTGTTCCTTAGCCCAGCTCTTCTTTGAAACTGAAGTCAATGACCTCTGTTAGCAGGACAACTCAACAGCAACTCTAGATTGGAAGTATTAACACAGTTCTCAAATTTTCCAAGGTTGCTAAGGAAAAATAAATACCCCACCCTCCAAACCCACCACAGAGGGTTTGCAGAGAGAGATGCTTTAAAGGTCATTTTGCAGAGAGCTCAGTATTCCTTATGCCACACTACTGAAAATGCCTGAACATATTTAGGGTAATGGAAAAGACTTCTTCACAACACTGATGCTAAATGCATCTGCTGCACTCTTGGTAACAGAGCTACGCCTTCCTGTGAGAACACAGCAAGCAGATTTCAGCAAAATGGCTCAGACCTGTAAGCTAAGGAAGTCCTGATGCTGAGCAGAAGGAAACCTGCAGCAGACAATTGTCAGATTGTCACAGAATCCTAGAAAAACATTATCACAGGTTCACAGATCACATTGCTTGGAAGAGACCCTCGAGGGTCATCTTGTTCCATCCCCCTACAGTGAGCAGGGACATCTTTAACCAGAGTAGGTTGCTCAGGAGCCCATCAAGTTTGACCTTGAATGTCTCCAGAGATGGCATCTCCACCACCTCTGAGCAACCTGTTCCACTGTCTCAACACCTTTATAGTAAGGAATTGTTGTTTACATTGCTGTCTGCAGCTACCTGAAGGGAGGTTGTAGCCAGGTGGGGTTGGGTTCTTCTCCCAGGCACCCAGCAACAGAACAAAAACTGTTGCAGTGAGTTTACTCTGCCAGGGGAGGGATCTGCCCTAACCCAGTACAAGAGCTCAGTCCAAGATTAGAGGAAGATTGCAAAAATTAACTGTTCCAGTTTCTAACTCACTTCTACCAGTGATGCCCTGAGGCACCAACTTAGGTTAGCTGTCCTTCAGTGCCAGGTACTGGGTATGCTCCTGTACACAAGGTTCCCCAGAATCCCCAGACTGCTCCTGCTTCGCCAAGACACAGGCCATAAGTTACCTTCCTGTGTGCTGGGCATCACAGTAAGACATTCCAGCTCCCTCTGCCAGCCAGAGGTCTGATAGCAACAGTGAGTTTTTAGCAAATAATAGAGAAAGCTGGATAAACAGCACACCCCAGGGAGCACTTTCACTGTGGCCTTGCCTCTTTGCAGATACAACAGGTAGAACACGTCCAGCCTCATCTCAGATTGCTCACTGCTGCTCTCACAGCTTGTTTCAAATGGTTTATGGAGTTCAGAGAAGAGTCTGATGAGTAAGAAGCAGCCTACACATTGACAATTCAATCAGAACAAGCTTTGTGTGGCACACACTTAGCAAGAGAGGCACCAGCAGCCTTCACCCCAGCCCAAATTCACACAGCATTGCAGCCTTCAGCCCAACTCATCTCAAGAGCCTCACAGAGAGCTGTGCTTGCCTTGTCCTGGTTTTGCAGCCAATGTGACCAGCAGGGAGCTGTCAAATCTCCAATACTAAATTTATGGCACTATGAGATGAATCAAAATTAAGCTGGATCCAGAGTAAAACAAAAAACGCCACCGGTCCTACCTGCATCTGCCTCAGGCACCTTCACCAGCTGCAGAACCCCCTCAGTGTTCTCCAGGCAGGATTCAGAGGATGAACGACCTACCTCGGCAAGGCTTGATTAGAGACTTCGAAGCTGCAAATGCTCGGTGAGTGCTGAAGGGGATCTTCCCGTTCATGCTGATGGCTTTCTCTGCAGGGATCATTGCTACAAACAAACAAGATGAGCATTGATGCAGCGACACAGTTTGTAACAGAGTCTAAGGGCTTTGCATCACCTGCCTGCTGTGGCAACAGCTCTGCCTGGAAACTTCAGTGGAGCTCAGCCCTGGGTTTTTTAATCTACAATTTTTAAAACCTCTTTATGTCACCTGGTTCATTACCTGACCTCCAAGGAACCTTGCTGCCAAAGAATTGTTTTGTTTGGAAAAGACCCTTAAAACCATTGAGTCCAACTGCTATCTAGCTCTGCCAGCTCCACTGCTAACCCATGTCCCTCAACACCACATGGCCACTCACAAGCATGGAATCATAGAATCAGTCAGCATTGGAAGGGACCACAAGGATGAGCCAGTTCCAACTCTCCTGCCATGGGCAGAGACACCTCACAGTAGATCAGGCTGGCCTCAGCCTCATCCAGCCTGGCCTTAAACACCTACAGGTAGCTTCCACCACTTCCCTGGGCAACCCCTTCCAGGCTCTCACCACCCTCATGCTGAAGAAATTCTTCCTAACATCCAGTCTGAATCTACCCATTTCTAGCTTTGTTCCATTCCCCCCTAGACCTGACATCCTAAAAAGTCCCTCCCCAGTTGTCTTGCAGCACCCTTAAGATACCGAAAGGCCACACTAAGGTCACCTCAGAGCCTTCTCCTCTCCAAACAGAACAGCCCCAACTGCCACAGTCTCTCCTCATAGCAGAGCAGCTGCAGCCCTCTGCTCATCCTCATGGCCCTTCTCTGGACACCTTCCAGCACATTCATAGCCCTCTTGTAATAGTGTCTCCAGAACTGGATACAGTACTCCAGGTGGTGTCTCACCAGTGCAAAGCAGAAGCATTTAGATGTGTGTGCTTTGCCACAAGAGATTATGCTCAGAGCAAGCCTTTGGGAAACCGCTTGGGAAAAAAAAATTCCTTCCATGAGAGGAGATTCTCAAACCACCCCAACCAGCCTTGCAGTTATCAGAAAAGCACTTTATGGAGGAAATGCAGTTAAACAAAGGCTTCAGCAGATGCAGTGTGCAACACTTTAGCTAAACAAGGCTACATGGTGCAGCTGAAAGTCACAGCAGGAGTTCACCAGATGAATGGGCTGCTCAGCCAACCCAGAGTTTGGGGCAGTATCCTAACTCTTGAGCACAGCCTATTGAAAGTAATCTCCATAGGACAGGAAAGCTCCCCAGCAGATGGGAAGCTGGCACATTGCTGTGCTAGCTGCAGCCCAAGGACTACTGCCACGGAAAAAAAAAAAAAACAAAACCTCTTGACAATTCTGCACTGGCACAAACAAATTAAATACACAAACTGCAAGTATAATTAAAAGGGCTGAAGGGGTTGGTTGTGGAGGGACAACTCCAAGGTGTATGTGGAAATGTTTAGGTTAACACATAGGAGTTGTGTGGCAACACTGAGAGGCGAGAAGGATGAGTCTTGGGGAAAGACTAAACTTCTGGTGAAATCCACAAGGCTGTTTACTAAAGCTGCAGATACACTTAACTAAGATAATTAAAAGCTATCAGCAGACACGACGTTGAAGGGGGAAAGAGATTATAGGCAACAATCTGGCAGCAGCAAAGATTAAGTGATCCAGCATGAGTTTGCATAGCTAATTATAGACTAGAATCATTCAGGCTGGAAAAACCCTCTAAGATCGAGCCCAAGCATAGACCTAACACTACCATGGCCATTAAACCATGTCCCCAAGTACCATGTCTACAGGTTTTACCTCCAGGGATAATGACTCCACATCTACCCTGGGCAGCCTGTTCCAATGTCTGGCCACTCTTTCAGTAAAGAAATTTGTCCTAATAGCCAATCCAGACCTCCCTGGCACAGCTTGAGGCTACTTTCTCACATCCTGTGGCTTGTTACATGCGAGAAGAGACCAACCCACACCTTTACAACCTCCTTTCAGGGAGTTGTAGAAAGGCAATGGAGCCTGTCCCCAGCCTCCTTTCCTCCAGAAAGAAAAAATAATAATGAAGACAAACTGAAGAAATCTAGATAAAAGATTGGGACTCAATGATCTTGAAGAACTTTTCCAGCTGAGGCAATTCTATGATTCTATGAAAGTGAGCACTTATGTGTTAGGAAATAGCCATGGCTTAGGAACTCCAACTCAACTCACTGCAGGACTAAAAGGAATAGGCAGATAATTGAAATCTCACCTGCACTGGCAGCACTATCATTGAATGCCATTGGGAACGTTTTTCATTAGCATTTTAATTATCAGCAACTAATTTAGAGCCCTCTTCAAACCTTTCTGAGCAGACCTGTGCAAAGAGCACCGCATGAAAATGCAAGGTTGGGTCAGAGTTTCTTTGGGTTTCCCTCCCTTGCTATGCATCAGCTCATTTGCTGCCTTGGATGGGGAACAAGGCTCAGTTGCTCTTCTAATATAATTTAGGAGGAGTTCTGTAAATCCACAGGCAAAACTGCAAAGGAAAAACCTAAAGGACACTGCAAATTCATTTGTGGTTGCTGCAGCAGCCTGAGTTCTGGACACTCAGAGGGAAACACTAAGCACCAGAATCATAGAAGGGACTTCAAAAGCTCATCTGGTCCAGCCCCCCCACCAGAGCAGAATCACCTAGAGTAGATCACACAGGAATGTATCCAGATGGTTCTTCAGTATCTCCAGAGGGAGACTCCACAACCTCCCTGGGCAGCCTGCTCCAGTGCTCTGTCACCCTCAACAGAGAAAAAAAATTCTTCCTCAGGTTCACATGGAACCTCCTCTGCCTCAGCTTCCACCCACTGCCCCTTGTCCTGTCACTGAGCATCACCAAGAATAGGCTGAAGGTGCATGTTAGTCTTAATTTTAAGACAGTCAAGTTCAAACCTCAGCTGTACCTTGACTAACACACTTCTCTGGCCTTTTTATTGCTGTTTTAAAAAGCAACAGATGACACTGATCCATCTTAGTGAAATACTACTAAGCTGTGGGGATTTTAGCTGCTTACAAGTGAACCTTGTATTAAATTCTTCCCTCCTCCTCATTTTGTTCTTTTATTAATAGATACAATCACAGAATTAACCAGGTTGGAAAAGACCTCTAAGATCATAGAGTCCAACCTATCACCTAACCCTTCTAATTAACTAACCCATGGCATTAAGTGCCTCATGCAGCCTCCTCTTAAACACCTCCAGGGATGGTGACTCCACCACCTCCCCAGGCAGCCCATTCCAATGCCAATCACTCTGGCTGGGAAGAATTCTTCCTAACATTCAGCCTGAACCTGCCCTGGTGCAGCCTGAGGCTGTGTCCTCTTGTTCTGAGGCCAACCACCACCTCACTGCAACCTCCCTTCAGATAGCTTTAGAGAGCAATGAGGTCTCCCCTGAGACTCCTCTTCTGCAGGCTGCACACCCCCAGCTCCCTCAGGTTCTCCTCACAGGGTTGTGCTCCAGCCCCCTCACCAGCCTTGGTGACCTTCTCTGGACATGTTCAAGCACCTCAACATCTTTCTTACATTGAGGGGCCCAGATCTCATGAGCTGGGAGAAAGCTACAACCCTGGTGCTAAAGTCCTCTCCTCAGTCTCTTCAGAAGCTGGGAGAACTACCGGCACTAGCCCAAGAGAAGCAACAAAGAACAGTCCAAGTTTGGATAGCAGCTGGATTTGCAATCTGAAGAGCGTTGCAAAGTAAACCAAAGCCCAAGCAGAATGATGATTGGCAGAGATGTGATGTCTCTAGAGCTGAAAATGAAAACTCTATGAATAATTAGCCACCTCTGACCCAGGAAAACATTGACTCCTTTCACAGCACAAAACTGATTGCAGATGGTATTGGGGAAGAGGATGAAGCTATTCACTCTGCTTTCCCCTCATCAGAAAAATTCATTTCCTCTCTGCTGTTGAGCAATGAACTAGACCCGATTGGATCTGCTGGAGCGACTTCACACAGAGGATTTGGAATGAAGAATTAAAGAGCCCATGGGGTGATGCTAAAGGTAATCCTATTAAAACAGTGGGCTGGAGGAGAAAATGGACATGTAGCTCCTGCTTTAATACAGAATTAAAATTAATCTCTTGAAGGGACAAAATTATTTGGACATTTCCTTGAAACCCTAATGTCACGGTTGCTGAATGGGATGCTGGGTGCCAGTGCTCTACCAAGGATATTTCTCATTCCTTCTGCTCCTCCTGCTTGTTGTTCCCACTACTGTTCACTTCACAGAATCACAGAATTAACCAGGTGGGAAAAGGCCTCTAGGATCACCAAGTCCAATCTATCACCTAACACCTTCTAAGTGCCTCATCCAGCCTCTTATTAAACACCTCCAGAGGATAGGGACTCCACCACCTCCCCAGGAAGCCCATTCCAATGCAAATCACTCTGGTTGGGAACAACTTCTTCCTAACATCCAGCCTGAACCTGCCCTGGCACAGCTTGAGGCTGTGGTCTCTTGTTCTGTCCCTGGGTGGCTGGGAGAAGAGCCCAACCCCCACCTGGCTACAGCCTCGTTTCAGGTAGCTGTAGACAGCAATGAAGTCTCCCCTGAGCCTCCTCTTCTGCAGGATGAACCATCCCAGCTCCCTCAGCCTCTCCTCTCAGCGCTGTGCTCCAGCCTCTCCCCAGCCTTCCAGCCTCACCATTTTTCCTGCACTGCCTGCTGCTTCCTGCCTGCCAGCTCCACTGCTTTCCCTCCAGCCCTGCCAGTTCTCTCTGCATCTGACACACGTCCTTGCTGAGTGCTAGTTCTTCTCCAGCCTTGTCTGTTGGGGGTCTCACCTTCACAGAGAGGAGAGCTTCATTTTGGCCTCTCAGTGCCTCCTGGCCCCTGTAATAAATTCCCTATAGCCATGAACTCTGAGAGAGAGAGAAAACAAAGACACATCCTTACAGCAGACTGAGAAACCTGTCTTCTGTGTGCAAATGTAAATGCTTTCCCTTTCCTCCCACACCTTATCCTTTAAGAAAAGCCAACATTTCCTTAACGAAGTTGACAAGTCCAGACAACCCCAGCAAGCACGAAAGTTTTCTTCTCCAGACACAGATAACTGACTTCAGAGCCATGGATGTTGCAGAATCAGAGATTAACAGAACAGTTTGTGTTGGAAGGGATCTTCCAGGAACATCCAATCCAAGCCCCTGCAGTGAGCAAGGACAACTTTAACCTGAGCAGGTTGCTCAATGCCCAAAACAACCTGAGCTGCACTGTTTCCAAGGTTGGGGACATCTACCACCTCTCTGGGCAACCTAGTGTGCCAGTGTGCCACCATGCTCAATGTTAAACAGTTCTTCCTTCTCTCTGATCTAAATCTCCCCTCCCCCTTTTCATTTCAAGCCATCACAACAGGCCCTGCTAAAAATACTGTCCCCAGCTTTCTTACCCATGTTGGCAGCCCATGGTTTCTGTCAGTCTCTCCTTTTCCAGCAGCACTTTGAGGAGCCTCAGGTAACCTGCAGCAAAGAACATCGATCACCAGCCCAAATCAGGAGACCCAGACAACTCGACAGCGTTTAAGGACACCAATCAGATTTACAGGAGAAAGCAGCTGATGTCAAAATATCTGCACCTGCTTCACTACCAACCCTCTCCCACCTGCATGTGCTTAGCAGAGGTGATGATGATCAATCACATTTAATCACCTGCTGCTAGAGGAGGATCAGACCACACAGTGGGACCATGCTAATAGGTTGGAGATCCTCCTGTCTGGTGCCTAATTACAATGATTTCTAACACCAGAATTGCAGTTTTCTTTAGGAGCTGTGTCCCCTCCTTTCACAGATCAGGCAGGCAGCTCTGTCTTCCATGGCTTCTAGGCTTGCCATGAGCCCATCAGGCTCCCTGTTGCGTTCCGGTGGTCCTCAGGGCTTCCACCAACCTCTGCCTCCACTGCTGCTTCACACAAATCAGTCTCTGTCACCAGTGACCGGGGTGGCCACACCTCTGGCCAGCTCAGGGCTGGAAGCTATCAAAGATGCAGATTCTCCACCTTTGTGCACCTGTACCAAAGCTACCTCCTCAGGAACTTCCTCTCCATGTCCAACACAGAATCTCTCAAACTGCAGTCTGCAGCTGATCCCCTTTCAGGCTGCTCTTCCGCAGCCTAACCAACCCCAGGCCGCTCAGCCTTTCCTCCTCAAGGATACTCCAGTCCCCTCAGCATCTTGGTGGCCTTCATTGGACTCTCTCCAGTAGTTCTGCCTCTCCTGAACTGGGGAGCCCAGAGCTGGACACAATACTCCAGGTGTTCCTGATTGATTCAAGTCCCACTGAGACTTGGACTTGGAGCTGGCACTTAAGGCAGCAGGTCCATGGCAGAGCGGTACAGTGAGCCTGGAGTTTCGAGTATTGGGTGGGAAATGTTGCCATCTCCTGTCCAAATCAAAGCCAGCAAGGAAATAAAGAAGGATGTGATCCCAGGGTCCAGTCAGGAGGCAGGCTGTGCGCTACAAACGCTGGAGCACTCATTTTTCACACCAGACAATACATGAAGCTAGAAGAGCCAAGAACTAAAGCCTTGTGCTCCAAGGAGAGGTCACCAGCAAGCCTCCTCCAGACTGTCACCTTTGCTTCCTTTATCCAAACCTCCTCTTCCAAAAAAAACTCAATAAGGCAGGCAACAACCTGGTGAAAACCACAAAAGCCTGCACCATCATGCTGCCAGCTGAAGGGCACGGGGCTGGTGGGTCCACCTGCCAGGCTGCCTCGGCTGGAGAAGTCTGTTTTCAGAGGCAGATGTGTGCATGCTGGGGGAGACGGTGGTGGGGGAGGCTGAGATGTTTCCAGACTAGGAAAGGAGGCTGGGGATGGTCATCCAAGGAGAGTTTTCCTGTTGGACAGAAGGAGGTGAGACAGGACAGAGCTGCTGCCACGTCCGTCTCTGGTGTGACCATCACTGATGCAGAGATGCTCACTGAAAGCTGCTGTGATGGCCGAGCGGTGAAGGCGTTGGACTTGAAATCCAATAGGGTTTCCCTGCGCAGGTTCAAGTCCTGCTCACAGCGGGAGCTTTTGTTGGCAGCCCCTGCCTTCCTGTCCCTGGGCACTAGCAGAGGGGCACAGGCCTGGTATGCCTCATCAGGGGACCCTGCATGCTCACCATGACCTCCCCGGGGCCCCTTAACTTTAGGAGAGGGACAAGACAATATCCAAGGGAGCAATCCTGCACAGAAGAAATTCTGTGATAGGATGCCCACTCCATATACCATGCCCACCCCACACACATGCCCACTCCATATACCATGCCCANCACCATGCCCACCCACCACACCATGCCCACCCCATACACCATGTCCACCCCACACACCATGCCAACCCCACCCACATGCCCACCCACCACACCATGCCCACCCCATACAGTGGGTCAACCCCACAAAACTGGGTTGCCCTACTCCTTGCCTCCCACCACAAGCTCCTGGTTGCCCTCCACCTGAGGTACTTTTTTGCTGGGAGGTGCAACCCGATGGCAGTGGAGGGACAAGAGGAGCTGCACAACAAAATTCACCCATCCCTACCCCTGCCCCATGCATTGGGTATGGAAGCTCCTGGACCCCACGAGCTGCTTGAGGGCAGTGCAACCACCCAGTAAAAGACTGGGACCTGCAGTGACTACAGAAGCCCCTTCCCTGGCTGGGAATCGAACCCAGGCCGTGGCAGTGAGAGTGCCAAATCCTAACCACTAGACCACCAGGGATGAGGTGGTGGTGGTGATGGACCTGTTTGGTGGCCATCAACCAAGCCCTGAAGGGACAGAAGTACTTGAGCCCCACAGCCCACAGAGAGGATCAGATGGGATGGATACCACAGCCTTTCTGGGGGACTTTGCAGGGATGCCTGCTCCTTTCTGAGAGCTGTGCCATTGGGAGGATCTTCTGAGCAAAAGAGTCCCCACCTCTACCAGTGACACAGAGGATGATGGCCAGGGGGTGACCAATGCATGAGCAGAGCCTCACTCATGCAGCTGAGCAGGCAGGAGAAAGCACTGCTGGGCTCCTTAGCAGATGGGTGAGTTGTGAGTGAGATGGAGGTGAACGGAAGGCCTCGAAGGACATTTCCCACAGAAGACAGCAGAGGTCTCAGTGCTCCTTTGTATGCTCTTGTGTGGTTGGGAGGAGATGTAAATGGACAGACAGGGTCAGAGACAGGGGAAACCTCTTTGTGGTTTGTCTTGCCTCATGCTGCTCCCTAAAGCCACCACTGCAGCTGCCATCCCCATCATTTGGGCTTGGTCAGCCTGGAGAAGAGAAGGCTGTAAGGGCAGGACTTGTTGCAGCCTTCCAGCACTTAAAGAGGGGCTATAAGAAAGCTGGGGACAATACTTTTAACAAGCAACTTTTAACCTGCTGTGACAGGACAAGGCGGCTTTAAAATAAGAGAGAAAAGATTCAGACTGAGGAGCAGGAAGAAATGTTTGAGATGGAGGGCAGTGAGACACTGGCCAAGGTTGCCCAGAGAAGTGGTAGATGCCCCATCCCTGGTAACATTCCAGCTCAGGTCGTTTGGGGCAACCTGCTCCAGTTCAAAATATCCCTGTTGACTGCAGGGGGTTGGACTAGATGGCCTTTAAAGGTCCCTTCCAACCCAGACCACTCTGTGGTCTGAAGCCAAACCCCAGCACACTCCCCGTGGTTCCCCCTGCAGTGGTCTGGGACCACTGGACCCTCCAATGGTCTGAGGTCGCAGTGGGACACCTGGCATCCAGCTCCCCTGTCCCTGTGATGCCTCAATGTCTTCCCAGGTTTCTCTGCAATGCCTGGTGAATCCCAGCCACTGATTGCTGCCTTTACCATCACTTTTCTCTGAGGAGCTGCAGTGAGCTGGAGAGGGCAAAGGAAGGCAGTCAGTAGCTTTGTAGGAGTGCAGAGCAGGAGGAGGAGCCGAGCAGAGCCGACCTGGAGCAAGGATAGAGCCACGCTGAAAAACCTGGCATCTTTTCAACTCTCTGACTTCTCTGCTGTGATGGTCAGGGCTGCAGAGCACACCTCCAAATGTCTGCACAGAGCCAAGCCCAGCGGGTGAGGAGCAAGGGCTGGGCTGTGCAGTGCTCACCGAGGATTAGGCCATCCCTCGGGATGGGGGCAGTGGAGCTGTGCTGGGCTGAGGCACAGCCACCCTCTGCTCTCAGAGGGCCGTGCAGATGTCTTGGTTTAGCTTGCCTCTCCAGGCTCTAGGATAGTGTCAGCTCCAGCAGCCTTGTGGTTGGGACAATGCCATCTCTCTCTGGTTTCTTAGATCTGTCTGCTCCTGTCAGGTATTTTGTCACAGACAGTAACAGTTCCTTCCTCTGTCAGTAGATCTGAGCACCCCAGAACAGGTTCAGCTGCACGTCCCATCATAAGACAGTCTCTGTCTGGGCTGGCAAAGGAAGGGGACATGAGTCACTGCCACCCCACCACAGACCACAAGGAAACCATGTTGGAGCATCTTGGAGCCCAGGAGTGTGAGGAGCCTTGTGGTAAGCAGGTGGTGGGGATGTAAAAACTTATTTTCTACAGGCATTGCTCCTTCAGATGAGAAGTCCCTGCCCCAGCAACAGCTTTGGGGCAGCAGGGACAGGTCAAGGCTTGGTACAAAATGTAAATGCTGCTGGAGAAAGGAGACAGGACAGAGACATCACCTTGGTGGATCTGAGGCATGAGCAACAGACACAGAAACCAGCCAGAACAGCAGGTTGCTGCCATGCTGGAATGCACATGATGTGGGACCAGCAATAACTAATCCCTCTCCCCATCCCCAAGACAGTTGGATGTCCCTTGCCAAATTGCAGGTGAGATTTTGTCCCTTGCAAAGCCTGAGTACCTGCTAGCACACTGCTGCATTGCTCCAAAGCCCCACCACTGTGTGTTTGTCACCTTGTGGTGTCAATCACTTGGTTCATCTCCAGGTCCTTCACGTACCCCCCCAGGACACCAGCATACCCAGTTCCATGAACTGGCTCCTGGCAGGATGAGTTGGGAAGGCCATGAACTCCTGATTATCCCAGCAGGGTCCCTGGCACAGCCCATGGGGATCCTCCTGCACCACTGGTCCCATCGATGGGGAGACTACAGCGACAGGACATTGTGGGGAGACAGCCCAAATACACCCAGGCAGAAGGAGGAGTTGAGGAAGGAGACTGGGAGCAGAGCAGCACTGCCCTGTGCTCCCCACTGCATTAGCAGAGCCATGGAGCAGAGAAGAAATTCCAGGGTGTTGAGCTCGTGGTGCCTCGTGAGTGGCAGCTGGGAGCTGGGCACAAAAATACCCAGAGAAACCACAGACTGTGAGCTGGCAAATTTGGTGCCTGTTGCTGAGAAGAGGGAGGTGGAAAAGGGAACTGCTCCCTGGAGCATCCTGGAGAGCCCATCACCTCATGCCAAGGGCAGTGCCAGGGAGCTCTAAGTGGGACCACATCATGAGCCCCATGACTGTGGCTGTGCACAAGGGGCTGGGGGTACACATTTGCATCTGAGCTGCTCCTTCTCCAGTGCCCACACAGGGGAACCTCCTGCTCCACCTTCTGCATCCCATCTTGGGCACAACCTGCTTTGGCACTGGTGTGTGCCCTGTGTGTCTGAGAGAAGAGGGTGTTTGTAGAGCCAGGCCATTGAGTTGGGCATCCCAGGCAGGCAGTCCCCTTACTGGCAGATGCTGGGGTGTGTTAGGAAGGGTTTGGATCCTGAGCTCCATGTTGGAAGCACAACATTGAGGACTGTGTGGTTTATGGTACCAAGACTGTCAGCCCAAATCTATAAGCAGTCTCCAGGGTGTCACCCACCCTTGCTGCCTGCACTTGCTCAGACTGTGCCTATTGCCCATGCTGCCCACACTGACCTCCTACACCCATCTTGGGCATGTCAGACCCACCATGGGATCAGGGACCACCTGGCTGGACCTGTGCTGTTTCCAAGCTGTTTTGAGGGCTGAGCATCTTCGTCCTCAAGGCTTGGGTCTTTAAAAAGGAGACTGAGTTGAGGCCCTGCTGGTCCTTCAGTGAGGATGCTGAGATGGGTTTGATGAGTACTGCAGTCATGGTGGTGAATCTAAGCGTGAATGTGCTGCTCAAGGGTGATTTCACATCCTGTCTTGGTCAGTGCAGTGCTCTTGCTTGTGCTGATCTGCTCAGACTTGCCTCACCTCACACCAAGGCTGTTCTGGTATCTCCTAGCCCTGCTGCTTCCTTTTTTGTTTCAGCATCTCTGAGGCAGAGGTTCTGTGACATCAGCTCCAACTGGCAGAGCTGCCCATAGCCCCTATAAAAGGGCTTGAGACAACACCTCCCAGCAGACACAGGAACCTGCTCTGCTCCTGCCTCTGCCCTTGCGGCTCATCTCTGCCCATGATGAAGGTCTCTGCAGTGTGCCTCTCCATCATCCTCATTGCCCTCTTTTCCCTGACCTCTGCTGCTCCAGGTGAGTACAGAATCTCTCTCTGCTCTCTCTCTCTCTCTTTTGCTCTACTTACAAGTAATTCTGGAGCAGAACTGGAAGAAGTTAGGTGCAGAGGTTGGAAACCTGTGTGAATAGCTTCTCCTGCTTTCTTGGTTCTGCTGGAGAAGGTCCAGCACAGGGCTATGAGGATGATGAGGGGACTGGAGCACTGCCTGGTGAGGAGAGGCTGAGGGACCTGGGGCTCCTTAGTCTGGAGAAGAGAAGACTGAGAGGGGATTTGATAGATGTTTATAAATATCTGAGNNNNTGCCCAGAGAGGTTGTGGATTCTCCTTCTCTGGAGCCTTTCAAGGTCTGTCTGGATGTGTTCTGTGTGCCCTGAGCTAGATTGTCTGGTCCTGCTCTGGCAGGTGGATTGGACTGGATGACCTCTTTGGGTCCTTCCAACCCCTGACATCCTGTGAGGCTGTGATCCTTGGGGCTGTCTTTGCTTTCTGGTATCCTGTTAGGGGTGAATGTTACTGATATCGAAGCATTGAAGTTTTGTCTCCCCTGAACTTGTTGCTGGGCTTTAGGAGTGCTCCCAGTGACCAGAGGGATTTTTGTCATTGAAAGTAACCACAAAACATTGAACAAACCATCCCAGAAATGACTGTAACAACCTTGGTGTTCACAGCAAGTTCTTGCTGGCTTTCTGGAGAAGCATGAAGAGAGCTCCACAGGGCATGAAGGGGATGGTTGCCCATGCTCTTGGCTGGGGAATGTGCAGTTTACTGAGTGACACTCATGCTGTTTTCTTAATCTCTTCCAGTTGGAGCTGACACAACTGTGTGCTGCTTTGGTTACACCAACCAAAAGCTGCCCCAGAGTCATGTGAAGGAGTATTTCTACACCAGCAGCAGGTGCTCAGAGCCAGCAGTTGTGTAAGTACCAGCTCCTGCTCAGGGTTCTGAGGAAAGGCTCTGCCAGCCTTTGGGCTCTTTGCTTTGTGTCCAGCTGGGCAAACTGCTTAATGGTGTGAGGAACCACACCTGGAATAAGGGATGGGAGAAGGTATCCTGTAAGCAGCTACCCTGTGCAGCATGTGAACACTCTTCCTCCTCAGCTGAGAAAGAAGTGGGCTCCTTGATCCATCCTGGTGCTGGTAATAAGGTGTGGGACAGGAGCCCCCCATGTAGCCAGCAGGACCTCCTAGTGATGACGAGCCCAATGCACACGAGGTCCCAGCTGCAAGCCTTGCACCAGAGATGCCAGCTGCCCACATGCTGCTTCCAGCCTGCCCACCACACTGAACATGGCCAGGAACATCTGAGCATAGGGAGGTTCTCCCAGGGGACCTTCTTCTCTCCTTTCCCTCTGGGTTTTAACAGGCTCTGCAGCACCCTGATGCTTGGGGGTTTGTGGGGCGGGAGCTTGGAGGGCAGATTACCCCCGTGGGAGCCAGCCCTGCTCACAGGGCTCTGTGTACCCAGAAAGTGACCCACGGTCCTCGTGTCCCTTTCCTCCTCTGAGGCTGTAACCCCTCCCTGCTTGACTTGACAGCTTTGTCACCAGGAAGGACCGGCAGGTCTGTGCCAACCCTGGTGCCAGGTGGGTGAAGGAATACGTGAACGCCCTGGAGCTCCAGTGAGTGCTGGCAGCTGAGAGGTCTCTGCCCTGAAGAAGCCCTCCAAGATCATCCAACAGAGTCTTGGCACAGACCTAGAAATCCTGCTGCTGAGCCCCAGGACCTTCTGAGTCACCTCATGAGCCCTGAAGTTCCTTCTGCCTTGCAATGGTGTCATTTAGCCATGACCTCTTGGCCACCCTTAGGGGCAGCTGTGATGCTGGGGTCCTCCTGGTCTCATAGTGCTGTGTCCATGTAGCCTGCTGTGTGCCATGTGGCTAAACTCTCCCTTCCTTGTGCCTTCACTGCTACAATGGGAGGTGGGTTTCATCTCCAGTGGTCTGTGGAAATGAGATATGAGAGCTTTTATGTAAACCCAGGCTGCTTAATTCTGCCATGGGAGAGTCAATGGTGCAAGATCTGCCTCTGTAGTGAAGGAAGTGGTTTGCTGGTTACTTCCAGGATGCTCATTGTGGAACCACATTCTCACCTTGCTCTCAAGATGCTCTCTCTTGCTGATGCCAAAGAATAAATATTTTTTTTCTCTCTCTCTGTGTCAGCTCTGGAAAAGGTGTTCTCCTCCTACCTGGGAAAACAGGGCTGATAAAACCCCACTAGAACCAGAGGAAGAACTCCAACTTCCCAGATGGAAGCGCCTCAACCTCCTTAGCCCTTAAACCCTTCCCTTCTGCATTGCCTCCCCACTCCCAGCACCGCAGCAGTAGCCCTGCCACAAGTCCAACAAACCCCAGGGCTCTTCCCTGGAAAGCAGACCTCTCCCCAGCCCTTTCCTCCCATCATAGCAGCAGCCAAGGCCAGGAGTTGGTAGGGCTGGACCCACAGGATTTGTCACGGCAGGTTTGGCAAAGGGATGCCATCCCTGGAGACATTCAAGGTCAGGCTTGACAGGGCTCTGAGCTACCTGCTCTAGTTGGGATGATCCTGTACACTTCAGGGGGTTGGAGTAGATGACCTTTAAAGGTCCCTTCCAACCCAAACTATTCTGTGATTCTACACCTGGAAGTCACAGGCTGGGGGTGCAGCAGTGTCCCTGAAGTGAGCTCAAAGGAGAGTGGCTCAGGGACTGGCCAGTTAGGACCACATCCCCAGCACAGGCTCCTGTGTGGTACCAGCCTGAGCTGTGCTTGCCTCTGGGGACCTTCTGTTAGTGCTTCACTGCAAAAGACCAGCACCAGTTCTCTGCTCTTCCCCAGCTGCTCTGGGAAGGAAACCTGAGTGTGTTTTTAGAAACCACAAGAGATCTTTTCACCAAGCAAACCCAGCAGAAGCACTTCAGCAGCCTGTGGGCTGCATTTCAAAGCAGCTGATGGCTCTGTGGGGAGAGAGTGAAACTGCTGTCTATGACCTCCCTGCCACTGAAGCTCTGCAGAGCAAGACAGGACCTTTGCTCTCCTGGTTGTCTCCATCAGAGCTGTCTGAAGCAAGAGCTCAGGAGCTTTAGTATCATCCCTTAAATAAGACTATCCTCACCTGACAGCTTGTGCATGCCAAATCTCCACCTCCCAGGACCTTTTGGCTCACTAAGTGAGCTACTCATCACCCCTGGGAGTAATTTGTCAGTGCCCTTCGTTGCTAGCAACAAATGATCCCCCATAATTAGGAGCAAGCAAAGCAGTGTGACTGTGAGAACCACACTGTTACAGTCTTCATAAACCCCCCTCAAGCCCATTGGTGCCACAGCAGTCTGCCAATGCTCAGGTTGCCTCCTAGTCTCCCCTTGCTCATCATCCCCTCTCCACAGGTCTCCCTGTTCATTAACCAGCATTTCCTATTGTAGTTCCTTATGAACTGCATCAAAATCTTTACTCCTGGTAGAGCTCAATGCCACAGCTCTCACTCACCAGTCCTGAGGCTCTTCACAGCCTGGGTGTGAATCTGCCTGCACCAGTCCAGGAAGTGGCTGCAGAAACCTCCCAGAGCCCAAGTGCAGAGGGGAGACTCTCAGCAACCAGGATGAGGGCCCCCAGAGAGGAGGTGGCCACCAGGCCAAGGTCAGCAAGGGGACTTTGCAGCCCTGAGAGATCCCACTCTGCCAGACAGCTGGCAGTGTATCCTCCCAGTGACAGTAGGCAGCAGAGGGAGCTTCTGTGCACCAAGAGCTGCTGCCTCAGACTGGACTGGTTTTGCCCCTGTACCCTTACAGGGCACCTCCCTGTGTGCTGCCCAGATGCTGAGGGGTAGAGGGAGGCCCAAGGGTCGCAGGGATGGAGGAGCTGAGTGGGAAGGGGAAGTCTGTGCATCAGGGAGGCAGTCCATCAATATCCAAGTTCATTGATGGAGACAGGCATTGCAGCAGAGGGCTTGATTCCTTGCAGACACAGTGAAAACAGTTCTACAGAACAGGGGTAGAAACTGCTAATTAACAGCACACCTAAAATGCTCCTTCCCTCAAAGTGGAGGAGAGATGCCCCTGAGTAGCTCCCAAAGGAGCCTAAATGCTCTGCATGCTAGGCAGGGATCTCAGCAGCAGGGGAGAGGTACAAGGTTCTGGTTTGCATCCCTGCAAAGCACCTCTGGTCCAGCCCAGTAGGACAGGAGGCTGGGGGGGGATCCTGGGGCACAGCCCAGCCATGAAGGGAAGCAGTGAAGGGTTAAAATATCAGCCAGTTCTTCCTGAGCATGAGAATCACCAAGCAGTGCTCATGCTGGCTGCCTTTCACACAGGGGCTCTTCCAGCACTTCACAGGAAGCTCTGATGTGTTGCTGTCCCTCACAGATGGGGACGCTGCATGCTGCACCCCACAGCACACCAGGAGCAGCCTCTCACCCTGCCTCTGCTGGGCTGATCCCAGCCTTGCCATGGGCAAGGCCTTCTCTGCCATCTCCTTGCAGCTGGAAAGCATCTCCTCTTGCCAGCTCTCTTTCTATGGGGAGTCTGGGGTAGCCTGGAACCCCTCAAACCACAACACTGCCAATCCCAGTGAGTCCCAGTCTTGGTTCTGAGAGAGAGAGAGATTTGTGGGGCTGAACCAAAGGCTTCCTGTGTGGGCAAGAGCCTGTGCCCACCAACATCTGCCTGCTGGCAGCTGCTGGTGGCACAGAAGTAGTCCTCCACGTGCTTCCTGGAAAGCTTCTCCAGAGAGCAGCACACAGCTGTGTCAGGGACATCTGGAAGACATTTAGGGGGCAGGAATGAATCCACAGGACCAGGAGAGGACTCAGTATGGATGTGTACAACAAGCAGAGAAGAAGCGCTCCTAACAGGTCATGCTGCACACCAAGGAGTCAGAGCAGGTCATGCCTGTTCCTCAGGCATTCTAAGTCACCATTATGAACTCCTCTTCCTCAAGGAAACGAAAAAACGACCCAAGGACAGCTTCAACTGGAGCAGAGGGCAGCAACAAGGTTGAACCAGAGACCTTTGTGCTGTGTCAGGAGCTAAGCAGACACACAGCCCATGCTCGTGCTTGGCACTGCTCTACCCGGTCCCCAATTCCCACAGGAAAGCACCAGTGATGGGATGGAGACATGGGTGGGTCTAGGAGAAAGGTTTCTGGAGTGCTGTGAAGTTGCCAGAACGTGGCCAGCACAAGTTAGAAAGAACTCAAAGAGGTTGAGTCATGAGACCAAGCTCAAACCAAACAAAGGGGACAGCCACAGGGGTCAGCTCCCAGGAGAGAATTGGGCTGCCAGCTGCTTTGCCCCTGGCACCATGAGGGTCTTCTGACCTTCTGGGTGCATTCTGCCAGCCCTGTGGGCCAATGTGGACACCCAGGTAGGCATGGGAGCCCCAGGCTGTGCTGTCACTTTCCCCCTGCCCTCATGGTGCCTGGCTCGTGCCAGGGAAGATGAGTTTGGGATGGGGGGGAGCAAGACTCCTGAAGCAGAAATGGTTTGACTGCTGCTGCTGGCGTTTCACTAAGGAAACTGAAAACAGAAAGGCTGGAGAGGGAAATTCCCATGAGTGCCTGCCCTGGTTCCTGACCAGGGACTGTCCAGAGAACAGTCAGCTGCAGTGCTGAGCCCTCCTGCCCCTCCAACCTACCCTCTGCACCCTGGGGCAAACCTCAGACTTCCCCCCAACCTCCCCTCTCATCACAACATCCACCCCCTTGCAGTGTGCAAAGCCACAGATCAGGACTATTTTGGGTTTCTAAAGTTCCTCTGCAGCACCAAACTCATCTTCTCAGCACAAAAGTGTGCAGCAGGCATGGGGGACTTGGGATGGCCTCAGGGTAGAGAAGATCCTGTGCTCCTCACCTGCCCACCTGCAGGCAGCAGCTCCTGTCCATCCACCCCACCATGTGTTGGCCTTTTCTGTTTCCATGTTTCACAGCACTGTGGGGAAGCTCTGCACCTCTGCAGGCTTTTGCCTCCCTTGTGATGACGAAGCACAGCCTTAGAGTGGGACAAGATTTTGGCTCACCTTGTCTCTGCTTAGAGCTGACCCTCTCTGCTAGGACCCTGCTGTGCCAGGGGAGCATGGGGACCCTGCTTGGATTGAGTGAGAGCCTGTGCCAAATCATTCCCCTAGCAGTGCAGCAGCCATCCCCACAAAGCTGGAGAGGATTCCTCCATCAGCATCAGTACCATCTCCTAGGACATAGCATGGTTTGGGCTGGGTCTGCCCTTCTTTGGGATGCTGCCCCATGGGTGCCCCATCAGCACTCCTGCCTGCTGCCAGCATTCCAGCCTAGAAAACACAGGACTTGAAGGAAATCACAAGACCATGAGAAGGTGCTTTCCCAGCCTTGGGATTCCCAGATCTGCTTCTTAGCTGCAGGAGAAAAGTAAAACAAACAATCAGAAGAAGGGGCTTTGTGAGTAAGGAGGAATCCCATCTGGAGCAGGAGGGCCACAAGGCCAGGCCAGCTCTGGGGGACAATGTGAGATGGTTTGGGAGCTACCTACCCCCACCCCTCTCCCTGCTTTGTAAAATCCCCCAGACTAGGCTCAACCAGCTGGAAGTTAAGGACTGAAGCTCTATTTACAGCTCAGCACAATGTACAAGCAGAGATAGACACAATAGACAGGAATAGTTACAGAGATAGACAAAGTAAAGGTAATACAGAAACACAACTCCCCTCCCAGAAATCAAAGTCCCCAGGAGGGGCTCCCAAACACCCTTCCACCTTTTTTCCACTGCTCTACCTTACCCCAGGGTCTGACTTACATGCAAGGTGAGTTTGGAAGGTGAACAAGGAGGGTTAGAAGCAGAGTGATTAGTTGGATTACACAGCAGGAGGCCAGCAGACACAGTAGCTCCCAGAGACTCTCTATGTTATCTATGCTTGTGTCCTTGCTTTTATACAACTCAGCAAGCCTATGAGTGAAGCAGACATCACCACTGTTTGCTTTTCTTAGCCTAGAATCTCATTTTTCTCATTAAAATATTGCAGTTAGCCTCAAACCAGTACACAATGCTGTTGGGGGCATTTCTTCTCAGCACACAGAAGCAGAGGAGTTCTGAGCAGAACTGCAGAGGCCACTCTGTGCCCGGTACTGTGCTTCTACCCTTAGGACCTGGTCCCTTCCCTTCACGTTGCTATGCACAGCTGCATCGTGGGAATGGCTGCAGCAGGTCTGCTGGTGGCTGTTCTGCCTTTGCAGTACAGCTGAACCCTCCTCTTTGTTCTACAAGTGGGAAAGTGAGGAGCAATCCCCACTGGGGTGGTCAGAAAGAAAGCTGAGGTCCCTTCCCTGCTCTGGGTAGCACTGCCAGGCTTGGCAGGACTCAGCTGTACATGGGGGCTGGTGGGCAGAGAGGTGGTGATGCCTTGGAGAGACAGTCATGGTGAGCAGAGTTGCTGTGGGGCTGCTGGCAGTGTGCATCTGTGTGCCTGTGGGCTCTGTGCTAGGAAATGATGCTGCTTAGCTGGCAGAAATGGCTTGCAGGGGTGGGTATGGGCAGGGAACTGATCCTGCTCTGTGCCCCAACACCCTCAGCACAAAGGCAGACAAGCAGCTCGTGGGCCCTGGCTACCTGCCAGCTCACAGGCCAGCCCCAGCACCACAGCATCTTCATGCCCTCTGCTTCCTCCCATCCAGCTTTGAACTGCCCTCCCTGTTCCAACCCCAAAGACTCTGGCAGGATTTTACCACTGACAGCAGGGTGTCTTTTTCATAGAATCATAGAATGGTAAGGTTGGAAGGGACCTCAAGATCATCCAGTCCCAATCCCTTGCCATAGGCAGGGACACCTCCCACTAGCACAGGTTACTCAAGGCCTCCTCCAACCTGACCTTGAACACCTCCAGGGAGAGAGCAGCCACAACCTCCCTGGGCAACCTGTGCCAGTGTCTCACCACCCTCACTGCAAACAACTTCCTCCTAACATCCAGTCTAAATCCCCACTCTTCCACTTCAAACCCATTGCCCCTGTCCTGGCATTGCAAGCCCTTGTCAATAGTCCCTCCCCAGCCTTCCTGTAGCCCCCTTCAGATCCTGGAAGGCTACTATGAGGTCTCCTGGAAGCCTTCTCTTCTTCAGACTGAAAAGCCCCAACTGTCTCAGCCTGAGAGAGTCACCCCACTGCACAGCCAGCAGGCAGGGGGCAGCTGGGAGTGCAACGTGTGGGGTTGGGAGAAGCAAGCACCTGGGATGTGCCTGGAACATGTGAACTCAGAGGTCATTTCCACCCAAAATGATTCTATGTATGAAGAGTATCTTCATGTGCATCATCATGCACAAAGACCCATATGTGCAGCCCATAATAGCCACAGACACAGCTAATTCTGCAGAGGATGTGGGAGCTGAGGGGGGATGTGGTGGGGGCATGAAGTGTTGGAGGATGTTGCTGTGTCTGCAGTGCGGAAACTTTGTGGGTTTGCCCCAGTCATGCACCCATCATCAGGTGCCATGGACAGGCTCAGGCTGAGGTCCTGCCCCAGTGCTGCCAAACAGCAGGCAGAACCACCAAAAAAAAAAAGGGAGGGAAAAATCAGATGTTTTGTCCACATCCTTTATTCTCCAGAATGATGTTTTCACACATGTAAGCCAGGGCCACCCAGCACCCAGTGCTGAGACTCCCATAAACAGCAACCACAGAAGGCAGCACTGCCTATTTTATACAAGACTTCCAAAATAATTTAAAATACCTCCCCAGGCCACAGGTGGGGGTGCCAGGGCAGAGGGATGAGGTTGCAGAGTGATCTGTGCAAGGCAAGGGTAAGCAGCAGCACCTTGGCACGAGGTGCCCCATGGTGTCCTTCCAGCAGCCCCATGGAGCTGCCTGCAGATGGGTTGGGCTCACACAGTTCCTCTTGCCCCAGTGTCCTGCTCCATGCAGGAGCTCAGGATGACATGACAGCAGCCGCATTTGTCATCTTTCTTTGCTCACTTCTGCTTCAGTTTCTCCAGGTAGCTTTGAACCCAGCTGTCATTGGGATTGGCACAGACCTGGAGGCCTTTCTTTGTGATGAACCTGTGGCACAGGGATGAGACAACATCAGCTCTCTGCTCACATCCCAGAAGAAGTCTGGGGCATTGCAATAAGCTCTCCCCATGCCCTAAGCTGATGCTAAACCTAGTAGCCAATTCTGGTTCTCTCCACTCACATCCCTTTTCCCACACTGTCTCCTTGACTGCTGCTGGAACCTGAAGTCAAAATGCTCAGCTGGATTCCTCTCACTTAGGAAGAGGAGCTGAACTATTTACTACTCATCTCCTTTTAAAAAAAGAAAGCTATCCAAGATCAGAATCAGAATATATTGTCTGTGTACCTCACAAGTCCATCCCTCTGTGAGCCCTTTCCTCTTGAAATTCTCCTTGCTCTGCTCTTCCTACACCCCACTCTGTGCCCACAGCCACCCTGCAGAGCTGGTCAGTCCCACCAGCACACCCCACAGCAGCTGTCCCAGGCAGAGCTGGTACTCACACGATGGCTGGCAG
>VWZE01016571.1:110219-138165 GCA_013396675.1 Eubucco bourcierii | reverse complement strand
TTTTTTTTTTTTTTTTTTTTTTTAGTGATTAACTAATAATTGATCTCTGGCAGCCCAGCAGAATTTGGCACCTGCTTGCTGATGAAGGGATGCAGGTCTTCAGCTGCCTGAAACAAAAAAATGTCCCACAGGATCACAGGATGTTAGGGGTTGGAAGGGACCTCCATGGATCATCGAGTCATAGAATCATAGAATCAACAAGGTTGGAAGAGACCTCCAAGCTCATCCAGTCCAACCTGAAAACTAGGTTGATAGACTGGATCCTATCCAATCAACTAGACCATGGCACTAAGTGCCTCATCCAGGCTTTTCTTGAGTCCAACTGCCCTGCCAGAGCAGGACCATAGAATCTAGGGCAGGTCACACAGGAACACATCCAGACAGGGCTTGAAAGCCTCCAGAGGAGGAGACTCCACAATCTCTCTGGGGAGCCTGTGTCAGCTCTGTGCCCCTTGCTGTAAGCATTTCAGTGCACATTTCCAACTAACCCTCCTGCTTTCGTGGCATTGGGTTTCTATCAGAACATCTCTGCACCATAAATGGTATTTCCCCTGCCTGCCCTGCCCCCACCGTGTGCCTTGGGAGCAAGACAGGAGCAGACGGCTGTAGGGGGCAGACCTGAAGGCATGACCTATGCATGCTTGGAGGCCCAATCAGAGGGAACAGCTCAGCGGCAAAGGATGCTCTTGCGTACAGCTGCAGTTGTGTTCCCTGAAGGAGCAGGCAGAGGAGCCAAGCCAGCGGCGCTCACTCACAGATGAGCTCTGGTCCAGCTGGCGGCCGCACGCCTGGTCCCCACCTCCTGCTGGCTGGATACCCTGGCTGCAGAGGCAGCCTCCTTCCTCATCTTCCTGGGATATCTGGGGACAAGCAAGCTGATAAGTGGAGTGCAAACTGAGGGCTGAACTGGTGACTGAGCCTGTGAGGTGCCCCTCTCTGCAAATCACAAAACCATTCCAGTTGGAACTGACCTTTAGATCTCCAAGTCCAACTATTCCCTAGCTCTAGCAAGGTTTGTGCTAAACCATGGCCCTCAGCCCACTACTGGCTCTTTACAACACCTCCAGTGATGGAGTTTCAGCCACCTCCCTGGGCAGCCTACTCCAGTGTTTGAAAACCTTTTCAGTGAAGAAGTTTCTACTAATGTCCAACCTAAACCTCTCCTGATGCAACTTGAAGCTATTTCCTCTTTTCCTGTCACTCGTTACTCACTCAAACCTCCTTTCAGGGAGTTATAGAGAGCCAAAGGGTCTCCCCTCAGGCTGCTTTTCTCCAGGCTAATCAACCCTAGTTCCTTCAGCCACTCTTTGTAAGACCTGTTCCCCCAGATGGTAAGCAGAAGGACAGAGAAGTGACCAAGCTGGTACCGGTGTGGCCAGGAAGGAGGTGATGTTTATCTTGGCAAGAGCCATATTTGGTCCATGGGGTAGATCTGTGCTCCTCAGATAGGGAAAAGGGCAGGCACACCACCACAGCTCCCAGCAGAAGCCTCTTTCAGAGTGGGCCATCTCTTGGACTTCTGTGCAAACCCATGACTATGTCGTCCCCCAGACCCTCTCTGCCTGCATGGAGCAGAGAGGTTAACTCCCCGGGGGCTAACCTTCCATGGCTGATTCTACCAGCAGTGGTGGAGGGCTGTGCACAGCAGGCAGCCTTGGAACCCTGTGTGGAAAACACCAGGTTATCTACAGAAGATGCTGGGGCACCAACTGGAAGCCTTTAATAGAAACAGAGTGAGTCAGTGCCCCACACTGCAGGGAGGCTGCAGAGTGCTGCTGCTGCGGTTGGGTTGCTCTGCTCTAGCTGCCTTCCACTGACTTTCAGGCAGCATCTGCCACAACATCACCACCCAGCACTGTCCTGAAAGCAATGGCATGGAGACATTGACCAGAAATAAGGCTGCCTCGCTGTTAGGAAGAGATGTCCTTCTAGGGACATCTTGTCACAGCTGAACTGCACTCAGCTCTTCCCAGAAAATCCATCACCACCCTGCTCCTCAGGGACAGTCAGGCACAGAAGCACAGAACCTTAGAGCTTAGAAGGGATCTCCAGAGGTTATCGAGTCCAACCTCCCTGCCAAGGCAGGATCATCCAGAGTGGCTCACACAAGAGTGCATCCAGGCAGGTTTGGGAAGTCTCCAGAGAAGGAGAGAGCAATTTGGTAGACCTCTGTGGTACTCTACAGTCATGGTGGCTTCTTCCCAGTGACCTGTCCCTGGTTACAGCCCATGCCCAGCCTTTGAAGAGCTGTGAGCTCCCACTCTCACCCATACAACTTGGTCATTCCTTCTTGTCTCTGCTCATTACACTTTTCTATCTCTCCTGTTGAGACTTGATACTCTTTTTCTCCTGGACATTCTGGTTCTGCCCATGCCTTTGTCCCCTAGTGTGCTCCTGGTCTTCAGAAGCTCTGTCTTTTTCCTCACCTTGCTCCTGGAGCTTCTTCTGCCTCAACATGAGGGTCACAGTCAAAGCCTCCATACTCCTCTTGGCTCTGAATCTCCAAGCCTACCAATGATAGACCTCATCTGTCAGTAGCCCTTGAAATTTAATTAATCTAAATTGGTCATTTAGGGTCTTCTTCTAAGATCTGGAGTGCACCTGCAGGAGGTAACACTTCAGCTTGGCTCTCTCTTCCCTTAAACTGAGGAGAAAAGCCAAGTTCTTCAGCTTTTGGGACTCTTAGTTCATACTCACCACTACCTGCACTGTGCCTACAGTGGTGCCCTGAGTGCCCCCAAGCTATGTGAAGCACATACATGGCATGGAGCCTGCTGGTGATGGCTCCCATCTCCTGCTGCTGGGGCAGCACAGCCTGTGCAGGTGTGTGAGGGCAGCATTCATGGTAGAGGAGACCTCAGCCTTAACAGCCTCATCCCATTCAAGCTCTTCAGCTCATGTGACCCTGGAAGGATCCAACCTTCTTGGGCAGCTTGGGTAATAGGAGCTGTTGGCAAACACAGGAACCTCCACAGGGGAACTTCTTACTAATGGACATGCACGAAAGAAGCAGAAATAGCAGTGGTGATTGTTTCATATCCTGTGTCACTGGGGAGGCACTGAATGAGGGGGGAGCTTCACCTTTCCGGGGCTGAGGCTGCTGTCCTGTTCCACCACGAGACTGCACCACAACCAGCTCCTCTCTGGTGGAAATTCCATCGTGCCTACGCAAGCCGCACCATGGAGCTCCTCGCCCTATAAGTTGAGGAGCTGGCAACTGTCTCAGCAGACAGAGAAGAGGCTTCCCAGCTCCACCTGCCTACTTCAGCTCCAGCCATCACTCCTCAGCTGACATGAAGGTCTCTGTGGCTGCCCTCGCCATTCTCATCGCTGCCTTCTGCTACCAGAGCTCTGCTGCACCACGTAAGTCTGAGCCCTCCCTCTCCTCTCTAAATGGGGACAGAAGAGATGTCACTGGTGGGACAGGGTCCCTTCTACCAGCCCTGCCACCCTGGTGTCCTTCCCTCGTCAGACCACCCTCTGATAGGTGCTCCAGGGCAACTGAGGCTCTTCTGCCATGGGAAAGGCACAGCTCTAAGTGTGGCATGCGTTGCAGCAATGCCAACTTTGCTTTGCTTTGCTTTGCTTTGCTTTGCTTTGCTTTGCTTTGCTTTGCTTTGCTTTGCTTTGCTTTGCTTTGCTTTGCTTTGCTTTGGGAAGGGAAGGGAAGGGAAGGGAAGGGAAGGGAAGGGAAGGGAAGGGCGAGGGAAGAAGAAAAAAAGACCTCGACTTTTTGTTCTCCACATTCTCCAAGACCCTCCAGGTCTGTGGTGCTATCTCCCTCCCTTGTTCCCCATCCTTTACCAGTGCTGATGGCTGTCTTTGCCTTCACAGTTGGTTCTGACCCCCCCACCTCCTGCTGCTTCTCCTACATCTCCCGGCAGCTGCAACGCAGCTTTGTGGTGGAGTACTACGAGACCAGCAGCAACTGCCCGCAGCCAGCCGTCGTGTAAGTCCTCTCCTCCAGGGGGGTGGTGAGGGTGGTGAACTCTCCCTTTGGGCTGATTCAGAGAGGGAAAGACCTCTTTTCAAAAGACAAAGGTTGGAGGCTGGCCCCAGGGAACAGGACAGGTGGGGGACAGGAGGTGCAAGGTGATGCTCCATGGGCTCAGCTTCCAGGTTCCTGCCCCAGCATTTTGCAGCCCATCTAATGGCTGCCTGACATGATGGGCACTGCATGCTGCAGGCCCAGGTTCTGCTGACCTCCTATGAGAGCCTGGCTTTGGAGCTGGGCTCCACTCACCACGTAGAACCCTCTCACCAAAACCTTCTCTCTCTGCACCCCACAGGTTTGTGACAAAGAAGGGTCGCCAGGTCTGCTCCAACCCTGAGGAGGAATGGGTCCAGCAGTACATGAGTGATCTGGAGCTGAACTGAGGCCCCAGGACAGACCCTGCCACTCTACCTCCCCCAGCTCCACCAGAAATGCTTCAGTACCACTTAAAGCTAGCTGAGAATGTGAAAATGTCCCAGAAGCTGACATTAATGTTTTGTTATTTAGTTCTTTTTATAGAGGAGGGATCAGGTGCAATAACTCCACTCCAGACAGAGAGGATTTACTATTTCATAGATCTATATATTTTTTTAATTTAAAGTTAATCTTTAATTATCTATTTGTCTATCTATTATCTATTTACCTATTTCATTAAGTTCTACTTTCTGTATTTCATTAACTGTATTTTTTTTTTGGGGGGGTGTGCAATATTTAATTCAAATGTTGAGAAGGAAATACTCTTTTTTATGTAAGACCTTTCTGCATTTAATTAATTGGGTTTGGGGTTGGGGTTAGGGTTGTTTATTTGGTGCAATATTTAATTCAAATGTTGAGAAGGAAATACTCTTTTTTATGTAAGACCTTTCTGCATTTAATTAATTGGGTTTGGGGTTGGGGTTAGGGTTGTTTATTTGGTGCAATATTTAATTCAAATGTTGAGAAGGAAATACTCTTTTTTTTGTAAGACTTTTCTGCATTTAATTAATTGGGTTTGGGGTTGGGGTTGTTTATTTGGTGCAATATTTAATTCAAACGTTGAGAAAGAAATACTCTCTTTTGTAAGACCTTTCTGCACTTAATGAATTGTTTGGATTTGGTTTTGGGGTTGGTTTTTTGGTGCGATATTTAATTCAAACATTGAGAAATAAATATTTTTTTGTAAGAAACTCCTACCTTTGTTACAACTCTTCATGATGACAACAACTGGAATTATAACAGTGACAACCTGGTCCTTAGTCCCTTTCCTACATTCTCAAACCCCCTCCAAGCTTTACCTACAACAACTGGAATTATAACAGTGACAACCTGGTCCTTAGTCCCTTTCCTACATTCTCAAACCCCCTCCAAGCTTTACCTACAACAACTGGAATTATAACAGTGACAACCTGATCCTTAGACCCTTTCCTACATTCTCAACTCCCCCCTCCAAGCTTTACCTACAACAACTGGAATTATAACAGTGACAACCTGGTCCTTAGTCCCTTTCCTACATTCTCAAACCCCCTCCAAGCTTTACCTACAACAACTGGAATTATAACAGTGACAACCTGGTCCTTAGTCCCTTTCCTACATTCTCAAACCCCCTCCAAGCTTTACCTACAACAACTGGAATTATAACAGTGACAACCTGGTCCTTAGTCCCTTTCCTACATTCTCAACTCCCCCCTCCAAGCTTTACCTACAACAACTGGAATTATAACAGTGACAACCTGGTCCTTAGTCCCTTTCCTACATTCTCAACTGCCCCTCCAAGTTTATCTACCTGTCTTGCAAACTAAAGAGAAGTGTCAGGAAGGAGGAGAAGGACACAGATCACAAAATCACTGATACACAGATCACAAAATCACTGACTGGCAGCAGGGCTGGAAGGGACCTCTTGAAATCATCCAGTCCAACTCCCTTGCCAAGGCAGGTTCACCTAGAGGAGGTCACACAGGAAGATGTCCAGGCAGGTCCCCAGAGATAGAGGTTCCCCAGCCTCTCTGGGCAGCCTGCTCCAGTGCTCCACCATCCTTAAATTAGAGAAATTCCTCCTCATGTTTAGATAGAATTTCTGATGCTGGAGTTTGTGCCCTTTACCCCTTGTTCTGTCACTGGGTACCACCAAATGAAGCCTGGCCCCATCTTGACCCCCACCCTTTAAGTACTGCTCAGCACTGATGTGAACCCACCTCAGTCTTCTCTTTTCCAGACTAAGACTCCCAATTCTCTCAATTTCTCCTCATATGTTCCAATCCCCTTAGAATTTTGTAGCCCTTTTCTGTACCCTCTCAGTCTGCTTTCTTTGAACTCCTCTCCTATGAAGACAAACTGAGGGAGTTTGGGGCTCTTCAGTCTGGAGAGGAGAAGGCTCCAAGAAGACCTTATTGTGGCCTTCCAGTATCTGAAGAGGGGTACAGGAAAACTGATAAGGGACTTCTTAGGATGTTGGGTAGTGATTGGACTGGGGGGCATGGAGCAAAATTAGAAGTGGGTAGATTTAGAATCATAGAATCATAGAATGGTAAGGTTGGAAGGGACCTCAAGGATCATCCAGTTCCAACCCTCTGCCATAGGCAGGGACACCTCCCACTAGTACAGGTTACTCAAGGCCTCATCTAGACTGGATGTTAGGAAGAAGTTCTTCATCATGAGGGTGGTGAGACACTAGAACAGGTTGCCCAGGGAGCTGGCAGAAGCCTCATCCCTGGAGGTGTTTAAGGCCAGTCTGGATGTGGTTCTGAGCAACCTGATCTAGTGTGAGGTGTCCCTGCCCATGGCAGGGGGTTTGGGACTGGATGATCCTTCCAGCCATGACAGTTCTGTGATTCTGTGATTCTCTGACTCTGTGATTCCAGGATGCTATGAAATGGGGAGCCTAGAACTGGACACCTCAGCAGGGCACCCTCACCATGACACCCAGGTAGCTTGGCTCACCCTTTGGAGAAGTTTCCTCATCCCCACTCATTCTGGCTGCTGGCCACTGGTTAAATTCCAGCACTGGCCCCATTTATAGTCAATTAAAAGGTTACCTTGAGGGGCTGAAATTTCAGATGCTGGTTGATTTAGGGGGAGCTTTCTGGGAGCTGCAGCTAAAGTGGATCAGCTATTCCCAGAGCTGAGGATGGGAAAAATCTGTTTCACTGCAAGGTTTTTAGAACAGTTTCATCAAGCTCTCATTTAGCTGGCACATGAGGCTCAGCCAGATGTGTCCATCTCTGGAGATGACTGCCCAGAGACAGTGTCCCACTTGGGTCCCCCAGGGCAGGACTAGTCCTTGCAAAGGAGACATCTGCTGTAGCCCTGGGAGTGTTCTCTCACCTCAGCTAAAAGAGATGGAGCCATTGATGGTGTTTAGGTTGCCCTGATCAGCTTTGGACATGTGCTGTTGGATGAACCAAAGTTTGGGGTCCTCCTGCCTGGACCTCTGGTGCCTGTAGGGCAGTGAAAGGAAAAAAAACTGAGGCTGGAGACCTGCCTGCAGTCAGCTCACTCCAGTGTTTAGTGACTGCCAGGGTGGGGTTGTGGACTCTCCTTCTCTGGAGGCTTTCAAACCCCCACCTGGATGCATTCCTGTTTGGACTACCTTGGGTGATCCTGCTGTTGGCAGCAGGGTTGGACTGGATGACCTCTGGAGGTCCCTTCCAACCTGTAACATTCTGTGACTGAATTTAGGGGGACAAACTTCATCAGTGAGACCCAGGGGAGCAGGGCAGGCTCCTGGGGAGGGGTGGTGATGAACAGGGCAGAGACTGGGTGGGATCTGTGCAGCCAGAGGACCCTCAGGTGGGGCTGGAAGGGATCAATGGGATGTGGGATGTGTTTGGGGGAGAAAGGACTATATCAGTTGTGTAAGGAGCCTCATCACCTTGGGAACTGCAGCTGCAGCTCCTCAGCCCACAGGGCGGTGTGTACCATCAGCCATCTCACTACAGCACTGACTGCACCCAGCTGGAATTAGCACCTGAGAAGGAGGAGGAGGAGGAGAGTGAAATGTGGATCTGTGTCAGCAGGACCAGAGCCCCCTTCTCTGAGGTGCTTCTGGGAGGGAGCCCAGCCGTGGCAGGTTCAGGTGGATATCATGAAGGTGGCTGTCCCTTGGTGACAAGGAGCTGTTGCTGCTGCTGCATGTGAGGCTGGTGGCTGACCCTGACTCTCTGGTACTGCAAGCCTCAGGGTCAGCTCTGGAAGCAGGGTTTATTGTGGTCTTACTGGAGGTGGGGACACCTTGGCCATTGGGCACCAGCCAGCCCCGTATGAGAGCGCCTGAGCCCAGCAGCTTCACCCTGAGGACTGGGGTTAGCACAAAGCTGAGTGCCCAGAGATACCTTCCCTTCAGGGAACAGCAGGAGAAGGGGAAAGGAGGGATGAGACCTGCAGCAGGGTCATCCCAAAATGACTTCAGCTTCCAGACCCCCTTTTGGATACAAGCACCATTTGTCCCTGTGGCACTGGAAGCAATCCCACAGCCTTGGGGTTGCTTGTGGAAGGACACACAGCGCAGAGTCATCTGGGGATCAGCACCCAGCCTGTGCACTGCTTGAGCCTGTTGTGAACAACACCCTGAGTCAGTGTCCTTAACAACCCACGTCACATCTGAGCTACCCACAGCAGGAACCTACCCTGGGGACCTCAGCTAACTCCTCACTGCTATTCTGGGCTCCTGCAGGGAGTCCTGAATTGCTCATGTCTTTCTTGATCTTCCACCCACCCACGTGTGACAGCTCAGAGGAGCCCTCCAAGTGCCTGTGAGGAACACAGCTCCTCACACCACACCCCCGGGCACAGAGGTGTGAAGGAAGCCTGCAGGAGCCAGGCAGAGGCAGGCAGCAGCTCCCAGAGAACCACTTTGGTTGGAAAAGTCCTCTGAGCTCATCGAGTCCAACCAACATCACCATGCCCATGAAACCATGTCCTGAAGTGCCATGTCTGTGTTTTTTTAATGCCCCCAGGGATGGTGATTCCACCACCTCCCTGGGCAGCCTGTTCCAATGTCTGACCACTCTTCTAGGGAAGAAATTTTTTCTATTATCCAACCTAAAACTCCCCTGGCACAACCTGAGGCCGTTTCCTCTCATTCTGTCACTAATTACTTGGGAGAAGAGACCAATCCCCACCTTACTCCAACCTCTTTTCGCCTAAGTTGCAGAGAGCCAGAAGGTCTCCCCTCAGCCTCCTCTTCTCCAGAAGCAGCAGCTAGGAGCTGCCTCTAAGCTCTCAAGCAGCACAGAGAAAGCATCCCTGGCCACTTTCAGAGCCACCATGTGTTGTAAAGGGGAAGGAGGAGTGTTGGAAGGTGGCCAGGAGCAGGGACAGGCAGGCAGGAGCTGCAGCAGCCATGTCACCAAATCTCTGCTAGGGATTCCTCTGCCCAAAGCAAGGACTGTGTCTGACACACAGATGAATGCAGCTGTTTGGGGCTGGCCTTGCTGCTGGAGCTGAGTGATGCAAGGAAGCCCTGACACCCCACAGCCCTCAGAGGAGCCCCAGTTTGCCCTGATGCTCATGCACAGGTCTTGGGGGCCAACCATGACATCCATCCCTCCCAAAAACAGCCTCCTGGGGTGCTCAGGGAGCAGCCACTGGAGATGGGGCAGAGGAACAAAAAAGCAGAGGGCACTAAGCCTGAGGGAAGAGATGAAGAGGAGGCTGGGACTCAAGAGGAGGGTGGCTTACAAGGGGCTTCCTCTGCCTTCAGACCGAGATAAGAGCAATGCTGTCAAGAGTTTCAGGATTTGTAAACTACTAAAAGAGAGACTCATCCTGAAAGCAGAGTGTGGCATTTACTGAACATTTTGTGCTGTGTAGATAAAAGCAAATATCTGTAGTGAAAAGCCTGGGGAAGCCTTGTTGTGAACATATGAACAAAATCAACATCAGACCAGGCTGTGGCAATCCTCATGGCTGAGGGAGGTGATGTAAGCAGGACCTGGTCCTTGCTGGGCAGGACCTGCATGGAAGCCAGAACCAGGCAATAAAACGCACAGGGCTAAGCTTGGCTTGTGGTGACTTACAAAGAAAACCTGCAGATAGCCTTAGGGACAGGTTTAGCTTTAGGTCAGCAGGGAGCTCTAAAAGCCATGTGTCAGTGCTCCTGAATTTTCTCTAGCTGCCCACTCCCAGCCCTGAGCATTTCAGGGCAGAGCAGTCTTTTACTGCTGCCCTGAGAAGTATTTTTGTGATGCTCAAGGCAGCATCACTAAAATGCCAGCACATTCAGAGCTCTCTCATGTCCTCAACCTTTACTCTCCTTCCTGCAAGAGGCAGTCCAGTGCACACCAAATCCATCACTGTGTGGCAGGCTGGCTGCGAGGCAGGGCAGCAGAGGTCAGGGTGAGCTCCCTGTCCCCATCAGTGGCAGAAGGGGGCTATGCCATGTCCCCACTACAAATTGTCCTCCCCAGCACAAGCGTGGCACAAAGCGAGCGTGACACTTCCCCAGCAGATGGGAATGTGTAGGAATCTGCTCTAGGTATGCCTGCCCCAGCAGGCTGGTTAGACTAGATGACCTCCAGAGGTCCCTTCCAGCCTCACCACACCAAGGGTCTGTGATCCTGTGAAACCCTACCGTGGCTCTCACCAAGGCACACAGACCTCTCCCAGCGCTGCTTGTGGGAGGAACCAGGTCAGCCTCCCAGCTCACAGCACTGAGAGCCCAGAGCAGCTGCCGTCACAGGACACGGCAGCTGCCCCCCTGAGTGTCCCTGACCCAGGAGATCACCAGGGGGTCCGCGTTTCTGCCCCCCAGAAAGGCCCCCAGGAAGAAGAGAGGCCGGAGGTTCCCACAGAACTTGTCGGTGAAGGTGTAGAGGTGGGAGCGGTCGCTCACGTTGTAGAAGCAGATTTCTCCCGCCTCGTAGTCGAGGAAGATGCCCACGCACCGCGGCCTCACGCTCAGGCTCAGGGGGGACACCGGGGAGGTGAGGGCCTCGTAGCTGCCGTTGCTCTGCAGCCGCAGCACCCAGTAGCCATTGTCTGGGGAGAAGACGACCTTGCCCCTCCGGCTGGCGGACTCCTGGCACAGCCCCAGGCCCCACTCGGGCTTGTCTCCCACCTGCACCTCCCAGTAGCTGCGGCCCGAGAAGAAGACCTGGCTGCCCAGCACGGCCGGCGTGGTGCCGAACCGCCGGGGGTTGTCAAAGAAGGACGGCAGCAGCTTCTTGCTGCCTCGCTGCACGCTCTTGAGGTCCTCCGACAGGCTGAGCTCAGGGTGTGCTGTCTCAGGGTCCAGAGTCACGTCCACTGGAGAGGGAGGAGGGTGGAATAGGGCTTCAGGTGTCTGTAGCCCAGAAGCTGAGCTCGTCCAGCTCTTTCCACCTCCTACACGCATTTGTTTGTGCCCAGGGCTTCACACAGCTCCCAGCACTGCCCAGCAGCAGGGAAGCTCAATCTATCAAATCCTGCTGACCAGACCAGGCCAAAGTATTCAGGCTCTGGCTGCAGAGTGGGAACAGAATGGAGGTGGCTTTGCAGCCTTCAGCACAGCTTTAGAAGCAGCCAGCACTGAATGCAAGAGTTCATGGGCAACAGGGAGCCTGAAACTCCTGAGTGACCTCCTAGGCTTCAGGGACATCTCACAACCCTTCTAAGACCAAAACAAGGAAGGTCTCCCCACCATGACACCAGCTTGAACTCATCAGCTCACAAACTGGGACCAGCTGGACAAAGCTTGTTGAAGAAATGTTCCTGTTCCCCAGGGCATGGGTGGGGGAGGGCAACTGGACCATTGGTGTGCCAGGATGTGGCACAAAAGTAGATGCCTTACCTTTGAACTTCTTCAGCATGTCCCTCATGCTCAGGCAGTGCGCTGGGATGCTGTAGTTTTCCTTCAGGGTCACAGACGCAGTCTTGGGGGATGGGAACTTCAGCTCCTCACACCTGAAAGAAGAGCAATGCCCATGGGCTGTCTTCCAGAGCTCACAGCTCGGCCAGTGCGCTGCTGGGAGCGGGCTGACTGCACAGGTGTATCTCCTCCCTTCAGCCCTTTGGCTGTGAAGAGCTCTAGGGACAACCACCTGCTTATCAGCAAGGTTGATGGGACTAGGGCAAAACCATGTGGGAAGCAGCAGTGCCAGTCCCTGGGAAGGATGGGTCAAAGCCAGCGGGGCAGCATGTCCCTTAGGAGGTGACTCATCTCACAAACCACAAAGCCAGGCAAGCCCTTGGCCATGGGGCTCTGAAGAAGAGGATACAGTCTCTTCTTCAGCCCCTGCTGGTCTCAGTCCTTCCTTTGCCAGCCCCAAGGAGAACCAAAGCAGATGCTGGGCAGGGAGGACAGGGGATGGTGGGCATGGAGCAGACACAATCACATCATTTGGTCTGGAGACAGCCAGGATAGTAAGAGGAACAAGCACAGGTTCCCACCTGATCAGGACAGTTTTCAAGTCCTAGAAAGAGAAGATAAAAATCATTGTGGGTGTGGGGCTCTGGAGCCCACCTGCCAGCCTGACCCCAGCCACCCACCCAGACAACAAAGGCATTGGGGCTGAGTCTCTGGGGCCAGAGGCACAGCCTGACCTTGAGCAGCCCCTCAGCTGACTGCTGAGTCTTTTCCTTTATCTCCAGAATCAGGTTCTCCAGCAAGGATTTCTGCTCCACCAGCCTGGTCAGGTTTTCACTGATGAACGAGAGAATTTGCTTCTCCTCCACCTCCAGCTTCTGCAGCAGCAGCTTCTCCTCATCAGCCAGCAGCCGATGCAGCTTCCCAAACTCGCTCACGATCCTCTCCCGGTTCTTTTTCACCATCTCCTTCAGATAAGAAGATGCACAGCCTGAAGTGAGGCACAGCTGGGCAGGAAGTCAAGGCAGAGCTGGATTCTCCAGCATCAGGCTCCGGGAAACCACCACATTTTTCTGCTAAGCACATTTCCTTTAAAAAACAGCCAGAGGCCAACTGCTGTGCATTCACCTTGCCCCAGCTTCTCCTCTACATCCTCAGTGTACCAGCAGCAGGACTTTGCCCAGGGCATTTGTGCTTAGCTTGGTGGGGGCTGGAAGTAACTTCTGGAGATCATCCCAATCCAACCCCTCCACTAAAGCAGGGTCACTCACAAAAGCTTGCCCAGGAGTACAATGGTCAGGTGGGTTCAGAATCTCTCCACAACCTCTGTGGGCAGCCTGCTCCAGGGCTCCAGCATCCTCACATCAGAGAGAACTTTCTGCTCCTGGTCAGATGGTACCTCTTGGGTTCCAGTTTGTGCCCATTGCCCCTTGTCATGTCTCTGGGCACCACTGAAAAGAGCCTAGCCCCATCCTCTTGTCCCTCACTCTTTAGCTCTTGGTGAACATGAAGAAGGTCCCTTCTCAGGCTGCACTTCTCCAGGCTAACCAGCCCCAGAGCTCTCAACCTTTTCTCCTCACAGAGACACCAAAAGTCTCAGTGAGGCACAGGAGGATCTGTGAGGTTTCCAGGCTGCCAAGACATGCCATTGGGTGTCCAGGGTAGGCTTTACTAAATGTAGTACAACACATCTCTCCAGCTAGATTCAGGCTAACCTGCCGCTGGGGAGGAAATGATCCAAGTCTGGAAAAGCCCATAGCATGGGGAAAAAGTGGGAAGAAGTCCTAGGGCTGGGGAGGGCTGAGGAGAGGGAGCCAGGGGGCGGTCCTCAGGTGTCTGAGAGCTCTCCGTACAGCCAGCAACAGGCCCCTGTCAGTGCTTCAGAACTGGCTGTTAGGAAGAAGTTCTTTAAGGGCTGCAGAGAGCTGAAACAAGTTGCCAAAGGAGGCAGTGGAGGACCCACCCCTGGAAACATTTCAGGTCAGGCTTGATGGGGCTGTGAGCAACCTGATCTAGCTGGGAATGTCCCAGGCCGGGTGGAACAGATGACTTTAGAGGTCCCTTGCAAACCAAACCACTCTGTGATTCTATGGTTTTGTCTGAACCCTAAATATTGGCACCAGGGTAACAGAGTGAGGTCAGCAGAGACCATGAAGCCTCCAAACACAGAGGAAAAACAAAAGGAAAGTGAATTGCATTTATCTTCTGTTCTAGCACGTGATTTCTTGGATCTGAGTCACCAAGGCCTGATAAGCCAGGATAGTCACAGTCATTTCCCCCCACACCATTCTCAAGGGACCTTTTTTCTCTTTAACTAAAGAAGCTCAACCAGCTGCAGGGAGGAAGCCGGAGGCAGCTCAGCCGTGGGCCCAGATCCCTGACTCAGGAGAGGGGAGGGAAGAGTGACATAGCTCTTTCACAACCTCCAGCCCCAGCCCCATCTCAACCCCAAAGAGGATGGTGGGCACAGAGGGACACCCCCAAAAACCCACCACCCGCCTGGCTAGGTCATGGTGGGTAGGCACAGGAGCAGAGGAAACGGCACAGGGAGTCCAGAGAAATGAGTTTGCCATGCCAAAGCTGATTCATCATCCAGCTCAGGGCTGGATAACTTGGCCCAGGAGTTTCATTTCCTTTTCTGCAGTCACTTTTGCTTTCCAGTTTCCAGTTCCCACCCCAGAAGGACATGGAACACAGCTATTTTGCTGGTGTCACGTCTTCCCAGGACTGCCAGAAGCTGGGCAGAGGTGCAAGAATTAAGCTTTTCTGTTGTTTTGGATATTTTTGGTATTCTTAATAAAAACTCTTCCAGTTCCTACTGCTGTGAAGCAGAGCTCCCTGGGTGGCTCGCAGCTCAGGCACGCACTGTAAATCGAAAGACAAACAAGAAGAGAAACTTCTTTGCTAGGAGGGTGCTGGAACCCTGGAGCAGACTGCCCAGAGAAGTTGTGCAGTCTCCTCCTCTGGAGGCTTTAAAAACTCACAACCCTGTGCAATCTGATCTAGGTGAACCTGCTTTAGCAGGGGGGTTGGACTACATGAGCACCAGGGGTCCCTTCCACCCCCACCACGCTGGGATTCTGGGGCAACAAGCATTCAGGGTTGAAGTGGCACACAAGCCCTCTAGTTTCAGTGGGGCTGATGTGCTGTGCTTTGCAAAGCTTTTGCTTGCAAACTTGTTTAATGTTCTCACACAGTCACATGACACAACAGCAGGACATGGGGCTAAGTGCCATCTTAAGGACTTTGCCCAGATTCACAGCCCCAGAGCAGACCACAATTGATGGTCTCTCTGAGACTCTTTAAGAGTTAAACCAGGCACCTGCCTTGCACTCCTGGGTTTTCATCCTTTCAGCTGATTCATACTTCTTCAACTCCTCCACTTCCTTCAACAGATGCTCCAGGGATTTATGGAGTTTGACCTGAAAAGACAGAAATCAGGCTCAGCTCACCCTCAGAACAGCAGTTTAGCCCTAGGATGGTGGGTGCCAGCAGGCAGCCAGGGGACAGTGACCGTGCAACGCCAGGCAGTGCCAGCCCTGGCACTCAAGGCCAGCAGCTGTGCTCTTTGCTCCGCTCCCAACATTAACCCTCTCTGTGCTCCTCGGGTTTTCCCTATATTTTTCCCACCATTTAGCTCTTGGAGATCAAAATGACTGCTCCCTGCAGTGCCAGGGTGGGGGGTAGCCTGCTGCTGGGAGCATTGCTGGGACATGGGGTTTGGGTGCACCCTTGCACTGAGGAGTAAAGTCCCTAGGGCACGACCAAGCCCCCCACACACACTTTTTCTCCTGGGGAAGAAGACTCGAGGTTGTCTCCATGCACCTGGACGGGCAGGGTGAGCCTGGACGCCTCCACAATTTGGGAGCCAGCGAGTCCAGCCTCATCCCTGCACAGCAACCCTGCAAAGACAGTGGCTGGCTGAGCGCTGCCGCCTCTGCCAACCCCTCCTCTGCTTTCCCGGCGATGCCATCGAGGCGCCGGGAGAGGCGCAGTAGGGTCCTGGGAGCCAGTGCCGCCGGTGCCAGCGTGCCCAGGGGGCGCCGCGCCCAGAGCTCGCCTACCTTGTAGATCTCCGCAGCCTCCTCGATGGGGTAGACGGGGTGGGGGTGGGGGTGCAGGGACTCTCGGCACACCACGCAGATGGCCTCCTCGTCCTCCTCGCAGAAGAACTCGAGGCGCTCGCCGTGCTGGGCACAGAGCAGTGTGCCCGGCTCCGGCTCCGGCTCCGCGCTGCCCAACAGCCCCAGCTGCCGGATGCCCTCCACGATGTTCGCCAGCTGCCGGTTGGGGCGGAAGCCGCTCTGGTGGCAGGAGGCTCGGCACTGCGGGCAGGAGAAGGGTCCGTCGGCCCACAGCCCCTTGTCCTGGCAGTGCTTGACGATGCAGCCCCGGCAGAAGTTGTGCCCGCAGTCGATGCTGACAGGCTCTCTCATGCACTCCAGGCAGATGGGGCAGATGGCCTCTTCCTGCAGCCGCTCCAGGGCATCTGCCAGGGCCATGCTGCTGTCCGTGGCCAGGTGGTCTCACCGGGAGCCTCTGTACCCCTGGGGTCAATCAGCAGAGGCAGGCAGAGCTGTAGTGGTGGCCTCACTACGGGGCAACACCGGCAGTGCCAGGAAGGCTGGAGGAGAAGCTGAGGGAGAAGCTGGAGGAGAAGCCGGAGGAGAAGTCGACCTCACTGCCAGGCAGCAAAGCCACGGAAGCCTTTGTGTCGATTGGGGGAGGAGCAGCCAGGACAGCTGCAGCCAGCCCTAGAGGCTGGGCCTTCCTCTGAAGAGAAAGCAAAACTCTGCTGGGAGAGCAGGACAAATTAGGAAGTGCCAGAAATAATCTGTGCCCAGAGATAACTGCAGGCACTGGGATGGCAGAGACCAAGTTATAGCTGGCATTTGCTGAGCCTGTGGTTGGAGTGGCAGCTTCAGTCTCACCTGCCCAGTGCCTGAAGACACTGAGCAAGCCTGGTGTCCACACATTGCTGTTCATGCTGAAACAGCCCCTGCCAGCTCGGGTACCACCTGTATCAGGGCTCAAACACACTCTGGCAGGCAACGGGTGCGAGAGCCCTGCCAGGAGAAGGCACCACTCCAGGATCAGCACCACTCCATTGTGCAGCATAAAGGAGCTGGGGGGCAGCTCAGACCCACCCCACCACCCCACAGACCCATCTGGTGTCAGGTTGGACCCCTTCCAGCCATCACTGCCATGAAGCATGCTGAGAACCAGTGGGGAGAAGCTGTAGGTTTTGCTCCTTTTTATTACACAAAATAACTTCACCATACAAATCAGAATGAAAACCTGCACTGAAAATGTCAAATAAATTACAAATGCTCTTGCATAAACTTAAATAAAAGAGCTAAACACTGTGTTAAATAGTCTGCCAGGTTCACAGGCAAGAAGAAACAAGGGATGTGTCTTGGAGGTGCCCATGAGAGAAGATCTTCATGGAGGTGATGGTTGCCCAGCCACTGCTTGCTTGCCCTTTAGCCGATGCACGATGTTCTGGACCCACTTATCATCAGGATTGCCACAGACCAGGTTGCCTAGATGTGTGGTAAATCTGCAGGAGAAAAGATAGTTATTAGAGAGGGAGAGGGAGAAGGGACCACTTGTTCCTTGCCACTGGTGAACCCCCACCAAACCAGAGATCTCTACAGCTGCAGAACAACCCCAAGGAAAAGCAGAGCTGGGGGCTGGCTTAATGACATTACAGGTGTCTTGCTCTCTGCTACTTAAGCCACTCTGTCCCAGCATGGCTGCTGCAGCTGGAACACCATCCTGACTGGATCCTGCTGTCTAGGGATAGCAGAGCTGACCAGCAGAAGCTCTTTTGCCTCAAATCTAATTGATATCTCCAGGAATTGGTTGCCTGGGATGTGGAATTGGCCTGTAAGATGTTCTAACAGATCAGAACTGAGCCTGATGTCTTCCCTTGCAAAGATGGAGTGAGAGGTGGGGTTTTCTGGCACTGCCATCCTTCAGTGGACCAGGCCCCCCCCCAAGATTTGGGTGGAAGATATACTCACATCACAGCTCTCTGTGAGCAGTGGCTGCCTGTGTACTCGTACTTCGCTGCAAGTCTTTGGGGCAGTGGTTTGGTGCTGTACTGGTGGCAGCAGGGACCAAAAAAGCTGAGAGAAACTGGAAGAGAAATTTTCTGATTAAACCAGACCAGGAAAAGCACCAGTGGGGAGAAGCAGGCTCAGAAGATAAGAAGGTCCCCACTGGAAGAGGTGCTGCAACCATTGTGTGCTGCCATCACAGGCTCCCAGCACAGCCATCCTTCCCTCATGAAGTCAAAGAGCAGCAGAAGGGAAGGGAGAGCTGCCAAGCATTACTAGACTTTATATAGCAGAAAGAGGAGAGAGCTCCCTGGAGAGGAGAGCTTGGACTTACCTGGAGATGATGAGACCTGGTAGCAGAGGACAGCCACAAAAAGCACAGCAAGGGCAGCCATGGAGGTCTTCATGGTCCCGTTGAGCAGAGATGAACTGGGGCAGTTGGGCTGGACTGCTGCCGAGCGTCCCTTGCTGTGCCTGGTGTGGGGCCCCTGGGTTCAGTACCCTTTATAGAGGGACAGAGTCAGTGAGGACTCAAACACGCCGGAAATGTTGCTGTCAGAGGTGACACCATGGAAAAAGTGCTGTGTCAGGGCTGCCACTACTTGGGGGGGAAGTGGCCAGAGCCCCAAGGCAAGCAGTGCCCTGACGTGGCACGTTCTGTGGTGATACGATGCCATGGAGCAGTAATGGACAGGATATGACCTCTCCTTTCCTTTCCCCTAACCAAAGGGTTCTGTAGAGAACCTAGAAAGAACAGTTCAGAGGATCAGTAGTTGGACCTCTTGCCCAGAAGGCACATGACATCAGCAGAGAACATCCATGGCTGCCATTCCTTAGAATCTCTAAATCACAGGCTGGGCCAGCTTGCTTCTCCTGCAGGGACTGCAGCAAGGCTTGTCCTTGAGTCAGGCAGCCCTCTCCATCTGCCCATTCAGCAGCTCAGCAGCCATGCCCTGCCCTGCTTGCAGCACTGCCCAAGGAGATGGAGGCTTTCTCCAGGGGTTCCAGAAGACCACTAGTCTGTGAGCGTGCACAGGAGAGGGTGAAGTGTGATCAGAGAATCACAGAAACATGCAGGTTGGAAAAGACCCTGGTGAGGCCACATCTGGAGTAGTGCCCAGTTCTGGGGCCCTCAGTTCAACAGGGACAAAGAACTGCTTGAGAGAGTCCAGTGCAGAGCCACAAAGATGCTGAAGGGAATGGAACAGCTCTGTTAGGAGGAGACCCTGAGGGAGCTGGGGCTGTGGTGCTTGGAGAAGAGAAGCCTGAGAGGTGACCTCAGCAATGGTTATCAATATGTGAAGGTGAGTGCCAGGAGGCTGGAGCCAGGCTCTGCTGGGTGATGCCCAGTGCCAGGTGGAAGCTGAGGCAGAAGTCTCATTTAAACACAAGGAGGAATTTTTACCCTGTGAGGATGACAGAACCCTGGAACAGGCTGCCCAGGGGGCTTGTGGAGTCTCGCTCTCTAGAGATATTCAAAACCTGCCTGGATGTGTTCCTGTGTGATCTGGTAGAGGAGATCCTGCTCTGGCAGGGGAGTTTGACTGGATAAGCTTTCAAGGTCCCTTCCAGCCCCTGACATTCTGTGGCTCTAGGACCATTAAGTCCAATTAATTACTCTACAAAGCACAGCCCTAAACTATATCCCCAAGCACCACATCTAAACGACCTTTAAACACATCTGGGGTTGGTGACTCAACCACCTCCCTAGGCAGCCCATTCCAGGCCCTGACCATTCCCAGGTCTGGGCTCCTCTCTGTCCCTGCCCATCACGTGCAGCCAGTCATTAGGAGGGATGTGCTGCCTGAGACAAGAGACTTGACAGCTTGAGGGGCCCAAGATAACAAGCCAAGACTGACACCCCCGCCTGAGGCAACAGACGGCAGACTGAGGCTGGGGGTGCTGGGAACAGGCTTGGAGATGGATCTGCCCGAGTGGCAGACTGGGAACCACATGGAGAGGTGAGACTGGGATCAGATTGAGATGAGATGATCCTGATGCACTGGTGACCTGCTAACCCAATGCCATCACTCTCATCCCGCTGCTCCTGCCACTTCCACCAGCGTGTTCAGACCCAACACTTGCACACATTCCCCATTCAGATCAATCTTTAACGTTCCTGTTACACATCTCCAACACAAGGACCAGAATAAAACTGAGAGGAGGAGAACAGGCTGGAGATGTCCTCACTGATGCAGCTCACACCAACACAGCTCAGCTTGGAGCTGCTTTTAGCCGAATGTTCTGGATGTTCTTGCAGTGTTCAAGTAGGGGTTTGGTGGAAATGCCAAGCTTCATTCTGAAAAATCACCATTTTCTATCAGCTGTAGAGACACTTCCAGTGAATTCTCTCCCCTTCCAGATACACTGGGTTGTGTTTCCTGCTTCCATTCATTGCAAAAGGAATTCTTGGAGGCTCCGAACACCTCTTGTTATTCCTCCTGTTCACTGTTTTCCTCAACAATGATCCTTCCCTAAAGGAGGAGTTTGTATTTCAATCTTGGCTGCTCCTTCCTGCCAAGACAAATAATGCAAATCTCTAAATATTTTGATTTCTAAAACCTCCTCCATATCATACATCCTAAATTGTGGCTATTTATAGAGTCTCTAAAACCTTTGCCTTATGGTGTATTTCAGCTTTCAATAGAAACCACACATGGTGTCTTTGGATCCAGCACCAGCACAGATCTGGGTTGCAAGAGGAAGTCTTTTCTTAGCTGAATGCAACCTGCTCCACCACACTGACCCTTAGGTTGGAGTCATGTCTGAGGGATCACATAGTCACAGTGGCCCTGGGAGCTGCCAGATCACTAACATGGGCAGTTCTGGTTTCAACTGGAAGCAAATCAGCTGGAAAGAGAAAAAGAATGACTGGGGAAAGGAAGAAAGCACAGGGCAGTGTGGTTCCAAGAAAGACAAGCAAGTTTTCAGATGGGAAGAGGTATTTCCCAGAGGCATCAAGACTTTCCAGCAGGGGAATTGAAGTCTGCAGACAATGAGTGGCCTAGAAAGAGGGACAAGGAGCAATTGTTTGCTGTCTCTCCCAGAGCAGGAACAGTGGAACATTCTGTGGAGCTTGCAACAGCCAGGTTCAAAATCAACAGCTGTCTCTCCCAGAGCAGGAATAGTGGAACATTCCGTGGAGCTTGCAACAGCCAGGTTCAAAATCAACAGAAGGAAACAGCTCTTGACAAGAGCAGCTCCTTGCCAAAGGGCATGGTGACTGTCCACCATGTGGAAATTTCCATGTGTCTGGATCAGAGCCTGGATTTCAGATAAGCTCATGAAGATTGAGAGCACTAAAGAGAGGCAGCACAAATATTTGCCTTTCAAGGGTTATGACATGGCCACATTTGGAGATGTTAAGGCTGGGCTAGATGGATCCTTAGCCTAAATCCTCTGGGACTCTTCCTGTTTGATTCCCCAGGGCAGCTGGTCCTGCAGGGCTGGGGGGGTCTCTAGTGCAGCCTGTGAAATTTCATTGAAGTCTCTGGGCTGCAGCAGATGCAGCAGACTGTGCCTCCAGATGAGTGTTCTGGGTGCCAGCAGAAAGACACCAACCGCATCTAAGAGCAGCTGCTGCCATTTGTGCACTTCCTGAAGGCAGACTTGGGGTGCCTACAAAAACCCCACTTTGGGACCAGAAGCCTGAAGTGGGGAGGTGGCCAGCTGCTGTGCCAGGATGTGACCCTCACACAAATGTGGGAGTGCTTCCAAGAAGCTTCCAAGAGTGAGTGCTTCTAGAGTCAGGCTGCCTCTGCCAAATTACAGCCACCTGTATGTACCCACTCTTCCCTGAATCACAGAATGGTACAGGTTGGAAAGAACTGAAGATCATCTGCATAAGACAGACCACATAGGAAGATGCCCTCAGCACCAAGCATCAACCTGCCTGGAGCTGAGCAGGGTTTCCCCTGCAGTTCCAGCACTACGGGATGGTTTTAGCTACAGGAGCAGAGGTTCAGAGGAACTAAGAGCAAAACCACAGAATCACAGAAACACCCAGGCTGGCAAAGCCCCTCAGGATCACCAAGTCAAACCTAGAACTCTACAAGATTCACCTTAAACCACAGCCCTAAACACCACATCCAAACCACCCTTAAACACAGCCAGGGTGGGTGACTCCACCACGTCCCTGGGCAGCTCATTCCAGTCCCTGACCACCCTCTCTGTGACAAACTCTTTCCTACTATCCAACTTAAACCTCCCCAGCCTCAGCTTCAGGCCATTCCCCCTTGTTCTGGCTCCCAGCCTCAATTCACCCAGGACTTGGCACTCCGTGGCACTTTGGGCTGGCAAAGTCTGCCTCCTGTTGTTTTCAGCCGGAGGTGCTGCTGACGCCTCTAAGACAGAACCTAAGATATCAGGAATCTAAAGCTGATGCTCCACAAGAGCACTGGCGACTGCTGGGTTATGCCCAGATCAGGAAGGGAAGGCAGGGACAGACTGGCTCCCCAGCCCTCCAGCCCATGCCTTCCTGCAACCCCTGCCTCCTTCACAGCCCATGCTCTTCTGCAACAAGCACTCACAACATACACACAGCCCTGCACACCACGAGTCATGCACAGAAATCCTTTCTGGCAGCCCAAGGCCATCTCCCAGGGTCTGGTGAGCAGACAGGACAACAAGTCTTCTGAGAAGCAGCTGAGGGAACTGGGCTTGTTTAGTCTTGAGAAAAGGAGGCTGAAACCTTCTGGCTCTCTACAACTGCCTGAAAGGAGGTTGGAGGTGGGGGGCACTCTCTTCTCCCAAGTAACAAGTGGTAGGACACGAGGAAATGCCCTCAGGTTGCACCAGGGCCATGGTATAGGTTGGACACTAAGAGCAATTACTTCCCTGAAAGGGTTGTCAAGCCCTGAAACAGTCTTCCCAGGGAAGTGTAGACATCATCAAGAGCTGTGCCCAGGCCAACCTCATGAAATTCAACAAGGCCACGTGCAAAGTCCTGCACCTGGGTAAGCACAATCCCAGGCACAGCTCCAGGCTGGGTGGGGAATGGCTGAGAGCAGCCCTGAGGAACAGGCCCTGGGGGTCTGGGCTGATGAAAAGCTCAACATGAGGCTGCAGTGTGAGTGCAGCCCAGACAGCAACTGTGTGCTGGGCTGCAGCAAGAGCAGTGTGGGCAGCAGGGCAAGGGAGGGGATTGTGCCCCTTTGCTCTGCTCTCCTCAGACCCCACCTGGAGTTCTGTGTGCAGTTCTGGAGCCCCCAGCACAGGAAGGACATGGAAGTGTTGGAGCCAGTCCAGAGGAGGCCACCAAGATGCTGAGAGGGCTGCAGCAGCTCTGCTATGAGGACAGGCTGAGAGAGTTGGGGCTCTGCAGCCTGGAGAAGAGAAGGCTTCCAGGAGACCTTAGAGTAACCTTCCAGTATCTGAAGGGAGCTACAGGAAGGCTGNCTAGTGGGAGGTGTCCCTGCCTATGGCAGGGGGTTGGAACTGGATGATCTCTGAGGTCTCTTCCAACCTTACCATTCTATGATTCTATCATCCTTGGAGGGACTGAAGCACCATGTGGATGTGGTGCTGAGGGTTTAGCAGTGGTCTTGGCTATGCTGGGTTAATGTTGAACTCTACGATCTTAAAGGTCTTTTCCAACCTAAACGACCCAGTAGCACAGAGACAAAGCAAGCTGGCCATGGCATAGACCAGGCTTTCCCACCCCCTGCTCCTGGCACAAGCAGCTGGTGTGATGCTCAGCCCTGCAGGGGGCTGCATGTGAGGCTGGGTGCCGCGCTGCAGCTGCATCTGGAGAAGCTCTCCAGCAGATGGCAAACCCTTCCCACTGCCGAGCCCTGCTGCACAGCAAGCTTCTCACCTAGGCAGCCACCTCTGCAGCACCAGGCTGGGTCCAGGCCCGCAGATCCAGCTGGAAACCCTGGCCCTGCTTTCCTATTGCACTCCTGGACAAGTGCAGGCAGCTGCTGGGGCTTTAGCGCAGCGAACACACCTGGTAATGCTTTGGGGTTGCAGCTCTCCTTGTAAAAGCTGGGCAGGAAGACTTTGCCCAGGATGCAGGTGAGGGCCCCATGGACCCTCATGCACCCTTGCTCAGCAGTCCTCTCCAAGACCTTCTCCCTTCCCCTTTAAAGTGGCTGCTCTGCCTCATCTGCTCTCCTGGATGGGAGCTGGCATTCCTGCACCAGGACTGTCCCTTCCCTTTGCCACCCACTGTCCCACTTAGCAGCCCAGGGGCTGTTTGACAGCAAAAGCAGACAAGGACTCAGTTGCCCACAGCATTCAAAAAGTGGGACAAAAAGATGAAGACTCTCATACACACAGGCTCCTCCTGGTGTCCTGTGTTCTACCAGGGACCCTCTTGCTGGGTCTGGGCTACCCCCCTGCACCTGATACTCTGTCCTCTCCCTGCACCAGATGGGCACTTTGGCTCATACAGAGTTTCTGTCTCAGGATCTGAGTAACCATCCCTGGGGCAGGGCTGTATCTGTGGCTGCAAGATTGCCTTTGAGGAAGATTTGTCACAACCACTGCCTCCCACATGCCTTTCCAGGTGTGATCTCCAGGAACAGCTCACCTGCACCACTGGCCTCAGGAGACCATGCCTTGGGGTGTCTAAAAGGGTGAGCAAAGGAGGTTCATTTGGGAGCTCACCCCCATAGGGTGAGGAAGAGCAAGATCTTTGCACAGAGCCCTGTGCCTGCCTGCTCCGGCACAGCCGGCTGGGTAACAGAGGAAGGACTGTGGGCCCTCTGTGCCTCTGTTTTCTTCCTGAAACAAGGGGGATCTGTGCTCTCCCTGAGCCTGGGCCAGGCCTTGGGAGGGTGAGGAGTGCTGCAGCAGCTCCGTGGGACTCTCCTGGCTCTGTCTGGGGAGAGAGGTTGGAAAGGGAGCCTCTGGCTCCCAGCCCCTGAGAAAAGAGCATCCCTCAGCACTGGTCAGGACCCACAGTCCCTGCAGCTCCTTCTGTCTCCTGCCACTTCTTTGCTTGCAAGTCCTTTGGGTTGAGATCAAGCTGAGGAACAATGTTCTGGTGGAGAAGGAGAGGGTCCCTTTAGGGCTGTTACAAGTGGGAGGCTCAAAGCATGCAAGCAGCATGGGAAGGCTGCCCTGTGGAGCCCTGCAGCAGGGGAAGGATCAGCTCCAGGCCTCCCTGCCCACTCTGAGGCAGTGCTCTCCCAGTTGGCCAGCTCAGGTCCCAAAATGGACACCCATCCTTAGCTGTGGGAGAGGATGTGACTCTGTTCTTCAGTAAAAGGGAGCAGCTAACCCAAGTCTCAGCCTTGTGTGCCCTTGTCTGCTCAAGGTCCAGCTCTCCCAGATCCAGGCCTGCAAGCTGGAAAGGTCATGCAAGAGCTGGGATGCTTTTAGCCAGGCAGAGGGTTGGGAGAGGTGGGCAGTTCACAAGGACTGTGCTGTCCTTCGTCAAATGCCCTCCTCTGCTCTTTCTTTCCTCCCTCTCTATTCGGCAATGACTTAATTTCTTCAATTATTAATCACCTAGCTACGATTTGTGGCTCAATTAAACCCATTAAACCTCCTCTGGGATCAGCCCCAAGGACAAAGGCAGGTTTCCAGAAAATGCATTAGAGAAAAGTCAGACAGGGAGTCGAGACAAGCTGGTGTGGGAGGAGATGGCCTTGCTGTACAGCATAGCCCATTTCCCAGCAGCTGTGAATCTGATACCCAAGGCAGGGAGCTGGGTAAGGTCTGTCATGCAAACAGCCTGTTCACACATCCCACTGGGCAGATCCAGGAGGGTGCTTGTGTGGAAATGGTTTCAGCTGAAAAAAAATCAGCCACAGGAGTGCATTACGCAGGGAGAATTCCTTGCACAAGAGTCCCTGACAACCCACGTCCTAAAGAGCTGTTCCCAGACTGCCCCATGGCTCCCAGCAGTGGCAGATGGGATGGTTTTGCACAGCTACTCCCCAACTGAAGCCAAAGACACCAACACTGGGTGATCTAAGAATCCAGGAGCTCAGCAGGCATGACCCCAGCACAGCCACCCCTCACAGTCACTGGGGAGCAGCATAAAGAGTTTTCAGTCTCTCCAGTCTGAATTTTGCAGGAACATTCAAGTTCTGGCCAAGGTCCCAGTGGGAAATTCACCTGCAGTGTGGGATGAGATCCCTGGTTGAAGCCACAATCCAACAATGCACCACACCGAGGGGAGGTAGAGATCAGACCCTGGCACCAGTCTCTGATGAGTGAAGGGACCAAAGATGTGAGCCTGGATCATGTTATGAAAAGAACAACATCTCAGCCATCAATCTGCCAGCAGCTCAAGGAAGCTAAAACCTTCTCTGGCACAGGTTGCCCAAAGAGGTTGTGGCTGCTCCCTTTCTGGAGGTGTTCAAGGCCAGGTTGGAGGAGGCCTTGAGTGACCTGTGCTAGTGGGAGGTGTCCCTGCCTATGGCAGGGGGTTGGAACTGGATGATCTTTGAGGTCCCTTCCAACCTTACCATTCTATGATTCTCCTGCTTCTTTCTCCTTGTTTTTCAGACATCTGTGACCATTTCTTACCCCTCGGCCAACACCACCAGGGGCATGACCTATCTTCTTTGCTCTGCCCTGCCAGCTGTGCCTTGCAGTTGCCTCCTGCCCAGGTGAAGCCTCTTCAGAGCTCCCCATCCAGTTTGGATGACACAAACAGACGCACGCAACCTTCCCGCTGGTCCCATCCACGCCGCCAGCTCAGGGATGTCTTCCCCCCCCACCTCCTCCCTGTCCCCAGGCAGGGCTATGACGCTCTAAATCCAGCCCATATGCTAAGCAAAGCCTGACAAATGCCGCTCAGCGGGATGCCGGGAGCGGAGCTCAGCCCAGACTCCGCGCAATGCTCCCAGAGGCTCCTATGACACAGAGGGGGCTGGGGCAGACGATGTACAGGAGATCCGCAGGCCCAGGGCGCTCCCTAACCCCCCCGGCCTGGAAGCCGACAGGGCAGAAGGCCTCCGCGCTCCCCCGCGGCCTGTTTCTGTTCCGGGCCAAGCTGCGGGGGCGAGCAGATGCCGCATGGCGCTGTGGGGCCTGGCCAGTCCTGCAGCCCGGAGCAGAGCCTCAGCGCAGCGGCAGCTGCTCGGACCGCACGCCCGGGCCCGTGGGACTCCCCGGGACCTGCCCGCCCGGGTCGGCTGAGGCTACAGCTCAGAGTCCTTTGGCACTGGGTCCTCCGAGACCCTAGGGGGCCGCTTAGCCTCGGAGCAGGGGGGGAACAAAAAGCCCTTCCCATCTGGGACAGAGATTCGAGCGGCTCCATAACCCGTCCTGAGCCCCCAGCCCGGCCCCCCAGTTCCCCATTCCCGCCAGGGGGCGCCACGGCGCGCACGGGCGAGGCGCGGGGAGTGGCAGTGGAGTGTGAGTAGCAGGCGAACAGGCCAATCACCAGAGGATAATTAGATTGAGGCGTGGCCACCGTGCTGCGGTAGGCGGTGCTGAGATAGTGGGACCTGAAGGCGGGGGATTCGCGGAGGGGAGGGAGATGCTGTTGACTGGCGTCCGGCCGGACCAGTGAGCTTGGCAGCTGTCGTGTGAGCTGTCCGCCTGAGCCGGCAGGGAGCCTGCCTCTGAGGGAACCCTTCCCGAGTGGCAGTGGGAGTGGCCAATGAGAGCGTAGGGGCGGGGCTGGGGCATATAATGCATTATAGGCGGGGTCAGAAAGGCGTGTCCACGCGTGAGTGGCAGGTGGGCGGGCCAATGGCGCGGGCTCCAGCACACAGCGGCGCAGGAGAGGAGCGGTGGCGAGAGCGAGGCGCGGCGGGGCTGGAGCGGTGGCGGGAGCGGCTGGACCATGGACCGCGTCAGCAGCTCCATGAAGCAGGTGTCCAACCCACTGCCCAAGGTGCTGAGCCGGCGGGCGGGCGGCGGCGGCCTGGAGGCGGAGCGGGAGAGCTTCGAGCGTGCTCAGGTATGGGGCGGGGNGGCAGGGCTCAGGCAGGGGGCGGAGCCAGCCCAGGTGAGCCCCGGCGGGCGAGAGTGTGCGGAGGTGTCCGATTGGCTGATGTTGGCACGAGTGGACGAGGTTTGTTTTGATGGGTGGAGCCTATGTGGGGTGGGCGGGCCTGGCTCAGGTGAGCTGCATTGGCTCCAGTGGGCAGAGCTGCTCCTGATAGGTGGAGCCCGTGTGAGTGGGTGGGAGCCTATCTGGTTTCACCCTACCCGGGAGCAGTAGGT